>JBCFYV010009882.1:26921641-27026333 GCA_039000515.1 Timema cristinae
TTTTTCATTCCCCCTTCCTTCACCCTGACAAGACTTCTTGTGAATGGGAATGGCAGGCCTCCACCGTGGTTAGGATTCCACTTAAACTGTAGGTCCTTCTTTCTCTCAAAATTCACCCTACCATACACATTACGTAATGCATATAACCCAATGGGTAGTAAACGCGGTGCTAATAAAATAATAATAAACTTTCGATCAAAAGATAAAAAAAATAATTTAGCTGAGTAGTTGGAGAGAAGTTGGTAGAATATCATCCTGATTTTTCGGTAACTCCCGAATTACTGAGCGAACCGACGAGGATGGCAGTGAATTGGGCCTTCGCGAAGACTGTCACCCTTTCTTCCTCCAGACCTCAATTTAGCACCGGGCCACTCAAACATTCCACTTAAACTTTATTTTTACTTCAAAGCACCGCTCCAACACACCATCTTTTCCTTAGCAACTTCTGGGGCCATCTACTCTCCTCGCGCCTTTTTTTTTTCCCTCTACGCATCAATTTAGCGAAAATATTTGAAAAAAAAAGGTGAGTTATATAGTAAGAATTCTTAAGAAAAGTTAAATAAACGGGGAAAAGGAAGTACCACAGCAATAAAGCGGGGTTTTAAAGAAGTTAGGAATCCAGAATGGTAAATAAAGGCAAAAGGGCAGAATTTGGGAAAAACCTCCAATTTTCAGCTCGGTCTGGGGTTCATCAAAACAAACCATATGTTCATTATGCTCACCTTTCCCCCGAACGAAAAGATTCTGTCGCTCGGGTACGGGAGGGCCTGGGGTGGTCATCCAAAAGTTGGTGCAGGCATGCGCGTTGGGTTCACTTCTTCTCTGTCCCCCGTAAGCGCAGTTAGGACCCGGCCCAGGGGTTTGATCCAAGAATCGTCTGCAACTTGCTGGCTTCCTCATAATGCCACGTGAAAATTTTAGATCGTAATTAGTCTTCCAGGTGAGATGGGTTAAGCTTGAAGCTTATAAATACTTAAAGAAGTTTAATTAAAATAGTGTTTTGGACCGTTCAGGCTTACAAAGAACATGAAAAAAATACGAATAATAACATTGAATTTAACAAAGTGTTTGAAATGCTTAGTGCCAGTAGTCCGCTAGAGCGGGAAATTCCCCCTTTACCAACCAAAGCAGATCAGCTCTACCAACAAAATTAAATTTTTCTAATAATAATTTAATATTAAACCCAGAGCTAATGAAATTTGTTACAAGGGGCCCATACGTATAGATAAAATTAAAGTACATTTATTGAAGCAATTATTCAACATATTATATACGAGTATCCCCATACTCTATTTACTTAAAAGTTAGCAAAATTTCTTTTAAATTTAAATTTCTAGCAATCCTGCACTGCGTGTCCGTGACCCCTTGTGGCATAAGAATTATATATACATCCCTCCCTCCCATAGTGTCCGTATTTCTGAAACGTAATTCTAAAACAAAATATGTTCTTCAAAAATTTGTTCAAAATATCATAATTAAAAAGATAATTGAAAATCTATAAATCCTACTTTGAGGTGCAATTGGACCACCTTCCGTCCACCTATGTTAATAATTTTCAGATATCTCTGTGCCGTAGATTTGGCTGTTCATCGCACACAAACAAACACACAGACAAAAACTTCCTTTTATTATCATAAACTATGATGTTGTAAACCTTTTTACTCTACAAGGGTTACATAATTTTAATAGTAAAGAATAAATACTAAACAATAGATAGATTTATTAAACAATAAAATATATTAAAGATATGAAGATTTACAATGATATTGAAAGTGATAATTTTGAGGTTTGATAGAAACAATTAGGCTTGAGAATAGTGAATTATTTGACAGTGGCTACAAAGGCAGTGCAGTCGCCAGGCCACAGTTAGAAGTATTTATAAAAAGGGAGAACAAATAATTAGTAATAAAATGGTAGAACAAGATGCACATGAACTTTTATCAGTTTTGCTTGATAGGGCCTTGAAAATAGTATCCGTTAAACATTTTGAATAACAAGCTATTGATAACAGCAGTTGATGGCTAAGAAACAGGTGTCAACAAAATACTATGGCTGGTCACATTCCCCTTTGGTACTACCAGGGCATCCAATAGTACATAAAATTCTAACAGCAAGTGCATCAAGAACAAAACAAACAATACGAATCGATCGAAAGGCAAAAAGTAAAAGGTATTATTTGCGCGGACCCCACTATGTCTCTAGTGCAGTTCCCTTGGTTGCGCACTGAAACTAATACTGCACGGGAAGCGTGACTACTTGACCAACCCAAAATACTGGTTTGTATTAACTGAAATGTAATAAGGAAAACAAATACTGACAACCTGGGTGTAGCCATCCATAAATAGAACTGATGCTCACGACGTACAAGGTGTCATGACATATTTTGAATCAAAACAGATAAGAGGAACTTGTGGAAGTTTTGCAAGTCTCTAATTAAGACATCACTGCATTACAAGCCCAAGGCTCGTAACGTGAAGACTGTATAACATATATACAGAGCAACATAGTCTCACTGACTAATACACAACATATGAAACTAGTAATTATAAGACTTGTCCCTCATTCTGGAGGACACAATATTTAAACAATAAAATTAACCTTTAAAATAGGAGTCAACGAGACTTAAAGTTGGTTGACTGTCAACTCAGCATACTGTCAAAATAAAAGAGGATCTTTTCTGACTAGATACAGAAAAGTTAAAAAGGGGCGAATATACATTGCCTATTTATTAACAACAAAAACTAGTTTCTAAGTCATAAGGACTCGTTGATTATTTTATGATACTTATATAATCGAGGTCCGTGGTCCTATCCATGGCTACGGTGAATCCAACGGATCAAACTTGACGGTAGTCGTTGAAGTTCGTCATCCTGTCCATGGTTCGGCGTATCCGACGCCCTAAACTTCATGGTCGTCGTGTTCTTTGATGCGGTACGATGCAGACGTTCCTCCTTCGACGCTGGTTTGCAGTAAATTGGCTATATTGTGGATCTGATTAGTGGTCTATATATAGTTCAAAATCTGATGCGAATGGAGCAAAGAAAAAGGTGATAAACTCAGAAATATAGATAAGGAGAAGGAAGGATGAAGACAAGGTGAAAGGGAAACAAATGAGGCTGAACAGCTAGCGGGGTGAGGTAAAGGTAAGATTCGTAGACACGCCACTAGGCAACTCCGGCAGCAGGGGTCTCGAGGTTGAGTCCACTCTAGACTTCTTGGCGTATATGAACTGGAAGAGGACACACGTGTTTGAAGCCACCATGCTGTTGTTCTTTGAATCTAATAAGTTGGTCAGAGAATCCGAGGGCATCTCAATACGGTGATTAGAAACTAGATAATCTTTTATTTAAATATATCTGTTTTAACTATGTTATTTAGGATCATATATTATTTTAACGAGAATTTGTGATATAGATGTACTTTATTATATTTTCTTGTAAACAGCATGGCCAGTATATATAATTTTTTTTATCCGACATCATCCAGTGGCAAAGGTATGCGTTAAAGTATTTATATTCATAAATCTGATAATATTAGTCCTCTTCTGTGATGTCTGCTACAATATTTATCAAAAGATAATATTTTTAACAACCACGTGTTTCAATTCGGGAGATACGTAATTTCACGTGACTGCATTTATTCCGAGACAATAAACTTTGAGGTAAATTAATTTTCAAATACATTAATAGTCTTTCTCCCTTTCATAAATCAATAAAATACTGATATTTTATTTGTAGCTGTCCAATCTATCTGATTGACATGCTACAATGTTACATTTGTGTTATATAAAATACGGCTATAAGCTATTTCAGTCCATTAAAGTATTGATATCACCTTTTTGGGTAAACCGATTGTTGGCTACATAGATATTATTTTTATAAGTGAGATACAAAAATAAACAGGTATCTCAAAATGCTTTCCTATTTACTATTTAACATAATTTGTTATTAAATGAATGGTTTTTAAATAGGAGCTAACGCGTATGTAACTATACACATACAATTTTAACGTTTTTTATCATCACAAATTAAGATTATATAATTATTGGTTTATAACCGTTAGATCTTTTAAATATGTTGCTGACTATCTTGCATACAAGATAGAACGGAAATTTCACTGTAAACTCTGCATGAATACATTAACAAAGTGTGATGCCAACAATGGAGTCATGGCATGATTATACAATTTTTCATAGCGCATGACTTAGGGAATCTCAAATCCCCTACAGATATGTTCACACACATATCCTAGAAACATTTATTGAGCAATTTCCTTATGTGCAACACAAAGAAGGTATTGTACATATAATGTTAGGAAAGGCATAGAAGAAGATAAGAATAATATTGGCTTAAACAATGCAAAAATCAAAAGCTATTTTGCACAAAGCCACCTCCTTAAAGTTATAATCCACAAAAACTTGTTGTGGACTGTAAAGGAAAATATTTCATGTTCAGGGAAACCAACGCAGAAAATATGGAACGTATTACACCAATAATATCATCTCGTTGAGTGAACTTTGGAGAGTTGAGTACTTGTGACTTTAAGCTGAATTTGATCCTAATTAAATGTAGTAAATGAACTGTGTTTTGACATATTTATATGAATCTATACTCTTGTTTCAAAATTAATATTTTTAGCGTGTTCCATTTTGAAACTTTGAAATAATATAAGCATTTATAAGTAGTTTTAATGTTGAATGATTGTGATTGTTTTACAAACAAACCCAGCATTTTGGCTTAAGCTTTAGGTTAACAACTTTGGCTTTTAAATAGTAGGCTTGGATAGGAAGTATGTTTTAATAAAACACTCTAGGTGTTAAATTGTGTAAAAGCTCAAGTATGTACCGGTTTCTCACTAAACACTCTTCATAAGAATACAGAACTATAGTTGATAAGTAAAAATAAATACAATATTCATATAATGGGATATTATGACTGTATAAACTCAAACACTTACATAAGTAGCCAATGTAATATTTACTACTTTTTGCTTCTTAAATTGTGATTATTTTACTCCATAGTATCATTGAGCCTTTATTTGAAAGTAGTTTTAAGAATCTATAGAAATGTGTTTGAACCATTGAAGCGTATAAGAGTTATGATTTGTGCTCATCTTTACGTAGGGGAGAGTCGTATAGTATCGGACAGCGGCTAGTATCGGACAGATCATGTTTCAGTAAACTACCGTTAGCTAGAGAATCCTCTCGGATATAATATTACTCCTCTTGCTTGCAGCCAAAGACAACCGTTAGTTGAAGGCGCGCCCCTCGAGCCGTACGGTTCCCACGAGTGTTTGTGTAGTTTATGTGCTTTGTTTCATTGTTACAACTACATTTTCAAGACTTCTCATTCTCACACGGTAGTTACAATTAGTTTGTTTATTGGATATAAGGTAAAGGGTAAACTCATGAATAAGTTATAATATTGATTTGGTCAACAAAGAAAATATTATTGGAATGACTACCATTATTTTATTGCCATACAGATCGGCTAGTATCGGACAAGTTGTTTTCGTCCAGTACCGGACAAACTAAGGGATGCCACAAAGTTTTTATCAACATTAACAACAAATAAAGCTCAAATAAAACACTTAATTTAAGGTTAGATAAGATTACTCAGATTAGGTATATATATCTAATACTAAATTTTATATATATATAATATTATATTTATTTATTTTGTCTTCATAGAACTTTTTTTTTCAGGTAACCGATTCTGGAATTTTACACTATGCCTAAATTAAAGAAAAAGGAAAAAGTAGGCTTACGTGGGAAGTGGCAAGAAGAGAACATGAAAATAGCTGTAGAGAAAGTTTTAAGTAACGCTATGACAGTGAGACAGGCGGCAAATACATACGCTGTTCCTAAAAGCTCCTTAGGAGACAGAGTAGCGAAGTTAATATTAGGAAATGAAGTAAAAATAGGTCCTGACATGGGGCGATTCAAACCTACTTTCTCAGAAAATTTTGAAGAGGAACTTGTAATACACATTAAAGACCTTGATAACCGTTTGATGCCATTGAGTCGTAAGGAGTTTGGGAAGTTGGCTTTCGATGTGGCCGAAGCCTTGAAACTTGATCACCGCTTCAACAAGAAAAAGAAGTGTGCTGGTAAGGACTTCTACTATGATTTTATGAAACAACACCCTGAAACCACATAAAGAACCGCTGAATCTACTAGCATGCAACGAGCAGTTTGTTTCAACAAACCTCAGGTTTCTAGATTTTTTGAAAAATTTAATCAACTTCAAAGTAAATATTCCTTTTCTGCATGTAGAATTTTCAATGCAGATGAAACAGGAGTTACGTGCGTTCATTCAAATGACTCTAAAATTATATACATAAAGGGGAAAAAACAAGTTGGAAAATTAACGTCTGGGGAAAGAGGTCATACGGTCACTGTGCTTCTTTGCGTAAATGCTTCTGGAGACCAATTTATCCCGCCTCTCTTTATATTTCCTAGGCAGAGGATGAACAACCGCCTCATGATTGGTGCACCCCCTGGAAGTTTGTTTGCTGCTCAAATTAGTGGATGGATAACTGGTGAAATTTTTCTGAAGTGGCTTCAAGAGTTCGTCAAACGTGTCCATCCTACTAAACATGAACCTGTGCTGCTCATTTTAAATGGTCACTGCAGCCACAAGGAGCTTGACGTGATTCTGTTTGCACGTCAACACAATGTTCATATATTAAGTTTGCCCCCCCCACACAACGCACAAACTGCAACCACTTGATAGGACCATAATGAAGCCTTTTAAAGAGTCATATAATGAAGCTTGTGCTATTTGGATGCGACAGAATCCTTTTTCCAGGATAACAGATTATGATGTTGTTGGATTAGTAAGCTATGCTTTTACCAAAATTTGCCGAATGGATATAGCTAAAAAAGGGTTTGAATGTACAGGTATACATCCATATAATCCAAACATATTCACAGATTTGGATTATTTGCCATCGCAAGGACTAGATATTCCCGACTCTGTCTATGAAGACTCAGAGCTAATGAAAGATGATCCAGGAAATCTACAATCAATATCCCCTAAGACTCCACACACATCAAATTATGGACACGAAAATTTACAGCCATCATTTGAATCTCCAAGAGCCTCAACTTCTGTATCTCCACAACCTCCATTTCCAGAGTTATTTACTTCCATGACTTCACAACAGTCAACTTCAACCGTACAAACTTCAACATCAAAGACTCCACAGTCATCAACTCCTTCAACTGGATTTTTCCACACCATAATCACACAAGTGTCACCAGTGCCTGTCGCTGCAGAACGTAGGTTAAATGTTAGAAGAAGACGTGGTGCTAAGAGCGAAATACTAACATCAAGTCCTTATAAAGCTCAGTTAGAAGAAAAACAATTAACGAAAATGGGAAAATCAAAAACTAAGTTGGAAGTCACGATAAAAAAAGAAAAAAATTACATCAAAATAACAGAAAAGTTAACAAAACTTCGGCACAACTTATGAGTGAAGAAGTTGAAGATAAAACCGACTGCATAATATGCGGAGAAAATTTTGACGAGGATTGGATAAAGTGTGACTTTTGCCAAGGGTGGGCGCACGAGAATTGTGCCAATACTAAATTAAATCCCTCTTTTTATAAATGTGACTCTTGTGAGAAAGCATCTTAAGACAATAAGAGAAGTTTGGTGTCCAAATTTGATAAAAAAATTGTAATATTGTAATATATCCGGTACTACCCGACAGTACTTTTTTAAAGTGAACTAAGCCTATTTTTTTAAATGACTCTAGAAAGAAGAATATTTTATATAAGCTATTTTAATACAGCAGGTATATGAATACACATGTAATCTTAATATTTACATGTCATTTGTCTCATTTTCATTTAATAAAATTGAAAATTAAATTTAAAAATCTTAAGTGTCCGGTACTACACGACTCTCCCCTAAATAGACAATTTTTACTTTCTCTCGACACCTTGAAGAGAAAAGTACTTCTCTCGTAAAATAGTCCGAATTTTGATGATTGTCAACCTTCCGAAACAGAAAATATGTTTTTTTGCGATGCCATCTGCCTGTGTGTCTATACCTAGGCATAGAGCCAACACCATTTTACTGATCAGGCTAAAACTCAGTATATCTGGTTTATAAGGTTCCCTCGAGGAGTTTTGGGAGTTAGATATCTTAGGGTGACCTGGTGGTCTAGGGGTAAGGTGTCGGACTTCTGTGCTGGCGGCCGGGGTTCAATCCTCGGTCCCGGCACAGATTTATCTGATTACCAAACCCTTCCTTCACCTCTGACAAGACGTGTATTAATCACAACTTGTGAATGTGAGGAATGCCAGGCCTCCACCGTGGTTCGGATTCCACGTTAAGCTGTAGGTCCTTCATTTCATCTCACAATCACCCTACCATTACACATTAGCGTAAGTGCGTATAACCCGAACGGGTAGTAAGACGCGGTGCTAATAATAATAATAATTAGATATCTTACACTAAAATTGAGGGTAGTTTACTAAGGGTAAAAAAGAGAAAACAAGCTATCTCGAAATCCACTGTAACGATTTTTATTAAATTTCATGTCTCTGCATTGTTTATCATTATAAACTAATCACCCCATGAACATAATTTTAAGGGTAATTTACATAAGCAGATATTGCCAATTTTAATCATCTCATAGCAAGAATTTGAGAGACGAAATAACTCAATATTGTAATGTTGGAATAAAATTAAAATTATAGAAACCCTTTACTTGAAATATAGTTTTATAAAACCAATAGGGGGCTGTCCATAAATTACGTAAGGATGTTTTTCATTATTTTGACACCCCTTACTCCCCAAATTTCCCTACTTAAGGGATCGTAAGGTTTCTCGTTCCCTCCTCTCCCCTTACCGATCTTACGTAATTTTTCTTACGATTTGGTAAATTAAATTACTTTAGACATAAGGATTGGTGATGTGAAATTATAGAATACTTATCGCAGTAAAATTAGGTTTAACACATCACAAATAAATGACAATTTATAGTTATGTATAGCTGCGTGCGTCTTTAGGCAATGAGGTTACCTGGCGGTCTAGGGGTAAGGTGTCAGACTTCTGTGCTGGCGGCCGGGTTCAATCCTAGGTCCCGGCACAGATTTATCTGATTTCAAAACCCTTCCTTCACCTCTGACAAGACATCTTGTGAATATGGGGAATGCCAGGCCTCCACCGTGGTTCGGATTCCACGTTAAACTGTAGGTCCTTCATTTCATCTCACAATAACCCTACCATTACACATTAGCGTAAGTGCGTGTAACCCGAACGGGTAGTAAGACGCGGTGCTAATAATAATATCTTAAGGAAATGCTTCAAAGCCATCTGTCATTGCTAGGGCAACATTTTCGACTGCGCAGCTGTAATTTTTTTTTTTTATTTTAGTTTTTGTCTCACATTAAACATTTATAAAATCCTTAGTTAAGATAGAGTTTGCCCACCCCCATGAAAACGTAAGAAATTACTGATCACCCCAACACAAAGAAATCATTACGTAATTCTTGTAATGTCCCCAGCTTCCGATCTATTAACAAATTTTTTAAAATTTAAATTTAGGTCTCAGAAAACGGGAGTTTATTATTATTCTTATTGATGAAAATATGTAAAATCTGTAAAATATGAATAATGAACAATACGTTTCTTCCATTTATGCCTCTTGGTGGAATGTGATGATCATTTTTTCCATCATGTTTCTGTAAATATGTATATTATCTGGTTTCACAAATATTACAAGTTTTAAGTAAATGTTTCCATTTTTAGACAAAGAGAGAGAAAGTCTGTTTGGTGCACCATACCATTTAAATATTATGGCTAATTATTACCCTTAATAATATGGACACAAGTTAATATTATACAACTTATTAACATGTTTTTAGTTTCTTCTTTATTGAAACATTATTTCTCACTTAGTTGATACCAAAAATAATATCATAGAAGAAGAATATATTGAAAATTTTTATCCAAAGCTGATTTCAGCAAAATAGTCCATTTCAAATGCTATTTAAAATTAATATATCTAAATATTAGAAGTATAAAGCACAGATATGAGGATTAATTATGTTTTCTCTTTTATATTAAACTAAATATTGATTTAATAATATTAACACGAGTGTGGATGTACGGGAATGAGATATTATTGCTTACAATTCCAAACTACAGGACCAATTTACCTGTAGAGACAATAAATGATGTGGGGGAGTTTGTGGTTTTGTTGGAAGAGCTTAATGGTTTCAAACAAGGACATTTGAAACTTTTAGTAAAGGTTCATTTTTGGCCCTAGACCAGAGATAGGACCGAATTTTGTGAAATTCATCAACCTGTAAGAGTTGAAAAAGGGGGTTCAAAAGTTTTCAAAATTCATTGACCACGTATTTTATGAACTAGTGGACATAGCGCCTTGAAATATAAAATTAATATTTCTGTATAGAAATGGGGGAGATAATTTTAGGGTTTAAAATTTAATCTCCTAAAGGGGTGTAAAGGGGGAAAACGGGACAGTAAATTCGATGTCCTCCAATCAAGGTGTAATTTGATATATGGAGGATTATCGGGTCGCAGAATACTAATATGAAATTAATTTATGTACGGCAACCACATGATGATTCTCGAGGTGCGTTGGTAAAAATGTGTGTTCAAGACTACCAAAACTAATATAAATAAATACTTTACAGGATGATAGAATATTAAAATTGTGCAGACAACAAATGGGACCACTCCAAATAATTATAAAAGTATGAACAGTTTTGTTTAATAAGTGCGACCCGGGGACATATGGAAGGGGATATAAACAGAATAAAAACCTTTTATGTGTGCTAGAAAACTTAAATTTGACAGTCGTTTAGGAGGACAACTCCAAATAACCAAATAAGTCTTAAAAATGGAAATTTCTAAATGATAGTTATAAAAATGAGCTGAAATATTTACAAAACTAATAGAAACAACTAATTCCCAGGGTGGCAGAAAACTGGAATGTATAAGTAAATTAAAGGGACATGTCATATTACTATAAGACTGTACAATTTTGATTAATTTTAAATGGAACACCAGGAAATATGGTGAGGGGAGGGGGTTAAGGGGTTAAAAAAATAAATACAACTTTTATCTGGATAGAATATTTAAATTTAGCAAGTAGGTAGAATGAACTTTCAAACTAATCAAATATATTTTAATATTGAAATATAAAAGTTGGAGTTGAAGAAATGGTAGGGAAAGGGGGTGGCTCAACATTCACAAAAAATAATAAATTCAACAACTTATCTCTGTGACAATAAATTTAAATTCTTAGGTATACTGACCACTCTAAATAAACAAAATTGTGAAATTTTTAAATTTTAGCTATGGAAAATGGCTGAAGCTACAGCTAGAAATAACTTTTGTGATGAGGTTGGAAATTAAAATATGAAAAACAGGTAGAAATAAAACTCCAGATATCCAAATGAATGTTATTATTTAATATTTTCCAAAGGGGGTTGGAAAAGTGGGTTGAATGGTTAAAAATTTACAAAACTATTAGAAACAAACTCTTCTCAGTGTGGTATAAAACTAAAATTCTGCATATAGGCAAAGATACCACTCCAAATAACTATAAAAATCAAAAAAATTTTATGTTTATAATAGGAGTCCATAAAAAGGGGGAGTTTATAAAGAAAATTAAGTATGGTAGAAGTTGAAATTTTGCATGCTGGTAGAGGTACTGCTTCAGATACCCAAATAACTCTCTAAATTTGAGATTTTGAAGATGGATTTATAGAAATGGGAAAGAGGTGGATGCTAAAATTTTCAAAACTAGTGGATAAACTACTTTTATGTGTGATATAAAACTGGAATTCGTCAAGCAGAGATATGGACCACCCAAATTAACTATAAAGTCTGAACATTTTAAATTTCAAAATTAGACTACATGAAATAGGGAGGGGGTCGGGTGAAAGGGTTGTACAAGTAGGAGGTAAACAATTTATATTTGTCAGGAATGTAGAGGGATAACTTCAAATAACCACAAATACATTTAAAAAATTGTTATTTCTAAGGAGGATGGTGATATAGGGGGTCTCAAATTTTTAACACATAAAAGACTAAACTACTTCTCCAAGTGTTAGATGATTGACATAAGTCAGGCGGGTTTAAAGACCAACGCAAACATTATCAAGGCCTTAATTATTACATTTCAAAATAAAGGCTTGGAAAATAGGGAGTGAAAATCTCCTTAAATATTTACAAAGCTATATAAATACAATTTTTGTAGAGATATAAGCTTGAAATTTCGCCATGTAATTTAATAATAAAACAGGTTTTAGTTGCTAGACAGGGATACATTTTTCACGTTAATTAATTTAAAAAAATCTTATCTAATGACGCTATGCTCATGACAAATATTCTAACAACTATTTATATCACCAAGTGAAGAAAATTTAACTATATCTTTCTACTGGAGCGATATTTATTTGTTTTGGCAAAAAAAAAATGATAAAAAAATTGCAAATCATTGGCATTTTCTCATGTTTCCTACATTCTTGAACAAGTGGAATTTCAAAATTGAAGCCCAGGAAATGGTAGCGCTTAAAATGTATACAACTAAAATAGAACATTCTTTACGATGTGGTTAGGTTGACATTTGGTAGCCACGGAAAATCTCATATAAAATAACCAAATAATTATTAAAATTTCAAACTAGAATTCTGGAAAATAAGGAGAGTGAGGGTAAGGAGAGTGAGGGTAAGGAGAGTGAGGGTAGGGAGGGTGAGGGGAACAGTGGTGTTTGGAAATTATAGTAAATTGCCATCTTTCTAAAGAAAATATACTTTTATGCATGAAAGAAAATTTAAATTTGCCAAATTGTTAAAAGGACCATCCAACATAACCATTAGAGTTAGAAAGTTTGGAATTCGAAAATTTACTGCTGGTAAATCGGAGGGGGGTCTCTAAAATTTCCTAAGCTATAATAACTCGATATTTTCCAAATGCGGGTACACTATATACTCATTAAACCTCCCTCATCCCTAACACCATTACATAATTAGTAGCACATAAGCGTATAACTCGAACGAATACTAAGGCACAGTGCTAACAAAAATAACAAAATAGAAAATGTTATTGATGTTGAACACAAAAATAATCTACTTTCTAAAAAGTTCTTTTTATAAAAATTGGGCTGTAGTAAGTTATTTGGAACATTAAATTTGTAGAGGCAGAGGGAAATAATTTACACTAAAAATTAATCAACACACAAACTAAAGCCTATCGTAACGTGAAAAAACTAGATTTACAAATACATAGCTGTTATCGCATATCAATGAGCGACATAACAATTAAAATAAACAAATTCAAGTGACATAACTTGATGACCATGATTCTCTTTGGATAATAATGATGCTTCATACTTAATATGTTTCTGTAAAAGAGTCTATTATTTAATTTATGCTCATTGGTGAAATGAGCATAAATTCATGTTTCTATGATCGTGCTTATGTAAAATTTGCATTGTCAATGGAGTGCGACGGCTGCCCTGCGATTGCGCTCGTTTGTGCACTCAGATTGTAGACTAGGTAATATTTTGTTTATAAGATTTTTTATTTATTAATTTCAATAACTGAGTTGTGATTGCCATGGTTAGCTCAGGATTGTACACGAAGGAACTATCAAAATTATGACAGCTGGATGTTCACCAATAAAGTAAGGATGTTATAGCTAAAAACGTCAAAGCTCGATTTAGTACATTATGAAATCAAAGTGACCAAAATATTATGAAATATATCAATTTCCAAATTAATTTGACAAGTAGAGGTATTTCTCATCCTCTAGTATTCCCTTAATATCGAAAACGGCCTATATTTTCCCTTCTCATTCTATAGTATTTCCTTCATATTGAAAACGGTCTATATTTTTTCCATTCTCATTCTCTAGTATTCCCTTCATATTGAAAATGGTCTCTATTTTTCCTTTCTCATTCTCTAGTATTCCCTTCATATCGAAAACGGTTTATATTTTACCCCTCTCATCCTCTAGTATTCCCTTCATTTCAAAAACGGTCTACATTTTTCCCTTCTATCCTTGAGAATTTCCTTCATATTGAAAACGGTCTATATTTTTTCTTTCTAATTCTCTAGTATTCCCTTCATTTCAAAAACGGTCTACATTTTTCCCTTCTATCCTTGAGAATTTCCTTCATATTGAAAACGGTCTATATTTTTTCTTTCTAATTCTCTAGTATTCCCTTCATATCGAAAACGGTTTATATTTTTCCCATCTTATTCCTGCGTATTTCCCTTGGTCTATATTTTCCCCATCTCATTCCTTAGTATTTCCCTCGGTCTATATTTTTCCCTTTTCAATACTAAGTATTCCTTCATAACGAAAACGGTTTAACATCCTCCTATCACTCTCTGGTTCGAGTCTGTAGTTTAGGTCCTTCCCGGTCTATTTTTCGAGCGTTATCGGGCTGCCAGATGTCCTTCTCCCCTCCTCCCGCCTCTCACTTCACGCCCCGTAAAAATTATGTTTTATGTTATATACTTTAGTTTTATATCAAACTACATATTTTAAAAATATAGAGCATCTACCTCTTATTATAGCAAACATCCCTGGCGAGGAGTATAGAATATATATTCTTACAATCTCCATTAGTTAATCGAAGAGAGTTTGAAAACATCCTTGATGAGCATTATTATTCGTGGGTACCGCATACAAAAACACGATGGAATAACAAAGCAAGCGACTATAAATATACCTCGAAATCATTACAGTCGGTCAATATAACATATAATCATCAAGATGAGTTTTGACGCGCTTGAAAATTGGCTAAATTCAGGTATGTTTTAAAGAGCTTTGTATGTTTTAATAGGTATCTATTATTCAAGACAATGGAAAATTCATCAATATCCACTTCAGGTATTTCAATTCTCTGCTTTTACATAGTTTAAAAAAGTGATTGATTTAAATTTAAATTGCATGTGTATTTGACAGGATTAGATTTGTAACTGTTCTAAAAGCTTAATCTATTCATAAACCATGTTTGAGTCAAAATTTTGGTCTAACCGGTTATCGGGTATTATAGGGTTGATTCAACTGATCAGATTCATTTTAATTCCATCTATAAAATATATGTGCTTTGAATAACATTTGCTTAATCTAATGATAAATCATGTTTAAGCTAACCGATTATCAGACAATATCTGTCTGATTCAATTACTATGTGTTCTGGTACTTAGACTAGAAGAGCTTGATTTAATTTTAAACAGATACTTTCTAATGTATTCGATAGTATCTCTTTAATCTATATCAATGGTATCGAATGCGGCTATATGTTTAAAGTATCATGTTAGCGAGTTTATAAAGCACCGCCATTATTTACATGTGAATGGAAAGCCTCCCTAAATACCTGACACCAATGAAGGAAGCTATTACTATGGCGTTGATTTGATTAGCTTATCCTGAATATTTTATTAAATCTTATATTGTCTATTTAGAGCCTACATATCTACAGGAAGGAATTAAGGCTTAATAAACTAGATTTACTAAGGGACACTCTTGACTCAGTGAACAGATACGCTATCAATTAAATCAACTGTTTCAACAGGAAATAAGATTATAACCTGAAATGGCAGTAAGACGTGCTAACATAAGAGCAAATAATGGATAAACTAAAGTATACAAGAAATTTATAAAATTACGAAGGAAGTTATTACTTATACAATCCTGGAGAGCAAGGAAAAGAGAAAAATTCAGAGAACAACTTAAAAATACTGGAATGTTAGTAACATTTAATTGAAATATTTATATAGTGAGCTTTTGTTATAGTAAAAAAAGCTAATTGAATAACTCGTATTTTTCTCCTTCCACACCCTTTCCTTTCTATAACCGCTTTTCTTCCTGAAAAATAGTGATTGTGAGTAACTGCATATATTTCTACATCAAAATCAAATCACTCTGTTCTAAACACCAATTTCATTACCTCACTAATCAATTTTATAAAGATAAGGTTTCATTTCTATATACTCTCATTAAGTGTCTGATAAAATGAGAATTCCCTTTATAAAACCTGGAAAAAATAAAGAATTTTCTGATTAAAAAAATAGTGGTAGCCCTGAAAGTAAAAACAAATCAAAGCTTTATTAAATACTGTGTACAACCAATTTTTTAAATAATGTGTCAACTGTAGCTTTAACTTAAAGGAACAAATTTTATGTGATTCACTATTAATTATAAATCTGGTGATAATTAGCAGCTTTACATCCCACGGGAAACAAATTTAAAATACATACTAATCATTCACGCTAGCTATTGTTATAGATGAGAAAATACACAATATTTTGAATTCAGTTTTCTTCGGCCACTTGAATTCGAACTGTGAGTTCCCCTGTCAAGATGCCCAATGCTTTCATTTAGCAGACAGGAGTTCGATACTTGTATTCAACTCGTCTTGAACGCTGCAGAAACAGGATAAAACTGTTTATATTTGTTAATAAGAGCGATAACGTGGTAAAGTAAAGCTATCACTGCACTTGAACAGATCACATAAATTCTGGACTATCAGACTTAAAAGTTTAAACCAGTCTTGGAGGATCTTACATTTTGTACTGCACACGAGTAAACAGTTTTCTGATGTCTAGAGCAAGCTAACACCTTGCATTGGTTTCTAAGCGTTTTCAGCGGGTACAGACTAGATTCCCATTTCATAGCACTCGATTGGATCATGATGAGATCGATTTATTGTTTAAACCAGTTCAGTTTTTCCTTACCTTTCATTAAAATTAAAGGACGGACAGTAGAGTTCACTTTTTCTCTTTCCAGTTGCTGATTAATGATATGCTTGAGCTCTTCATAATCTACATCTCCGCTGTTCCCCTTCAGCCATGAAAAATGTTTAGTCAGCCATCTTGCTTCTTGCAGTTCGCTGATGAGAGTGTGATAAACGATGTACGGAGACTGAAACTCTATAGTCGTAAGCACGTATGAAACCTCTTTCATCGTGTAGGAAAGACAACTCTTTCGCTACGAGGCTTTCCGTCGTCAGCAATGAATCCTTGCACATCGATAATCATGATTTGGACTGAGCACGTAAAGAGCTTTGACAACGCAGTTATATAGGCGTTTTGTACAGCTGCGGTAATTACAAGTTCCTAGAAGTGGTTTTTAAACCTTTTTCCCAACCAGTGTTGGGACAGCTGAAGTCAATGTTTTAGAAGATTGTTTACAGTTACATACTTCCGTATAATTTCTCCTTTTCACTCAAGATCGCTTAGTATATTATATATTTCCCACGGCGTAAAATAATGAATGGCTTCTAATTAGACTATTGCTTTAACTAGTTTCCTATGCTTTATTTAATCGCTTTCAGTATGGGATGAGATATACACGCTTGAACTATAGACCGTTTTCAATATGTAGGGAATATTTGATAATGAGATATATCTCGTTGTTAGTGATGTCCATTATAGAAACAGGTTCGATATATTTATCTTATCTGGTTAAGGTTTATCCTTTAGTTGATATCGATACAATCATGGCGTTTTCAGAACTTTAAGTATATATTGTGTTCTCTTTGCTGGGAGAAACAGGTATGATTTCTTGATGATAAACAAATATCTCTATGCAAACGATTGTCGTTACAGATATAGGTTCGATACCTTTATCTACCTGATTAAGGTTTATCACTTCAGTTGTTATCGATACATCATGTCGTACATATCAAAGTTTGGGCATAGTCTCTACAAGATTTAAACGGCAGTGACGCAAGCTCTATTTTAATTTTAACACCTCAAGGACATCTCGATACTGCTTCAAGACGTCTCGTTAATATTGACAGACTGTCGGGATGCCATGATGCCTGCAACAAACATATGTTGATACAAGAGATCGTACGCTCGATATAGAACAGACGCATGCTCTCAACAGTGTTAAGACTGAAGTCATGAATCAAGTGGATGCTCTCCTTGAAAGTTGGCTGAAAATCGCGTCAGTCTTGCAAACTTTGAACGTGATATCGTGCAAGGTATAGAAGAGGTTTGGAAAATTATGTCATGAGAAAGAGGATAGAGTTAATAAAACTTACAATTTGTTGGAATCTTTAAGCACCCAGGTAAAGAAGCTGGAAGAGACTGTTGTTCGTCAGCAAACCGTTTATAACGAGTTGTATGATTAAAGGGAAGAGATATTCTAACTGCAAGAGAAGTAGCTGGTGATAGTTTTTATTATGTATCTGGGTTAACTTACGCAATTTTGCTCACCCTATACTACCTGATGATGCCGTGAATAAAGTTTTTGTGGATGTATGGACTAGAGCTCGATCTGTCACATATACTTGATTTCTAAACCACTCAAAATAGGATCAAGTCAATTTGATTGGTTTGACTGATACATCATACTATACGTTTAAGAGTCGGGTACGGTTTCATCGCTGCTTACAAATCTAAGGAATTATCGTTTGCTATGTGAACTTGTTCCTGTGACCAGGTCATCTTTCCAGTGACAGAAGGTGATAAGATATATTTTACGCTGAAGAAAGTGTCTAATTATATCTCATACGATACATGTTGAGATATGTCTTACTGATGTTTAAATACAGTATTCTTACCTGTAGCTGACTTATTTAAGCTACATAATGTCAGAGAAGGTTGCTCAAGATATTATTAAAGCCAGTAAAATTATCAGACGAAATTATAGACAGTTACATGATGCTCAGCATGAATCTGAAATGTCTGCGAGAGAGATCTTCAAGACAAGGAGTGGACATTCATCCCATGAGAACGAGATGGTTTTCAATCATTGAGGAGTTGCACGAAGCAAGTATCATTCTATAAAACACTTTTTATTTGCTGTTAAAATCATAATCATGACTGCCAACAAGAGATTGCACGTGAACTTCTCGTCCTGCTCATCGTCGGTTTCCTAGAAGACGTGATGTGGTGAAAGGACTGAGCGAGTTGCTACAGGCTGATCTGGTTGAAATGATACCCCATGCCAGATCTAACGACGGCTACAAGTATCTTCTTACTCCATAGATGTTTATTGGAAACGTGCTTGGGCTGTACCTGTCATGTCAAATTCAGGTAGAATGTTACAGCTGCTATGGAGCACATCCTTAAGGATGCAACTTCGAAGGGTTGCCTTCTCTACGTCATCTTCAAACTGAATAGGAACAGAGTTTTACAATGTTGATTTCAAAGCTCTTATACGGAAGAAGAAAATTAAACATTACTCGACACATAGCAGTGTCAAGGCTAGCGTTGTAGAACGGTTCAATCGAACGCTCAAGAACATGATGTGGACTCGATTCACTGCTAAAGGTTCATATCGTTGGATTGATATGAATGATTCTTTGATCGATGAGTATAATCGAACAGTACACTCTTACTATCAAAAGGTGACCTGGTGGTTAGGGTAAGGTGTCAGACTTCTGTGCTGGTGGCCGGGGTTCAATCCTCGGTTCCGGCACAGATTTATCTGATTTCCAAACCCTTCCTTCACCTCTGACAAGACATCTTGTGAATGTGGGGGAATGCCAGGCCTCCACGTGGTTCGGATTCCACGTTAAACTGTAGGTCCTCCATTTCATCTCACAATCACCCTACCATTACACATTAGCGTAAGTGCGTATAACCCAAACGGGTAGTAAGACGCGGTGCTAATAATAATAATAATAATAATAATAATAATAATAATAATAATAATAATAATCTACTATCAAGATGAGACCTATCGATGTTAAGGACGATAGTCTTTTAGACACAGTCTATCTGCATTCAAAGACTGTTAATCCTTCATCTATAAAGTTAAAGGTAGGGGATATTGTTCGTATGAGTAAAACATAAAGATATATTTGCAAAGGGTTACACCGCTAATTGGTCATGGAATTGTTCAAGATTCGCAAAGTATCGTAACTAATCCTAGAACCTACCTGCTCGATGATATGAGGGGTAACCCTATCCTCGGAGGTTTCTACACACAAGAGCTAAAGAAGACATCTTATCCTGACGTATACCTCGTGGAGAAGATCATTAAGTAAAGGGAACAGGCTTACGCTAAATGGTTAGTGTTTGACTTTACGCATAATTCCTGGATTGATAATTCAAACATTATATAATTTCAAGTCGATGAATCAACATCCTTACGCTATAGAATAATTTTTACGGGATGAAGTGAGAGGAGGGAGGGGGAGGAGGACATCTGGCAGCCCGATAACGCTCGAAAAAAAGACCGGGAAGGACCTAAACTACAGACTCGAACCAGGGAATGATCGGAGGTGTTAAACCATTTTCGTTATGAAGGAATACTTAGTATTGAAGAGGGAAAAATAAAGACCGTTTTCGATATGATTGTAAAAATATAGACCGAGGGAATACGCAGGAATGAGATGGGAAAATAAAACCTTTTCAGTATGAAGGGAATACTAAGGATGAGAAGGGGTCAACCGCACTCCCTGTGGGGCTAGCGTTTATCCCCCTCGGTAACGCTCCAAGAAGCCACCACAGTGAGCGAGTCGCTAAGTTACAAAAAATAGAGCCCACTCACCAGGGACCTTTAATGATCTGTACTCAGTTTTACAACAAACCCCTCTCTCGTAAAACTAATATATTTTAACGGGAATAAACGAATGTCTAATAGGGTCCTGATATAAAAAACTTGTGCACTGTAACAAGGTCGCCCCTATGGCTTGTTTATTAGAAGAATAAATAATAAATGGAATATATAACATTACATACGGTATACTGACTATAATCTTGATAGGAATCATCAGAGAATCAAAACAAGACAATGGCTGTTGCGTTCTCAGAAATATTAAAGAATATAATATAATAAACATTGAAGTACGGCCCGGGCCGCCTCTGAACAATGCAAATTGATAGCTTTTTATAATTCAGATATAAGTGTTCATGTAATGCGTAATTAAATATAGCAAACCCTGCACAAATAATATTATATCAATAAAATATAATCTTTAAACAACTCCCTCATAGTTAATCCAATATATCGAAATAGACAATATCATACCAACAATATACTCTCTATACTTCCTATCGGCATTAAAGATTTAGCCCGCTAACATCAGATACAAGAAATAATTTTAGCAGCCTTGATAATTTCCCAATCTAACTCTTGACCTAAAAGTTCCTCAATAGACTTAAATATATACAAGTTAATTCTAACTACAAAATTAGTTTCACTCAATATAAGTCCGTTAAAGATATTAATAACAACAATCAACTAACACTGACTATAAAATATTTCTATGTATTTAAAAGGAATTTAGCATAAATAAAAAATGAATCTAAACTATCCAAAAAATGGCTACGTAATAACGGTAGACTAAACCCTAGCCTCTATCATAGATAAACAAAGTCTATGTACGAGTCCCCCATCTTTACAATGACTTACATCCTATTGAGTTCTTGTGACTTAATCGGCATCAAAGAGTGCATAACATTGTTGGGCACACGCTTATATTCAGTTGGTAACAGTGGGAGATAATGGATGGGAGGTATGACCTAATGATGAAGTCACTAATGTCCAATCAGTTCACAGAAGTCTTCCTCAGCGCCTGCGCACAACGCCGTAGAGTCTAAGAACGAAAGGGGGTAGGGTGACGAGCACACGAACACCGGGGTCCACTTGCATTCATCAGAACGCGCATGCGCGTTAAACACAGTTTAGCTTTAGGTGAAACAATTGCATGTAGCGTCAGTCTTCCAGATAGTTTTTTTTGATAGCGAATTATGTTGTTCCGTGGCGTGTTTACCGGCTTCGTACGAGACCCGGCTTGGCAGTCAAACAGGGTGAGTGAAATGATGTGCTTGGTGAAGGTCTAATTTCAAGACACGGTAAAAAGGGACAAAAAAAATAGTTTTCTAATATGAAGGGAATACTAAAGGATGAGAAGGGAAAATATAGACCATTTTCGATATGAAGGAATACTAGAGGATGAGAAATACCTCTACTTTGACACATATTTTAATTAAATTTCGGTTAAATCTTATTTCTGTATTATTACTGTATTGATATTTTGATGGTATTGATTATAATTTTAGTTTTAAACCTATCCAAACTCATAATCAGAATTTTTTATTTACTTTAGTAGATAATTTTTATACCAAAACACTTCCCTCGGTCGCCCAGAAGGACTACTGGTTAGAAAATAAGTGAAAGCCAGTTATATTTTGTTCTCAAATCATAAATTTGAAACGCATTGTCAACAAATATTGTTAAGGTATTAAAATAAAAATACAATTTTCGAATAAATGGGAAAATTCCAAAACTAAAAGGCCCCATTGTCATAAATACTAATGAAAGTACGTCTCAAAGAATTGTCTACAGCTTATCCCTATGTCTGTCTTTGTCTGTTGTAAGGTAAAATATAATAAAAACCCTCTTTTGACTGGTATGCAAAAGCCGCACAAAAACTGTTTTGTCCCTAAATTTAGGGGAGAGAGAGATGGAGAGAGAGAGAGAGAGAGAGAGCCTGGGCACCCTCACGGAACAGTCGGAGGATCATTTAACAATATACCAATTAAAATCTAAAAAGATGAAATAATTAAAATCTGATTGTTGAGCTATTATATAACAGTAGAACTGGTACTTCAATTCGGTGGTCATTTGCTTTAAATTAGGTAAGCGTTTTCTTTCTTCAAAGATATACAGTAATTGATTTTGTTTTTAATTATCATTTTTATACAATTTTTTTTCATGAGGAGATTGTGCATCCCCTTCTGGATCCGACCCTGAAAGGGTTTTTAAATTAAATTGATATATTGGACATATTACCCCGATTTTTGTATTTAAAAAATGACATATGACAAGAATCCTATTATAAGAAATAAAAATGGCTACTAAGGACGAAATTTTTTACGAATTTCTTTGGTTTAATTATACACTGCCTTAAATTATTATGAATATGTATACTAAAATTATTTATAATATTATTTTGTGAGAGTAAGAGAGGCAAGAAAGTTGATAGGACGGCCACTCATTCTGCTTAACGACCACCACTACTTTTCATAAGTTAAGATACTATTTGAGAAATTTGATATAATTTATAAAGAATTTTTCAGATTAAAAAATTTATAAATACTTAAAGTTACCGTCTTTTAAACAATACAGTCGTCTTACTGGGTAACTTATTGAAATAGCACATAAAGTTAATACTCTGTAACGTCAAGGTTAGATTAAATTTGTTTTAAAAAAATCTAAAAAGTTATATGCCATGAACATAGCTAAAACACAATGGCAGTATTTAAATAAATATTAACTTTTTTGGGGCTGTTTAACATTGAAAAAACGTAAATATATTTTTATGTTTAGATCAGAATTGACACTTTAAATCAAGCGTGGCATTTAGCTTCACTGTTGAATGTATTAAAATAGCTTTAGTAAATGTTGCAACTGTCTTATAATAAATGCCTGCGTACAGTTTATTTTAGATTTTATCTGATATTTATACATAGAAAGTAGACTTGAGCCTGTTCCTATTACGATCCAACCATTGTTATTGAGAACATAGATGTATATTTGCACAGAAAATATGTATTCATTATATTGTTTTATCAGTCATAGGTTATATCTTGATTAGATATAAACTTGAAATATAAAAGAATATATGTTTTGTTCACAAAGGCTTATTTGAAATATATCAGGTATATATTATATATCTTATAATTGTATTTCTTTTTATATAAGTGATATAACTTATTATATCCAGGTGCATTGCGCTGGGGAGAGGGTGTTGGGGGTGTCACCCCTCCAATGTTGGTTTAAAAGCTGGAAGCTGTGAATTTTGTGAGATTTGAGGTCTTTAGTTGGAAAATTCTAGGATTACTCTCTCATCATTAATTATATTATGTAATCCTTAATCACAGATTTTTACAGACAAATTTAAAATTTCCCAAATGTTGATTTCTACTCTACAAAAAATCTCAACTTCAAAAATCATCAAACAATGAAGGAGATATATTATGTTGTTGATTTTAGAAAACTTAGTTGATCAAGTAGTCTAGTAGCGCCGTTATCAGTAGGCAAAGACAACGGCCGGTGAGTGTAATGCGGTATGGAAAACGAATCATAAGGGAACATGAGCCGCCATTAGGAAAATTTAAACTCAGCCAGCAATGTTTTATTTATGGTTTAGTGTTTTTAGTTGTGACTTTCGTGGCTGCTAGACTGTCGCAGTTTAATGATTCAAATTATCATATTGTCCAGACCATGCCTTAATTAAGACTTTATTAAATTTTTAAGGCATAAATGCAGTGAATGTTACGACACATTTTATTGTTTTCTTATTGAGATCTCTGACTAAGATGAAATGAGGACATTGAGGTTAGTGTTAGTGTTTGACTTCTGAAATACACCCATTTTTCTGCAAGTATCCATACTAGTTTCAATAGGTTGATGTATCTTAGTTTAATGTTTATTAAAATAGGCTTTCATGAAAGCAATTTAGGCTAAGCAACAATGAAGGAAGAGGAGTAACTTAGGGCTTTGTTATATTGTTACAGCTCTTATAATTTTTCATTTGATTAAGTAGGCTACACTAAACAAAAACATAGTTTTTATTCCCCTATAACTTTTTATATTTGGGGTGCATTTTAAATTTTTACATGATGTTCGATTTGCATGAAATTCCGTATAAACCACGTTTAGAATACTGGTTTCGAATTTGTCATCAGTTATTGCATAAAATGTCGGGGAAGCCCCTTCACCCTCACGCACTAAATTACAATACGTTTTGAAATAGTTTATTCGCGTACCAGTATTAACATTTTAGGGCAAATTCCATAAGGTTATGAAGCAGGTATCAAAAACTGTAGAAATAACGATAAATTCCATTTTTTATTGCTTTATTTTACAGTTGAAAAAGTGTTTAAAGAAACATGGCTAAATCGTAATTTGTTGATAAAGTGACGAACAGTTATACATTTCATGGAGCTTACAAGTTAAATATTGGTCCAAGTGTGTTATAAAAACAATCAGTGGTTTCCAACCTGGGGGTGTGGCGTGTTTTGAGTGGTTCACATATTGAGTATTTAGCTCTATTTTTACTTTTTCAAGGATTTTAAAGATTATAGGAAGTTGAGAAATTCTAATATAAAATGTAAGTGGTTAAAATGGTAAAAACTACCAAGTTACTGCTTAGGTTCATTTTGACTAATCCATTCCGATAGCTTCTTGCTGACTTGATTATTGTGGCTGCTATATATAATATGATAATAGATTAATTTGAAGTAAAAGATTATGCGTCTTATTTATTTACACCTACCGTAGGATAACGTTACATGGTCCACTGGTATATCAACTAAAATAATTATAAAAGTACATGTTTTTTTATTTTACAGTAAAACTATAACAGACGTAAGTAAGTTCCTACAAATTTTTACTTTTAGGGAAAAGAGACATTAGTAAACTATGACTTAAATCAGTATTGAGCTTTATGTTAACTGTATATGTACTGACTATCTAACTTTGTAGGCCTGATAGTTTTAAGTTTTAGGTAATGTTTTCAATTTGATCACTTGAATTTTTTCGAACAAAACTTTTTAATTTTTCCTACAAACAATGAGTGTGAGTGTCAAAACAAATAACACTTGTAGCTTTAAAAATCCAGGATTAACAAATAAATTTAAAAATACAGTAGCCTAAAACTTCGATTTCAAGGTTTGAGTATCCCCCCCAAATTTTAAAATTTTCCTAGGAGACTCCTCCCCCACTCCCCCTTTCCCTCCGTTCTCAACGTTGCTCTTGTACTCTCCTTTGCCACTTGGAAATATTTCTTATTCCAGAATAATTTGAATATCCACTATTCCAGCGTTAAACACGAACGTAACCGGAAGGAATAACTTCCAATAGCAATAAATTAAGTGGTCATTTGCTAACTTGGATCCGTATCTCATTTTGGCTATCTGTTATTTTTTGCAATGTACTATTTTTATTTGTAGGATCTAGTCGCATAGCTGGCTATCATGAATTTAGTTTATTTACCTACACCCTTCCAACATATTACTCATATTATTATAAGTAAATCTAGCCAAGTCAAGGTTGAGTAAAGTAAGTTTTTGTTAGATTCAGTTTGGCTACGTTAGCTAAAGTTTTGTATTTTTAATTGGTTTGGAAGACAACAAAGCTTGTTAATTTAAATAGTCTGTTTCGATATGATTCTCTCATATTATTTAAACTTGGTTTAATCTAGATTTAGAATTTAAAACTTAGATATATTGCTCAAAAATATATAGAAAGAATTGATGATACAATTTGTTAAGTTAATTGACGTAATAAAATAAAATTGCAGATCAAAATGTAAAATTAGGTTAACTTATGTAATAACATATTGTCAAATAATGAAAACCTTACACATGTAATAAATAATTCATCATTAATTGATCAATATTATAAGGTATACAAGTCTAAAATACATAAAAAAAACACGTTAAAATGTTTAAAACTAACAGATACCAAAATAGGTTAGACAAAACAAAGTTCAAGTACATGTAATTTCAGAATTCAAACTATAAAACTTTTGGGTTAAAAGGTTAACATCTGTAAATAGGTTATGATTAAATGATTGAGTATTAATATACGACTTTAAGATATACAATATTTATTGAAACAATGCTAAAATTATATATAGATATTAGAGTTGACACGTATAAAATTTTAATTTATAGGTTAACCCAATTTGAAACGGATATAATTGATTTTAGATAATTTTGTAATATTCTAAGTGCTATCTGTTATTGTTTGTCTCGTTACTCCTTTTGAATTTACAGCATTGAAAAAAATACTGGAATACCAATCCGACATGTTTTGACAGATAGGTGTCATAATCATGGTTATTATTATTATTATTAGCACCGCGTCTTACTACCCGTTCGGGTTTATACGCACTTACGCTAATGTGAAATGGTAGGGTGATTGTGAGATGAAATGAAGGACCTACAGTTTAACGTGGAATCCGAACCACGGTGGCGGCCTGGCATTCCTACATTCACAAGATGTCTTGTCAGAGGTGAAGGAAGGGTTTGGAAATCAGATAAATCTTTGCCGGGACCGAGGATTGAACCCCGGCCGCCAGCACAGAAGTTGACACCTTACCCCTAGACCACCAGGTCACCCATAATCATGGTAACTGTAAAAACGAAATTAAAAAATCATGAAGACAGAATAATATTAAGAGTTACATAAATGGAATTATGCTGTCCAATTATAAAATTCATGAAAGAACAAGAATCATCAAACAAACTTACAAAAATCATTGTGAAGGACACTAAGTGTTGGTACGACAGTGAGATGTTGACTGATTTAGGAGTAGTTCGAGAAATTACATTTTGATCTGCTATTTTTTTTTATTACATCAATTAACTTAACAAATTGTATCAATTAATTCTTTCTATATATATTTGAGCAATATATCTTAAGGTGAGGTGAAGGGATAGCAAGTGTTTTTACAGTTTTTATAGAATTGATATTTATTGGCAAAAATAAATAAAATATTTCTCCAGTAGCAACATAGATTTAGTTTTCTGCACATGTAAATTCAACAGATCTTGAATATATGTCAAGGCTGTCCTGGAATTTTGTCAAAACTTTTGAAATAAAGAGAAAAAGTTTTGACAAAATTCCAGGACAGCCTTGACATATATTCAAGATCTGTTGATTTAGCATGTGCAGAAAACTAAACTCTATGTTGCTACTGGAGAAATATCTGATTTATTTTGGCCAAAAACTTTCAATTCTATAATAACTGTAAAAATTACTCGCGTCCCTTCGGCCGCACCTTAAGTCTTAAATTCTAAATCAAATCCACTCCTTACTTTCAACTCGCTTAGAATGTTTTCTAAAATGGTATGTTTAATCTGTTTAGAAGTAGTCCTCAATCGCTAAAATGTAATGTATTAGATTCGGTTTAGTTTTGACAAAGTTTTGATATAGTTGGTTTTGGATTAGTATGTAAGCTTATATTAACGTTTGGAGAACTTAAAATTTTTCAAAGCTTATGATTCTAATTCTTTTTTCAAATGATTGTTTAAGTCATTTTATTTATATTCAAACTTTCAACCTTATCTTCAAGGATATATCATCACTATTTGTATGTACTGGCACTTAGAATGTCTATAAATATAAACAAAAGTAACTTTTAATGAACACATTTTAGAAAATTATGTTTTATTACAGTTTATAGAAAAATTACGAAAACTATCGTTTATAAACAATTTTTGGTTTTAAAACCATCAATATCTTTATTTTCAATTAAAAAATGTGTTTTAATAAAGAGGCTCAAAAATCATCCCAGTTCAGGATACTCAAAGTTGGGCACTAAATGGGAGAGCACTTAGACCCACGCACCCGTTTATGAAATCCCGGATATTTTAAAACAAGTTTTCTACAAAATCCTGCAAAACATTATAAGAAGGTTTCTCTGATTGACTAGAAGGCTTGAATTTAGAATTTAAAGTTAAAAAAGAAAGAACCTTTCGTGTAAATGTGTACTTCTAAGATTAAAGCAAATAGTTTGACACTTCTATATAGCCTTCCTCTATCCAAAATAAAGTCTATTTTTTATAGGGTCACAAATTGGTGGAATTGTTTTTACGCGATTATATATGATGACTCCCGATTTTTTTTTTTTTTTTTAACTTTAGAGTTAAAATCTAAACCGTTTAACTGGTCAGAACTTTCTCCCCCCCATTTTGATGAAAACAATATTTCAAAATATCTAACTACTTCTTAAATAAATTGGTATTTCTAAACGTCTGCAATTCTTCTCAATGCTCCTTAATAAATAATTGCAGTTGACAGCCAGTCCCTTAGTTAAAAAAAGGTCCATCGTGTTTCAAGTTTTCTTATTAATGTGCAGTCAGAGTAACTTATTTGTGTGGCAGGATTAGGGTACTTTATGACGAGGGGCTAGGAGTTAGAGATGGGGGGGGTGCTACCTGAAGCTTGCTAGGTGACCGCCAGCCGACAGGAGCTCATATTTTGTATCTGCCTTTTAGTACCTTCGAGTTTAAAGTGAGTCGTTTCAAAAATGCTCACTTGATTGCGCTGTAGTCACTGGGGATCGCACCTAGCGATCCCAACGTTGAGGGAGTAAAGCCTCGAAAAGGAGTGCAACATTTTTAACCTAGGGGCTGTGGCTCTGTTGTTTCCTTCTCTGTGCCCAGGGTCCAATGTTCAGGTGTCATTTTTCAATTTTCAGAATATGTTATCTTTATGTGGCTAAATCCGTACTAAAACATATATAAGCATTGGCTATTTGATTCTTTAATCATTATTTTAACCGATTGTACCCTACGATTATCCTGAAAGGTATAAGGTGACTTTGATTTGTTTTACAGTGATTTATCATATAAGATGGGACCAATAGTGCAATCTATCTAATTAGGACCGATACCTTTTCAGTATAAACGGAGTGTATTTAATCAAACGATGCAGTTAATTAATTCAAACCGTAATAATGAATGTAATAAATTTAGTTGATGAAAAATCATTCTATTTTTACAGATTTGTTTTCTCTACTAAGTTGTGATGATAGTTTGTTTGTGTCTGTACACCTCTTCCTCTATAAAGGGGACAACATCTGGTGGGCCCATGTGTTCGCTCTCTTCCCTCCTTCACCCGGGCATCAACAGCCCCTCTTCCCATATTTATCCATGCGAGCGGGACCCTCTTGGTTTGTTTACGTCTTGTCTATTTCGAGCTCTGTATATGGTTCGGTCGTCGTACCGTAGGGCTCACGGATGATGTAATAAATATTAGAATATTACGACGCAGACTCCGTCTATCCTGAAAGGCAGTCTTCCTTGATTTGCTCACTATGGCCCTACCTTATAAGCCATGTCAAAGTGGAACCACCCCTCAGAGGAAACATGATGAACTACTTATGTGTTGTTTTAGAGTATTTTGTATTTACATTTTAATTTATGATTTGTGTCATGAACGTGAACTACTCCGAATATCATTTTTTATTTGTTATCACAGAATAATTTGAAAATAAGTAAATGATCTTAAGTCATTTTTTAAATATGCTAATAATAATTATTCTACTATGGTGGTATGGATTTAATTATGGATGATAATATATGTAGTTGGTAATTTTAATATATTTAGTTGATCACAATTATTAGTGGTTCCCAACTGGTCTTGGAACAAACTTCCTCTGTTCTAAATTTTACTCTCCGTTCCCTACTCCTTACTCTCCTCTCACTCTACCCAAGATCTTCTGGCTACCCAAATGAAGCTACACGGTATTGAGGATGGGGATGTTTGACAGTGAAAGAGGATATTTTTTAGCAAATAATATCAATTTATATTTTCTTTCGATATGTTTTCTTTTCTTTTTTTTCTTTTTTGCAATATACTATCAGACTTGAGCTTACGTAGCATATCAGTTTAAAAAGTTGTAATTGTATTTGATTGATTTTAAAGTACTTTCAAAATATAATGGGAAATAAATTATAATTATCATTCGTTGTAAGAGTATATGGCTACCAACAACACTTGTTACAGTAGATGTTTAATATATTTGCCTTAGGTACCTTATAGACCTTATAGGTGACAAGGATTACGACGGGTGGGTTAGGGGATTAATAGCTAAAGTAAATTAATTACAACTCAGATACGTATTTACACCTTGCATATTGCATTTATTCCAAACGTGTACTTCTGCCTGTGTCATCATCTTGTTCATATCATCTGCACATTTCATGCTCTTAAATTAGTTTACATTAATTTCACACAAGAGATTGAGGTAACTTTGAACAAGCATAAAAAAATAAGATAAAAACCTCTTTCCTGGAAATCTTTTCATTCAACTTACATAAAATAACATTGAGATAAAACATTAGATTTTGGACAGCAGGTTTCCAGTCATAAAAAATGTTTACACGAAAAGGAACTTAATGAGCACCACATCCACTGATTTTTAACGTCACTGCATAGGTTTTATGAAACATGTTCTAATTTGTGATCGAATCACTTGTTGCTTTTCTTCTTGTAGCCGGTGTGTCGATGATGTTTTCTGTCGTTGACGAGTCGTTGTTATTGACTTAGAAGCACTTGCGGTGGACAATTCCGGGCCGGACTCATCGATTCTTGCTTAGAGATCCACATCTGCTGGAAGGTGACAGGGAGCCAAAATGGAACCACCGATCCATACGGAGTACTTCCTCTCAGGGGGAGCGATGATCTTGATCTTGATTGTTGATGGGGCAAGAGCAGTGATTTCCTTCTGCATCCTGTCAGTCGATACCAGGGTACATGGTGGTACCACCGGAGAGAACGGTGTTGGCGTAGAGGTCCTTACGGATGTCAACATCGCACTTCATGATGGAGTTGTAGACCGTTTCATGGATACCGCAAGATTCCATTCCCAGGAAGGAAGGTTGGAATAGAGCCTCAGGGCAGCGGAATCGCTCGTTGCCAATGGTGATAATTGGCCATCAGGAAGTTCATAGGACTTCTCCAGGGAGGTAGAGGCGGCGGCAGTGGCCATTTCCTGCTCAAAGTCAAGAGCGACATAGCAGAGCTTCTCCTTGATGTCACGGACGATTTCCCGCTCAGCGGTGGTCGTGAAACTGTAACCACGCTCAGTCAAGATCTTCATCAAGTAGTTCGGTCAAGTCCCGGCCAGCCAAGTCCAGACGGAGGATGGCGTGAGGAAGGGCGTAGCCTTCATAGATGGGCACGGTGTGGGGATACACCATCTCCAGAGTCCAGCACGATACCAGTGGGGACGCCGGAGGCGTATAGGGAGAGAACAGCCTGGATGGCGACGTACATGGCGGGAGTGTTTGACGTCTCAAACATGATCTGAGTCATCTTCTCCCTGTTGGCCTTAGGGTTAAGAGGAGCTTCCGTCAACAAGATAGGGTGTTCCTCTGGAGCCACTCGGAGTTCATTGTAGAAAGTGTGATGCCAGATCTCTCCATGTCATCCCAGTTGGTGATGATTCCATGTTCGATGGGGATACTTCAAGGTAAGGATACCTCTCTTGGATTGTGCTTCTCACCCACGTAGCTGTCCTTCTGACCCATACCACCATCACACCCTGGTGACGGGGTCGGCCAACGTCGATGGGAACACGGCGCGAGGAGCGTCGTCACCAGCGAAGCCGGCCTTGCACATGCCGGAGCCATTGTCCACAACCAGCGCAGCAACATCATCGTCACACATGTTGATAGCCCTCTCTTTACAACCCTTGAACAACACTTAGCTCCTGCGTGCCTCTCTGCTCTCTGTGCTAGCAGCGACTGAACATCTCAACCAGATTCCGCTATTATATTCTCGGCCACCAGCCTATTCTTCCATGGTAGCCAAAATATACCGGCCGCCTTACAAGGGTATCCCCGTGCTGTTCAGGACGTTTTCGTCCTCGCCGTTTGGAGACGTCACTTGGCGTGAATGCGCGCGCCACGTCCTTTCTTGGTTAGCCATATAGGGCGGTTGCTAATGGTGGCTGTAGGGTCATGGCAAACAAACGAAAAAACTTAGCCCCATGGCAGGCTTGCCAGTTTTAACTCTTCCCCACGCTGTTTCGTTGTCAACATGCGATGTTGATCAAAATGTAAAGTTTCTTTGAGTTCGTTGAAGTTTGTAGTTGTCTAGCAAGTTCCTTCTTTAATTTATCATCGCTACTTAGGGAATAGTCACAATTTGTTAAAATGATTTTTCTTGAAGTTATCTGTATAGTGTGATTTGTGGTGCAATTGTGATGGGTTTTTATTGAATTGGTTTTCTTGCGTTCAGCAACGAGTTAAAGTGTCATTACATAGAAAATGTTGTGTATTGTTAGGTAATTTCTTGAGTATCTTCACATATTTCTTTATTTAGTATGATATTATATTATGTTCATTTACATCAATCCACAAATCTAAATTATTATATCATAAATATTCTGTAGTCAATATGTTTATGCTAAAATTACTGTCTTGAAGATGGCTAAATCTAGAATATTACCGTAACATTTATAAAGTGCTAAATCAGCAGATGTAGTTTTATCTGTACGTACTGACGTTGAAATATTTAGTTACTCTACTACTTTTAGAGTAAATTTAAATTTTGTAGAGAAAATTTAATATTTCATACATATAAAATGTCATGTAGTCTAATTAAGATAGACTAATACTTTTTCAAGGAATAAAAAACTCTTATAAACTCAAATTAGCATAAAACTTTAGATAGCTGCACTTCTTATTTAGTTTTATGGATATTCAAATTAAGTAAAAGGTATAATTGGGAATAGCACATGTATAATTTTCCATGCAACATAACATATGTACATTTTAAAGAGAATTAACTGATTTTGAAAAAAGTTACAAATATGTTTGAATTTAATAAAGGGTCTATATGCGTGTTGTTTTACATAGTGGTGTATCTTTATTTTCACGCAAAATAGCACATTAGTTTACTAGAGAAGAATGTAGCATTTTGAATATTTACAACATAGAAATATGTTTAAGATTATATCTTAACTCTTCTTGATACACAATCAATGGAAAAAAAGGGTTATGATTGAGAATTTTTCCAACTACTTGATTTAAATAAAAGATCATTTAAACTAATTAGTTAAATGACGGAGAGTTTTCACAAAATAAATAATTTAAATTAGGTATTAATTTATTTTATCTTAGTAACATAATGTTCATAAACTTTTGTGATCATTTAGTTACCATGATTTTTAGACCTGCATCGATGGACACGTGGACTAAATTTCAAGCTCATCTAGTATGGTTTTCCGGTGGACGGGAGGTCAGGGTTCGAATCATAGGCGTGGTACTGCGTATTTTTCCTAAATGATTTTCAATTCACCCTCTAATGTTCCCTCTACCATTCACATCCTCACCCCATTAGTGTAATTAAGTGATAATAGCCCCAACAGATAATAAAACACGGTGAAAAAAAACGAGTACCCATTTAATGAGTCAATTATGCACATTCTTAGTGGTTAGAAATTTCATTTGAGTCAAAATGTCTACTATAATAGTTTTACTTCCTCTAGAAAAGTATTTATGTTGCTTATTCTTTTCTATCAATATTGGAACATGATGAAGAGTAGCTCAGATAGTTACCATGGAAGCTGCAATTTAAGTTGACCGTTTTACGTTTGTTATCAAGGTCAGATGGTAAATATTTAATATTTAATATTTTTTTAAACTAAACAGTAGAAGGTTAAAATTTATTTTAGACATAGGCCTATAGTAAAAACCATATCAATTAGTAACACAGCCACCACAACATTAGCATTAGGAAGCTTGATTCATCTTGTCAATAATATTAGGATTATGCGTCTTCAAAGCTGTTAGAAATTTAACACTGTTTTTATTTTTTAACCGCATCTTACTACTGGTCCGGCTTTTACGCACATGAAATAATTGCAATAATGTGTTAAGGATGAGAGAGGTTAAATTTAGAGCAGTGCACCCGCATTTGCGTGGAAAACCCTTTAGGAAAAACACCATCGTATACCTGAACGGTCGCCACCGTGTACGGATTCCACGTTAAACTTGTAGGTCCTTCATTTTCAATCTCACATCACCCTACCATTACACATTAGCGTAAGTGCGTATAACCCGAACGGGTAGTAAGACGCGGTGCTAATAATAATAATAATATACCTGAACGGAATTCGAACCCCGATGCCCCGTCATTGGTAGTACAGTTTATTGCGAAAGTGACTTCTCTTAGACCATTCTTTTACTAAAACGGGTTAGACGAATCAAAGTAGCCTACATACATCATAAAGAAGGTGAATTTCAAGAAATTCGTAAGCATTTTCCAAGAGAAAGCATTTTAACCACATTGAAACAACAAACATTCAAAACCGCGATCTCTCGTTTACGGCCAGCATGTAACTTAACAATACATTTCCCCAAAAGCTTTTCAATGAAATTCTATTCAAATTTGTTTTACAAACAATATAAGTTTTAAATATTTAATTATCTTTTAAAAATTATTTATTTGTTCGGATTTGCAAAAAAAAAAAATTATTAAAACCTTCACTTTTTGAAAACTAGACCAAAATATTCAACTTTAGTATTTTCTTTTCCATTCTATTGTCTATAATATGTATAGGTCTACATTCTGACTAATAGGCCTATAGCACTTTTTTCCAAGTTAACCTTATGTATATTAACACACTCACGTCTATAAAAGCTGCATCGGTGACATTAGGGCTAAACGTAGGTTCATGCTGTCTAGCTCACTGGCGGCTCAGAGGTAAATCCCCAGTTTGTTGAAATGAGGGTGATATTATTTTTTAAACGTGTTTAAAACTCTTTCCTCACGTAAATGTATTTACATTTCTTTAAATTGTCTCTTTCTTATCTCACCGTTTTCGTAATTAGAATGTGTATGGTCTGTATGGATAGTGAGATGTGGTGTGGCGTAAATAAGAAAATAAAAACACACAGCTTTAGGTAAATGACTTGGCATTTTAATAGGACTAGCCTTAACTTTAAACAACTCTTTTGGCATCATATTTGATCGAAATGGGATCTTCTAGGCTCTAGCCAACACCCGAAATCAGTCATCCAAGAGAACGAGCTTAGTAAGTGTTATGTGTGGATTCATTTTGTTAGATTCTCGATATCTATTTAATAAGATCTATCCTGTAAAGATACCTTTATTTCTAGAATAGGTATCATATATATAACTAAATGAGTTTTTGTACAAAACAAAATAATATAAACCACGATTAAAAATACCATTCAATTAGAAAAAATTTCAATTTTAGACAAATTGGTATTATTGCATGACCCCGATCACTCTCCGGCTAACCATTATACTTAGAAAATAATACTGAAAATTATTTATTTCTCTTGCTACCTTCCTTCACGAATTTTTTTTACAAACATTCAATATTGACTAAATATTTGACTCATATTTGTGTTGGTTTTTCAAAGGTCTTATTACCGATTGAGTTTACCCATATATTAATTTAAGCAGTGGGATATGGGTTAAGTAGGTAAGCTTATTAACTTTAGATGAAAAGTATCCACATTAGAGTAGTGGGAGAGTGGGAGTATATATAAGGAAAAACTACACCAGACGATATTCGAACCTTGATCTCTCAGTCACGGACAACAGAGCCCAACACGGTAGTGAGACCAACCCACGATAACAATTTTTATAAGTCACCTTTATAAGGTGACCTGGTGGCCTGGGGTAAGGTGTCAGACTTCTGTGCTAAAAGTCCGGGGTTTCAATCCTCGGTCCCAGCACAGATGTATCTGATTGCAAGACCTTCCTTCACCTCTGACAAGATATCTTTGAATGTGGGGAATGCCAGCCACCACCGTAGTTTGGATCCCACGTTAAACTGTAGGTCCTTCATTTCATCTACAATCACCCTACCATTACAATTAGTGTAAGTGCGTACAACCCGAACGGGTAGTAAGAACGCGGTGCTAATAATAATAATAATAAAAATAATAATAATATAATAATAATAATAATAATAGTTACTTTACAGATGTTTTTATTCCTCCCCTAATAAGAAATTGTTGATTAATTAAAAGTATTGGTTATAAAATTTGAAATTATTTGATACATAGACATAGTTATAAAAACTAAAACTTGTTTAAATATTCAATTAATAGCAAGGACTAAATTTACTGTGAAATCCTCATTCTGAACCTTCCCCAAACAATAAATTAACAGTATAAATACACCTTTTCAAGCGTAAACAGTTATTAGATAATTTTGTGCTTATTTATTTTTGTGTTGAACAAAGCGATATTAACGATCTAATCCAAGGGATGGTCACAATGTCTAGTCTAGTCTAATTAGAATAGAGGGTGTAAACCTTGGATGTAAGTGTTTTATATCTATATATAATATTTATATATATATTATATATATATATATAGTAGGAGAGAGAGAGAGAGAGAGAGAGAGAGAGAACTTCTAATGCCTGATACCCACGACCACCTAGTGGAGTGTGTCTGAAAAAAGAAAGGTACAAAGGGGAAAAAGTCTAGTCTGTACCTCCTGATAATACCTTTTATTTGTAATATATTGGAGGTCTGACATCTCAAGCCCCCGTGAGCTCCGATATGGGTTGCTAAAAAGGTATCCAATAATTTTCCACTTTTAAAGTGTAAAATATAAATATACTATCCAATCCTATACTTATAAAATAACATGTCCTGATTGATTGACTGACTGGACTGACTGACTGACTGATTCATCATCGCCGAGCGCAAACTATCAAGGCTACAAGCATGAAATTCGGACTGTATATTCATTTTGTTATGTAGGCACCCACTAAGAAAGGATTTTAGAAAATTCCACCCCAAAGGGGTCAAAATAGGGGATGATAATATGTATGATAATATGTATGAAAGTCCGTCATTTTGAAAGTACATAAACAAAATTTTGTATTTGGTTATTGACGTAAAACAAATAAATACGTGTTTTAGGAATTTTGGAAATTTTATTTAATAGGGATGAAAAGGGGGTCAAAATTTGTATCGGACTTGCATTATTTTGATCTGAGGTCAAGTTATGGTCATCAACGTAACGTAATATTTTAAATTAATCTGTAAATACATATGTATATTTTCGTATTTTGTATATAATCAACTTCCACGCGAGCAAAGCCGCGGGCAACAGCTATCTAGTATTCTATATTAAACTATAAATGCAGGAAGAAAACTCAACTTCTGATTCAAAAAGCATTGTGAAATCCCAAATACAACTTTTAAACCTCGATTCAAAAGAGGAATTTCAATACACTTTAACTTTAGTGGACTACGCAGATAGTGCTGTTTTAAAACACCGATAACAATTAAGCGTAGAGGTGGTTGAAGCAGTTTTACAGAGGATTCATAATATTGGGAACTAATAACTTTTAAATAGGAGCAGAAATTCCACGTGTTTTATTCATTATGGTTGGACCTACTAACATTATGTTCATTTGACTTACACAGGATTCACGGTGCATGTATTCAATCAATTTTAGTTAGGAGCAGAAAAAATTAAATTGTATTAAAAGGTATCATACATTGTTAAACCACTATTACTAAGTGCGGAGGGTAAGCTATGTAGTTTTGAAGAGTATGCACGCTAGATGGAATTATTAATAATTATGATTAAGCCCAAGTGTAATTTAAAATATTTTCTTAGAATCTAGATTGTATTGTATGATTAAACATCACTAGAAATTTCCTGAGTTATTTTAGATTTACCCTTTTTTTTTTGTATATGCGCTAATTTTATATATTTAAACTAACTGTATTTAACTACACTAATGAGATAGGGAACGGGGGGTAGAATTAATAGGGGAAATACACACATTTTTAAGTTGAAGATAGTAAAAGCGTCTAGGAGGTATTAAAGCTCCAAACTCCCCAGAAAGACCAGCCTAAACGAGCCTGACGTTTAGTCCTCATTCCCACAAATGAGGGTGGTCTTGATTTTAACTGGCATAAATATTTTGTACTAACATATTCTAAGCTTAGGCTACGTTAATAGTGTTATGGGGATTTTGCAAACTCTCTTTAAACAATGCATTCATTTTCAGAAGGTACTTTAGTTTAAATATGGTCTCAACTATGAAACGGATGAGTTTTGTCCTAACCTGAATATTAAAAATCGTAGGGTTAACCTACTATAATGTACATTTATTTTATTGTAAAAACAAAACTAGGGCTACAGAAATCCAAACTTTCAGTCAAAGTTTGAAATAATGTTCTTGACAATTGAAGTAGACGATTTGGAAATTTTGGTTCATAGATGAGCAATATATAGAGCCGGGGTTACTTTATTTATGAATTTAACTACACCACCCATGCTAGTTGTGGTAATTTGAATTTCTTCGTAGGGTGACGAAATGACATAAATACTAAAGCTCAACATTTACATTGTTTGGTTAGTGTATTTTTCAGAAATTAAGATAAAATTCAGTTATTTTGTTTTTATAGTTTTAATTAGTGATTATTAATAAAAAGGTAGTCTGTATTTCGACAGGTCTGTTGCCTTTTGTCCAAATTGGGTCCTCCAGCATGTTCTATCAGCAGATTCCTGTTTATGTCCTGAAACTTCTGATTCTTTTTTTTTGAATGTTTCAATCAGTTGCAATCGTGGTCTTCCTGGCCCAATCCTTTCCTTTCTTCTTTGACGTCATCATTAAGCCATTTCTTCCCATACCGTGACCCATCCAGTTAGCCCTTCCTGTTAGAATCACCCGCAGAATGGCTCCTTTTCTTCGTTGGATTTTCTAAGAACTTTGTGCTAGCCTTTATTTAAGTGTGATTGTAAAGTTAACTTCCTAATTCCGAGTAAAAACTCGAAGTTAGTTTAAAGCATTTCACCATCAAAATAGTATTTAATTATTTGAATGTATGCTACCGTGAGTCTGCATCGGTATGCAGATGGATTAAATGTCAGGCTTATCTAGTTTAATTTGCCATTGACATAAATGTTGAGGTTTCTATCACGGTCAATTTTATTTTGGGTGGTTTACCCTAGTTAGTTTTCCACTGTCCCCCCACGCAGATGTGGGCATATTATTCCAAATATCTTGGAATCATGCTAGGGTAGGCAGCGCTGGCTTAAACTGTATTACTTAGTCCACCTTTTACCAATGATCTTCACATTTCACATGGAAGATATTGTCTATGATACCCAGCCAATAGTTCTATATTAAAAAAACCAAGGTACAGCTTTACCTAAATTTACCTACCCTAGCAACACTCCACGCCACTGCTTGATACTATGTTAATAATTACTTCATCCACCTTCTCATGAATCATAAGTGACTCTAGACATAACTGATCTGTGTTTATTCACTTCCAGTTCTTGCCTTGTCGTTCTGATTTGCTGTATTACTTTATGTCCACATGATTTCACACATTTTTTAATAAATTGTAAATTAGAACATAGGTTTTTTTCAAATTAAAAAAACTTGCATTTAAAGAGGATTATCTATTTCGACAGCCGAGATTCGAATACATTAAGACGTTAATTTTGATCGTTGACCAACAACCCTTGAAGGCTGAAGGTTTCTTGTTTGGGTCTCAGCTGAGGACACTACTCAAGAAGGCCTAGGCACTCGTAATTTTTGCTTGCTTAGAAACAAATTATATAATAACCTGCATCGGTGGGCAAGGGGATTAGATGTAAGAATATTTTAGTCTGGTTTTCTGTTGATGGGCATATCGGGGTTTGAATTCCTGCTGGGTACACTGAGGGTGTTATTTACTAAATGCTTTCCACTCCTTCTCCATGTAAATTTAGGTACATTAAATGTAAATTCTAGCTTACACTACCCTATACAATAGAGGTAATTAAATATGGATAGTCCTGATGGAAAGTGAGATTCGTTAGTAAGGAAAAAAAGTAATATATAATGCAAGCAATATGTATTTTGCCATTTGGATGGGTGTTTGACTTAAACTCTACCAGCTACACTTATCTTTCTGTTTTACCCCTTCTTCTAGATGATTTAAAACAGGGTCATTTAATTCAACCTATCATATTTTTTAACTTAAGTTTCTACCATTCTTAATCATGTATTAAATCTAGAGCTAACAACCATTTATTCCACTCCTTTATAGAATCAAAATATAATCAACCTCTGTCTCTACCTCATGACCCTCCCTAGTCAGACAGACAGACACTCACACCCTTCCTTATCAACCGTTTCAATTTCCCATTTCAGAAATCTAATCACTCCTGAATGATGGGAACCGTTGTTGGGTAGGGAACAATAATTACTTTAGAGATTGGGAAGACAGAGCAGCCGAGAGAGACTTTTTGGTCGACACCTGCCCCCGTTCTTTAGGGAAAACTTGTCCTTCACTCCTTTTAGTCTTCTCTTAGAATGATCATATTGGCAAGGGAAGACACACACAACTCCTTCCTATTCCTTCATGTCTCTTATTACGAATAGTGAAAAATAATGTTACTAGTGACTATTTCTGCCAAAGTGGAATAGGTTTTTATTTGTATGGCATACACCAAAATACAGATCCTCTTTAATGTTGCTGAATGTACAACCACAAAGAACCGCCAAAAACAATTTACAAAAAAACATCCGGACGGCTGGAACTTAAAAACCAGTTTTATATTTCACATTTAGAAAGCAATTATAAGATTTTGTGACTAAGGGGATAAGAGGTAACTAGTTATTTTATTATATTCTTTTATTCATATTTTCCTTAGTGGTCCTTTTGGTATTGGAGGGGAAAGATATATAAAAAAGGAGAAGCTTAGGAACGTAATTAAAATTGAGAAACACTATTGATCCTGAAGGAACAATATTCATTATCAAATAAATTCCACCCCTTTTTATTCGCTATGCTGGCAACATCTTAGTATATATTTATTTTCAAAAAAAATTTAGGCTACTGTGGAAACTATCAGTAATTGCTTGTGCACAGCAAAATGTGACTGTGAATAATGATTGTTGTTTGTATATGTTTAATTGTGAATAAATAACTTTTAAAAGAAAGCTATAGAAATAAAAATTATGTTTCAAACTTTTATATCTGTTTAGAATGAAAGAAAATTAAAAATAGTGTGTAAAATTATTTCCTTTGAACCTTTGAGTAAGAAAAAAAAAGACGATAAAATTTGTTCAAAATTTCTCATATAATATCCAAAAATTATAATTTGGAAAAAATCAATAAAAAAATAGTTTTTATTAAATAGCTTTAAGAAGGTTTTTCTTATAAAAAAATAACCATAACATCTTTTTAGTCACCATTAGCACTATTCAAAATAGAAATTAAAATCAATATTAGGCCTACTTACATCATTTTGAAAAAAAAAATTCAAAATTCCATAAATGTAAATTTCTCTAAATTTTTGTATTTAAACACAAATGAAAAAAATTCTTATTTATCATGAAAAAATAATTTTAAGATACTAATTTTGAAACTGAATCTTAAGACTATTTTGGAAATTTAAAATTATCTTAAATCTGTTAAAGTAAACTACCCTTAAGTTAATATTTTAAATAAACATATAATCTAATTCATCATGTAAATAGAACCTGATTCAAATTTTGAATAAAACCGTTAGTAATATTTTTTTTTAAATTGCGGATTTTTCAAAAATAAATCAATAGTAGACTAAGATTAAAATGAATATTTTAAGAAAAACAATCATATCAAATTATTTATATTGTTAAAATCCTATCAGATACCAATCTTGAACCAAATTTTAGAAACCATTTTTGAAAAGTTCAAATTTTCAAAAATCACTTTTCAGTTAGTTTCAACAAAATATTTGCCCAAAAAAAAGTATAGAGTGTTATTATGGAGGCAAAACACTCTCTCTTAATCTATTTAAACAAAACAAAGTATATAGTGTTATTTTGGAGGTCAAACACTCCTATTAGTCCTTTTTTAAAAACAAAATTATTAGAGAACTATTTTCGAAACATTTAATTCAAAAATATCACTTCTCAGTACTCTTCCATTAATTTAAGTGTTAGGGTCAAAATTAAAAAAAGTCTTTCAAGTTATTCCCGAATAAGATCTAAGTATGCATTTTTGGAGAAAATCCAACAAACCATTTCAGAATCTGTAGTCAGAGACAGACACACATGGAGATAAACACAATAATTGTAAAATACACTATTTTGGGTTTGGACACATGTAAAACGTACAATACTTTCTTTGAAATGAGATGGCAAAAAATGTTTAATTTAGGATTTCCTCGAGAATTGGAGTGCTTATCTATTTTCCTGAGTAACAGAGATGGGATAAATTTATCCAAACAATTGTCAAAACAATTTAAAACCACAATTTTTTGGGGTCAGAGAGTTCTAAATCACCAACCCCGTCCTTTTTAAATAATTTTGATATTACTTTTCAAATTTTCAGTTTATTTGTGGGGTTTCCAAGCCTCAAAAAAACCCTTTAAAATTTACTTAAAAAACTTCAATTTAAGTTTAATATTGCACTCTAGCTTTGTTGAGATCCTTGATCGACCTTAAAGGTTTTGAATGTAGGAGACGCGAGAAAAAAGGGCCCTGTGTTTTCACTTTTTATACCAAACAATATTTTGGCCAACATAAATAAAATATATTTCTCTAGTACAAACATAGAGGTCAATTTTCTTCACATGATGATATAAAAGTTATAGAATATACATCATCACCATGGTGGAATTAGTTAAGAAACTTTTAAAATAAATATAAATAGTTGTTTATGAAATTTCAGGACACCATTGACAGATATTAGGAAACTGTTGATGTCACCATGAGAAAAACTAGACTATATGTTTGTACTGAAGAAATATTTAAATTATATTGACCAAAAAAGTTTTGGTATACAAACTGCAAAAAACTTACCTTACCTGTGTCTTCCACATCCCCACCTCATTACCCAAAATTAATTTATTAATTCACTATTTAATAAAATAAACAATTAAGTTTTTAATAAACACTAAGTCTTTTTTCATGCTATTAATCAGTTGTCGAATACTCTTTTTTACCATTTAGGCCTACATTTAGCTTTTAGAGGTATCGATGTAAAACCTTTCATGGGCGGTGCTTTTTATTGGGGTCAATTTGGCGTGATAATTCCTATTAAAATGTCAAACTACAAATAATAATTTAAAAGTTGTAATTATTTTATTTTGTTTGAATTAGTTAAATTAATAAATTACATTGTTATGAAAATAAAATTTTTTTGCCCTGTTTTGAATTTGTAGATTTACCTTACATTTAAAAATATCTCATCTTATTAGCTGATACCATTTTATATTATAGTATTTAAACTCCTCTTTCTTAGGTTTGGTGCAAGAATCCACCATAATTATACCCCCTGAAAAGTAACAAACTTACCCCGCTTGATTGTTGTGTGTTGTATAATATAATATGGATCTGCAATCCTAACCACGATGGCTTATTATTTGACAATAAGTCAAGTATATCTCAGTAGATTCTCTATAACACTATGGTGCTCCATTGAAAAGAAACACGATTTTGTAAAAACATACTATTTACGTAAATCAATTTGTTTAAAACTAACACCTGGACATGGTAATTTAACGTGAACAAGATAAACTGGGAAGTTCAGTGGTTAGAGCGTTGGTGTGTCAAAACAAAAATCCTTTAGAGTTCTTCACTCAGGTATAATTATTAAACTAGATCCATTTTGTTTATCATTATATAAAATAAAAAACTAATAAAGAAAGAACCAATAATTCTTTATAGTAATTTAAATAATTTAACTGGCCTAAACTATTTTGAACTCATCCTCATGACTGACAAGTTTGGAGTATTTTTTGTTCCTATAGTCCCCAAAAGAGTAAAATTCTGATCGTTCGATGTTTGGAATTAAATGCTGCTGTTAAAGTAGTTTTTTAAATCATGAGTCATAGACTCTCTCACAAAATGAATGAGACAGAAAACGCTATTTATAAAAAACGGATAGGGGGGCATCCACATACAAGTCCGGCAATTAAGGCCGAATCACACAGAACGCTAAGCTAAGATTTGTTCTGATAATCATTAGAAAAATAGTGGACCATGTATTTAAAAGTGTTAGTTCACACAGAAAGCTAAGCTAAACTAAGCTATGCCTTGCTACGCCACAATAAGTTTTTTCGATCGCTGGCCGGGCAATTTTTCCATCTCCCATCTTGAGCCATCTTATGTTACGCATGCGCATAACGCAAATTTGGGCTCTGTGTTGAACAGACTCAGTGCTGGTTTGGTGAAAATACTACAGAAGTGTTGAAAGTTTTGTTTTCAGTTTGTTCCGCGTGTATTTTAAGTGATATTATAAATAGGTTTTATATTTAATACATGTGCTTATATTAAACTGGAAGCGTTAATTGAACAAGTCAAACCTTGTAACCAAAACGGATTAATCACTTGATATAATATTACTGTGATGATATTTAGGCTGTCTATAGCTCCGTGGTCGAGCGCTAATTAAATCGGTATAATTAATAAATGTAAGAAGGAGAACTTTAATGGCTTTTTATTCACACACGCTTTATTCAATTACATCTGTTAATTACTTATACATACTCCAATTAAATGATTTATATCAATGCACACTTGTGATATTAACGTAAATTATTGTATTCTGTGTTAGACTGCGAGAGCCACTGCTAGTGCAGTTGTGAGTCCCTAATGCGTTGCTTGTGACTGATTACTTGTGTGACGTTGCTTGTGCGATTGTCTGTGTGGTTGCGTGTGGCTGCCTTAATCATACCACAAACGTCTTTTTATATGACATACCCCTTGCCTCTTGCCCCCATCGTCAACAGTGTAAAAAACTAACTAATAGAAAGTGTCCTGGCGACAGGTGTTGTGAAGGCTCGTGTCTTATTGGTATAGAGAATTGGGCGTCTTTCCCAAAATACTGCGTAGTTGTTCTATAACAGAAAAATGGTATAACAAATATATTTTAATGGTGTAATCCTTTTCCCATTATTTCTGAAATGCGCGTGTTTCTTCATGGATGAATCATAAAGGGTTACTCTACATATGTTACTTTAGAGAAATGTTACCTTCATCCATTACTTTTTTACATATTTTAGAGTGATCTAAACTAATATAATTACAATACCCCTCATTTGCTTATATCTTAAATGAATTTAATGAATTTAATGAATTTTGATAGAAGCAAATTCCATACTGTGCAAGAGTTACGTCATATTTAACCTTTGATCATTCTTAAAATTAAACATATATACATTTGTTGAGTGTAAGTTACATAAAGTGTAATGTGTGTAAACATTGATTACAATTTACTTGTATAACAATACAAAAGTTATGATACATTATTTATTCGTTGTCACATTTGATTATTTTTAATGTTCAGTCTTCTTGATAAAAAAAACGGAAAGAAAGAATTTTTGTTTAATGTTTCATTTTTATTTTCCTTATATCACTGAAAAACTGTTTGTACTTGTTGTTCTGTTCACAATACAAATTTGAACAAAATTATAAATGGTTTTGGTTGAATAACCAACTTTGTATTTGAGTTTAGGTAAAAATTAGGTTAATTTTAAATTTAATAAATCCAAAGAGTAATTTGAAAATCTTTAAAATGAATATAAATTAATAGCTGAAATACCTCAAAGTATCTTAAATTCAATTTAAATCTTAAAAACGTTGTAAAAAATATAAATATTGAAATTATTATTTTTTTAAATATTTAATCTAATCATCATTAAATCAATTGTTTCTATAGAACTCAAATCTTTATGTGGTTGTTAACTATCCAATCAATCACTGTTTACCAAATTCTTTACGGTAAACATTTGTAGCGCAACAAAAATTTAGTTATAAATTGACTTAATTAAACTGTTTTTAATTAAAAATATTTTACATATTCTTAATAGCTACCTTAAATCTACTTGAAAAATGGGTCAAGTTTCTCACAAATATTTATTTAACATTTTATTTATTGATTAATATTTATTTATTAATGTGACCTAATTTAATTTATTATCATAGAACTATTAATGGCTTGCCATTAAGCAAGGCATATTGCATTATTACATTATCAGTCAATTAATATTAAAATCAGTTATTATATTATTACATTTCAGTCAATTAATATTAGCGTCAGTTTTTTATAGTATTCAATTGTTTGCGGCGAACCCTGGTTCTTTATTCAAGATCAAACTACCCTTTTACTTTCTTTACCTTCTCTAGTGACAGCTGTAAACTCCTTATACCCTTTTTGCTTTTTATACCCTTTGTATTTGTCAAACACGTTTTGGTAGAGCACAAAAATATACAAATATTAAACATAACCTCATTTTGTTTAAAATAGTTGAAATGGATATAAGACAATCTTGGATTCTTAAAGTACGCTTGAAATTATTATGAAATCATATGTCCCCACTACTGTGAAATATTGAAAATCATGTTCTTTTCTAATTGAGTAATTATTTTCTATTAGTGAAAAAATCTTTAACTATATATTTCTCTTGATCAAAAACTTTTGAATGTTGCCTATTTGCCTTAGGTACTTAAATAAAAGGAAATCATAATTGAAAATCTGTTACAGTAGCCTAATTAGGTAAAACACCCTAATTAGTTCTCATTATCCTTGTTGATACATCAGTATTACATCACGCAATTCAGAATACCCTTTTAAAAACTCTTCATAATCTCATCCTATCTATCAATTTCAATGTAGATTTTACCATTGTACAATTATCACATTGTATTATTATCTGGGCGTTTCCTTAAATAATAAACTTATTTTGACAACCATTTTGACCGTATAATAATATCATTCATTGAAATTGCTTTGCCTTAATAAATGTATTACATATCGTTCATTAATATTGAATATATTATAAGCCTATGCAATGTCTTGGCTAGATTTAAGCTATAACTTACAGAAAGTTTCAACGTCAGTTTGTTGCGGTATGCTAACTTTTAACCTATTCTATATTATTAATTTGATTTTTTTTTCATAAAATAAGGACCAAATCTAAAGAGATATTTAAGAAATATCTCTATTATTATTGACATAAACTTTATGTTTAATCTAAATTATTTATAAAGAATTTTCTTAATTTCTATCATGTTGCATTTGAATCAATTTTATAATTCACATTGACACCTCCACCATATAAAAAACCCTTTTAAATCAAATTGTATTTTATTTTTACTTTCTCACTACCTTACAGGTAGAGAAAGTATTGTGATTGTTAAAAGAATTTTACTCAAGGTTTTGATGAATGTCGACATTTCATGACCCTCCGAACCTGAAAAGGTGTTCTCGCATTGCCGTCTGTCTGTCTATACCCCAGAGTAGAGCCTAAACTATTTAAAAAATCGAGCTAAAACTTGGTATCTAGAGTTTCCATGGGGTTTCCCCAAGGGGTTTTTGGAATTGGATATCCAACCCTAAAATTAAGGTTAGTTTTCTTGAGGGCAGAAAAGAAAAAAATTCGATTTTATCAAAATCGGCTCTAATGATTTTGATTACATTTTATTTCTAAGCATTGATTAATACTACCCCAAAAAATGGTTACTCTCAATTTTTAGTCAAAGTGACTTTAAGGGTTCTGGTCTGATATATAAATTTTAATTTCTTATGAAAATCTCTATAACTCTTTGAGATATGAAATTACTTATCATTGCAAATATGTAGGCTATTTATAATACAAACATTTTATTTGAAACTAATTTATAAAAACAATAAATTCCAAGCTAGGCCTAAGTAAATATGAGTATTTTTTAACTTATCGAACACTTAAAGTAAAGTATTGCGACCGTAAAAGAAAATCTAACCCGAGATGTTGAAGGATGTCGACGTTCGAGACCCCGCGAACCCTAAAAAATGGTTTTTGCAATGCCGTCTGTCTGTGTGTCTGCTAACCTTAAAATAAAAGTAGTTTAATATATAAAGGGAGAAAAGAGAAAAAATTGATTTTTTCAAATCTGCTCTAACGATTTTGATTAAAATTCGTATCCAGGCGGCGTTGATTGAGATTATAAATAGACTGGCTAATTTTATTTTCCCCTGAAAAGACTCTTAGAGTACGTTACAGACGCGGAAACTTCCATATTCCGCAACAATTAAAGATACTAAATAACTTATCATTGCAAAATTGCAGTACTAATAAAAAAAACCTTTTATTTGAAATAGATTTTTATAAAACCAATGGTTTCTGAGATATTGGCGAATATATTAATACAATTTTGTTAACTTTTGTTGTACAAAGATACTACTTAATTGTTAACGTAATTCTTATATATAATTTGATAAAACCCGTTTACGGTAATAGAAATTGCGAGGAAATGACAACAGATTTTGACATACGACCACTCTTTTTAATGGTTTAGGAGTCCAGGATGTCGGGAAAATTGTAGTTTTTCCACGAAAACCCGACTTTCACAGAGAATTTTCAGTTTTTCATTCTTTGTTTAGTAAAACCCTGGAAACCGTTATTTGCTTCATGGCTGTAAATCTCCAAACAAAATATATCTCTTTGGCTAAAAAATAAAAAACTCAATCTTTATTTGTTGGTCCAAACACATCACAATTTTCTATTTAGATGAATATTTCTCTTTGGATTCTGGTCATAGCACATCTAAATTGGAATGCCTAAACTGGGGAAACGTTTATTTTTTTATTATAATGTTGGTGTCGTTAATTAGCATTTAAATTAATGGTATTGAGCATAATTCGAAAATTAAATTGTTAAGTTGTAAAAAATATTTCTGCGTTTTGTTTCGCGGATGATAAAATGATGTTTAAATATGTTTTGGTATGTATTATTACTCATAAGCTCTAAAAACGATCTTTAATAATGTTTGTAAATAACCATTTTAGCTATTTAAGTATGAGCTTTGGTGTTCATTTTTTTTTTACAAGTAATGGCTTTTGATGTTCATTTTTTTCAAAAATGAGTTGATGTTCATTTTTGGAAATAGTAACACAATACTAATGCATAAAGTTAAGTATTTTTTATTTTACCATTTAATTTTGATGATTTGATATTTGAAAGTAATGTTTTGTATACTCCATCAATCTTTTCACATTCTTACAAATATAGTAAGTTCAATTATGTTTCCGTGTTGATACCTAATTTTGAGGGGATGATATTACAAAGTACCGTAATGTTTTGTGTACCACATCTATATTTTACATTCTCTCTCTCTATCTGACATTCTCTCTTACGCTTCACACACACTCTCTTACACTATAACCCTCACACATACACACACCACACACTATAACATATTTTTCTCTTATATAATATTTTCCCATTCTTTCTCTCACCTTTATATCTCTTTCTCACGCACTTTCTACCTTCAAAAACATCCTCTATCACACAATTTCTTACATTTTTTCTTTATTATACTCTCTCTTTCTCTCTCAAACGCTCTATATCTTGAACTATCTCTCACTAATGCTTTCTCTCTCTTCAAATTCTTATTTTAATCTCTTTCAAACTCACTCTCACTCTCTCTATCTCAAACTCTATCTCACTCTCTCTCAAACACTCTTTCTCTCAAACTCACTCCTCAATTTTTCTTTCTAACTCCCTCTCCCAACGCTCTCTCTTAAACTCTATTTCAAATCTTTAACTCTCTCACTTCTAATTTGATAACCCCGTGTGCGGTAATAGAATTCCCAGAAAAAGGCTAAACAGATTTTGACAAAAGCCCTCTAATTTTAAAGGTTAGGGATTTAGGATGTGGGGAAAAAAATTGTAGTTGCCAACAAAAATATGACTTTCTAGGGAATTTTCAGCTTTCATTCTTTATTTACATCACCATGGAAACCATGATTTGTGTATAGTTGTACATGGATGAATAAAATATTTTTCTTTAGTTAAAAGTAATGACTAATTTTTTCTTGGGTGTTTTGGTTCCACAAATAGATAGAGAGCTGGAAGTATGGTCGTTTTAAAGTTCTAATCGTGGTTCGAAGGGGGCAAATAATCGTTTTGATCCAAATTAGTCACCAAAGATTATGTAAGTTTATAGCCATTGACGAAAAAAATTTTAGCTAAAAAGTAAGTGAATGCTTTTTATAGAGATCTTTTAGAAGTAAAAAGTTAAGAATACAATTTAGTTCAATAATCTGCAGAAGTCGCAGGGGACGCGGCAGTTGGCCTAAAAGGCATTTGGCTAAAGGCATTTGGCCTAAAAATGAAACCAAAAGGCATTTGGGCTAAAAGGCATTTGGCTAAAGGCGTTTGGCCTAAAGGCGTTTGGCCTAAAGGCGTTTGGCCTAATGGCGTTTGGCCTAAAGGCGTTTGGCCTAAAGGCATTTGGCCTAAAAGGCATTTGGCCTAAGGCATTTGGCCTAAAGGCAGTTGGCCTAAAAGGCATTTGGCCTAAAAGGCAGTTGGCCTAAAGTCATTTGGCCTAAAATGTAAATTTAAAACCTTCGGTTATCTTCGGAGAGTAAAAGGTACTGTTAGTTGTTTCATCTGAATATAGATAGCACAACTGATGCAAAGGTAGTTACAATATTTCTAAAAACATTGACAATATCCTACATACAACTAGATCAGTAGTTCACAAAACACTATATCACCTTTTTTATATATAGATTTCCATTTATTTCTTGTTAATTATCTCACGGTCATAAGTTAACGAAAATTAATAAGAAAATTCCATTCTCAGCATCGTTTACGTCGGTAAAATTATATGCGTACATTCAAATTATGGGGACTTTTGACAACTTATTCCGAAAGGCAAATGAAAGTGGAAACCAATTTTTCAACCCACCCATTTAAATTTGTCTGAAGTGACGCACGATTTTCGTTTAGCGCTACTGAGATATATATGAACATATTTTTTTTATCTATTGAATTAATAATTAATATATAAATAATAGTGAAGCATTAAATAAATTTTGACAGTAAATATTACAATGGTTTATATATATAATATATAAACTTAAATTATGGTTTTTTTTTAATAGATTTCCTTAAACTCTATTATTATTTTTGTTAGAATTATTTATAACTAAATTATTATATAAAAATTTAGTTTCAAGTTATTTTTTTCAAACAGTGTAAATATTTTTATTACGGGTGATATTATTAACAACATGGGCTATGTTAACACAATAGGTCCTTTGTTTAAAAAACTAATATATACAATTTCCCTCTAGTTATTTGCAAAGCATTCTCAGGAATTATTTCAACTTGTGAAAAAAAATACAATAGATTTTATGGAATTGTCGTTGGTCTTTTTTTAAGTCTTCATAACGTAAAAATGTTGGGAGCCTTTACAGGATGATAACTTCCTAGGGCAAGAAAAAGTACGTGTAGCAAGTGGACCTCCGAAATGCCATGGCTGCAGCATAGGCCAGAGGGATAAATCTGACGAGCTTTGGTTGGTAAAAATATCTCACCGCTAGGATCGCTTGTGTTCTCCCATTCCAAAAGTGACACTCTTATAGCCTAGATGCAAACAGACGTGACTCAAGTTAGCCCACCACATTGCCGAAAAAAATATTTTTTTTTTTCTAATCGTTTGTGCTCTATTTATGCTCATATGTGCCCGAACATGAACATTTGTGCTGTTAAACTGGCCATTTTAGAAAATATTTAATGTGGGGGGCCCAAACTTGTGCTAAGCTAGCCCGCTACATATTGAAAAACACAACATAACCAAATTTATTTAAGTCAATCCATTGTGTTTCCATTTGTGCTCATATGTGCCGAAATGAACATTTGTGCTTTAAAATTAGAAAATCTAGAGAACATTTAATGTGGCGGGCTAACTTGAACCTTCCTATATCATAAACTGTAGAAAAATATAGTTCAAACTGGCCAGCACATTTTTAAATATCAATCTAACAAAATTCTGTATTCACCATTCGTTTGTTCTAGTTTTTGCTTCATATGTCCCCGAAAATTAACGTTAGGTCGTGAATCTAGGCCTTTTAGATAACATTTAATGAAGGCCGATCCAACTAGAGCTCAAGCTACCCCACCACATTAATGTTTCTAGATTTTCTAATTATAGAGCACAAATACTCATTTTTGGGCACATATGAGCACAAACGAAAAACAAACGAATGGTGAATACAGAATTTTGTTACATTGATATTTAAAAATTGTGGCGGGCCTGCTTAAATTCATTTTTCTACAGGTTAGGGTATAAGGAAGACTAAAGGGTTACCCCGCCACATTAATTGTTCTTTAGATTTTATAATTTTAAAGAACAAATGTTCATTTTCGGGCACATATGAGCACAAATGGATCACAATGGATTGACTTTAATAAATTTTGATATGTTGCGTTTTTCAATATGTGGTGGGCTAGCTTGAGCTCAATTTGACCCCCCACATTAAATATTTTCTAAATTTGGGCCAGTTTCACAGCACAATGTTCATGTTCGGGCACATTATGAGCACAAATTAGAGCACAAACGATTAGACAAAAATTGTTTTTTCAGCAATGAGGCGGGCCAACTTGAGTTACGTGGCAAACAGGCTAAAATCTTCTCTTTCTCTCTTCTCCGTCGCACTTACAAGAGACTTTGAAGGGTGGGATTAGGCAGCAGTCCTTTCCTCCCCCATTCCTAATAATAGAAAACGACCTTGAAGTAAACCATAACAAAAATTCATTTTTCCCCCGGGCCCAACTTTCCTTTGGTTCTTTTTCAAACCCACTAACATAATTTGTTTTGAGTTTCACAAGTTGTTGGCGGTAACCTCTGTCTTGCTTCATCCTTTGCTTTATATAGATTAAATAATGTATTGATTTGTTTATTTTTGTGTAAAGTTTAGTGATATCTAATTTTTTTAAATATGTATTTCATCTTCATTTTGAAAGAAAGATTTTACTATAAAATAATGAATCGAGGACAAAAATGTGCCATACCGCGCCTGCTCAATTACACGATGTACTTAAGGTAATTTTTCCTAAATGGTTTCCCGTTTTTCCACGCAAACGAGGGTACTTCTCATAATTCTATCTTCCTCATACCTACCTTCTAATTGCTATTAAATGTGGAAGCATTGACTGGCTGTGAAGATACAATGAAAAAACAACACTACTAGAGCTTATCTATTTACTTGAAAACATTATTTTAGACAGTGAAAATACATCATATTCAAATATAGCAAATGTACATTTTTGTATAATTATAATTACATTTAAACTTTATTTAACATTTTTAAGATAAATACTTTACTTACTATGTTGACTTAATAATATAAAATGAGGAGACTCCTTTACACACTGGCTTAAAAAGTATTCATTATTTACTCTCTCTCTCTCTCTCTCTCTCTCTCTCTTATATATATATATATATTTTATATATATATATATATATAATCTAACCTTTTTTAAAGGGTTTTGAACTAAAATTTTTGGTACCTTTAATTAAATAAAAACTAATGGATATACTTTTGATTTTTTCATTTGACGAGAAAAAAAGGGCATTATAAGTTCATAAAAACCATTTTTTAAAAACTATCATATTTATTAATTAATTATATCTATGATAAATATGACTCTAACTAAGCGTTTACTTAGAACAGTGGCGCACTCATTGGGGTTGGAGTAAACGGGGCACCTTCCCCCATAACCCTAATAATTTCAATACAAACATAAATTATTTAATTTTATAACTAAAACATTAGACACAGAAGATGAGTCGTATACATAGGCCCTTTTTAAGACTTGGTTTAAGACTTATATTCATAAAAACACCCTATTAAAAGTGCCACTTATATTCTCATTTGAAAAAAGCACAACCATAGTAGCTTCCATACATTGTATACAAGAAATGTATATAGCTAGTAGCCACCATTCTGGTAATTAAGTTCGTTTTAGTTTTTAAGTTTCTTAACAAAGATATGGGTTATTACACCGAGGACCTCGCTTTATAGAGACTTCAGAATCACTCGCACCCCACCCAATTTCGGTTTAAAATTAATACTAAAGTACTTAGAACTGACAAAGCTTACCAGAGCGTGTTATTCAACAACATTAACATATATTAACTTAGACTAGGGTTCTCACATTTTAGACCGAAGGAGCCTTTGTACCAGAAAAAATGAATGGCCGAACTCTCATAAAAATATTTACACTAGTATTATGATCATTCAATAAATACATTTAAATCTCACAAATCTTTTATAATTTAATACTTGAATGAATATAAAAGAAGAACTACACTACACCCCGCCTCCGCGTCACTCAAAAACAAGTTATATTTTGAGTGCGATGACTTATGAGATCAGGTAGTTTATAGCGTTAATACCAACGTACCAGTTTTTTATTTGTGTACAGAGGTTGTAATTTATTTTATCACGTAATTAGAATTATTTTGATAACAACACATAAACCGTACTAAACGTTGATTTCAATACACAGTCCGACACTTTATCTCAGTTGGTTTGCGTGTTTGTATACTGAGCTAAAGGTCCCGGGCTCGATTCCCAAAATGTCCGAAAAACGTATCATTGGTTGACTGTGCTTTTCCCTTTTCACAATTATGAATTAACTGTCAGGGGGCTGGATGTTGTATTTGTTCTAGATTTAAGTTAGTTTGTCAGACTCTGAGGAAATAATCTACATTCTACGGTTGTGTCTGTCACTAGTTTTATATCGAGTGTCACTCATTGAGCATGAACTGGGAAAAAGGGAAGGGTTGATTGGGTGGGGTATTACCAAATTTTTCTCCCCCCCTCGAAATGTGCCTCCCACCATTTTGTTAAAATTCCCTCTGATATACTTGAATTGAAGCTGAAAATGGTTTTCATCAACTTCAAAAAGATTATATAACAATCTATTATTATTTTTAAATGCTTAAGGAACACCCAAATAGCTTTTAGTGGCATTCCATTTTCAAATATTTTCCACTGGCTTGGAGTCAAGCACCTAAAAACTCCTTAAAAATAGTGTTTTTACAAACTACCTCGCCCAACACTAATAAAGCTTCGCCGATACTCTTGATAGTCATTCACAATAGGTTTTTTTTCATTGTAAACTTACTACACGTTTGAGTTGTACACATACATCAATTTACCCTAATGAACCAGGAATGAGGAATGTTACATTTTAGATTGAATGTCCCTAATTTGCTTTATATTGAGAGTGGGGTCCCATTTTAGGGAAAAATACCCTTGTTACACCCGGCTGGGATTTGAACTTCAATCTTAGAGGACAACTTTATTTCCAACTGAGGGGGGGCGGGTGGGGGGATATAGGTGGAGGACACACATATTATCTCCAACTTTGAGGGGGGCATATATTATTACCAACTTATATAACACAAATGTAGCTGAATCTAATATTACCCTTTAAATATATAGTTTGACACACTCAGTTGAACATTATATAAAATCAAGATTTTCACTATACTACAAATTGGTTTATGAATAGGCCTACTTACAAGAGGGTTATTAAATTAATATTGAAAAGTTAACACATAATTTAAGTGAACATTTACGTCACCAAATATCTTAATGCTTTCATTAACTTGCGTACTATATACATTTGTTCATGTACTAAAATTTAAACTATGTTCTTGTAAAAAAACATATTCATGTGTGTCATACAGCCACGTGATTTATTAAATTTAGAAATAATGTTTCCTAAGTATGTTTTAAGATGGCACGGATAACACAAAAACATATCCACCTTGCATGGGGAGATTTTTCTTACAGACTACTGCCCACATTAATGAAGCAAGATCGATTTGTTTAATAAGGTTATAAAATGCATATGTGAAATCTTGCAGTTAAGTTAACTATTTAAACAAATCTTTAAAATTCACTATAGAAGGGGACTTTTCCCTAAAGTAAAACTATTGGGGGTGACATGTAACACGCCATGAACCACTTACTATTTGTTTCGTAAATCTAATACAATGCCTGGATTCACGGGAGGATATATTTTCCCCTTGGATAACATTTTCGGAGACATCACAAATAAGGGCGATTTTAATTTGCTTTTTTAAGGAAATTACAGCTGTTAGGATTGAAGGTCTCGTTCATATTCATTAGGTGGGGAAAAAAAGTTCTGAGCAAATAAATACGAATCATGACTCCATTTTCCAAACTCGTTCAGAAGGGAATACATCTTAATCTGACATCAGAATCTTTAGGGAAGTCATGGTGTATAACACCATATCTCTTAGATTACTTTTATTGCATACGGCAACGATACAACGCTTACCGCCTTTTCTTAGTATCGGTATGACACTTTTCGTTTAAACCTTCACGCATAAATAATAAGAAAGCTTACAATAAACATACAAACATTTACTATTCACATTGACTTTGGAAGCATACTTGACATAAATAAGAAGTTAGTAACGAGCGCACCCGCCTCGGTGGCGTAGATAGCTAACGCGCTAGTCGTGTTGAGATCTACTGTGAGGAAGGGGAGATGAGGTTTGAATCTCGATCGGGAAAACTGGGAGGGGGGGGGTGTTTCCTCAATGGTTTTCCACTCTCCTCCACGCAAATGCGGGTTCACTTTCCACTAATTCAACCTTCCCCAAATTCCTAATCCATTAGCGTAATTAGTACTTAATCGTATACCCGAACGGGTAGTAAGGACGTGGTGCTGAATAATAATTTTAAAAAAAGTGCTGCACTACACAGTCACATGATCTGAACAGAAGCAAGCTTGGCTAGTTCACGAGCAGACGTTACAGCGCGCTGCGTGTTAGGGTAGAGCTGAATGCTGGCCGGTAAAGTGAACGAGCCCTACCCTACAACTCTAGTAGCCTTAGTATAAGGAAGGACCCATCAAGATGACCAAATAAACCTTAAAATTTGAAATTTTTCAGTGAGTTGAGTAATTGCAGGAGGAAGGGGAGCTTGGAGAGTCAACATTTTCAAAAAATAATATATTTAATTACTTCTTTGTATTGTAAAGAATTTAAATTTATTAATTAGGGTACGGGAAACAATACAAATAAACATTTACATGATAATAATAATAATAATTATTATTATTATTTAATATTGCATTCTGAGAAATAGTGGTGATGGAGTTATAATAGAGAAAAAAAACTTTTTGAGATTAGGAAAAAATAAAATTTTGACAGATAAATAAAGATAAATCAAATCCCAGATAGCCAAAATAACATTAGACTATAAATTTCTCAAAGTGGGTTGGGGAAGGGGGGGTTCAAAATCTACAAAATTAATAGAAAACTACTACATCTCAGTGCATTGTCGTTAAAAATTGAATTTTGGCATGCCCGTAAATGCACCACTCCAAATAACTAATAAGTCGGAACATTTTAAAATGTAAACTCCCTGAAAATCAAGGAGGGGCGAGGGAGAGTTATAAAAAAACCTTTTATCTATAGTTGAAAATCGAAATTTGGCTGGCAGTGAAGAACAACTATAGATAAAGAAGTATTCTTAAAACTATGTGTTTAAATGGGAGTTAGAGAAATTATGATTGGGGAGGAGAAAGGGGAAAATTTTCAAAAACCAATAGAAACAATTACTAACAGAACAATTTATTTGATAAGCTGAGGTGCTTAGTACTAGAGTGATTCTTTCAAATTAATTCATGTTTAGTTAGAAATTTAAACTATTTCTTTGGTGTTCATTTCAACAATGTATCTGCGTAAGCGAGCAAATATTGATGCAAAGACTGCTATATATATATAATATAGATTATATATATATATTTATAAAATAGATTTTACTTCTTATAGGTAGTAGTTAATTTGTGGCTTCATCAACATACAAAGTTTTCGCCTCATACGTGTCTGAAATTGTATTTTTGGTAGTTTAGATCAGGGTTTCTCAAATGCGAGGCGCGAAGGGATTTCAGATGAGGTGGTGAACCAATTTCTAAACTTCTTTCGACTTGCCTAATTATGATTGACTAAAAAATAATATTCTGTTTGGCCTATGAAGCAATAAAATTAATTAATATCTTACAAACCTTACTATTTTTTAAAACTTCTACAAAGCTCTTATCAGAAATAATTAAATCAATTAAATAATAAATGTCTCATTTTTGTATTTTAACGTAAAAAAGTTACTTTATTCTAAGATAAGAGTCTTAACAATTACTTTTAATGTTCATATAAGACTCAAGGAGTATAGAGTTTGAGAAAACCTGGTTTAGATGATTTGCTAAAAATAAGATAATTTACCCAACTTAAATGTGAGCGAAGCCGTGGGCAAACTCGAGTAAGTTAATATGATTATAAAAAATGAATGATTGATTAATTCATTTAGCAAAATTAATAACAAATATACTTAGAAAGACTGATAAAATATACTTTGGCACTTAAAAAAATTCAAAATTCAAATAAAACAAAATTATTAAAATGGTGTAACCACATGTATGTGCTAATTAATAAAAAACGGTACGGGTACAAAACTTTTTATTTCTGGTACAAAACGGTACAAAAATTATTATTATTAGCACCACGTCTTACTACCCGTTCGGGTTATACGCACTTACGCTAATGTGTAATGGTAGGGTGATTGTGAGATGAAATGAAGGACCTATAGTTTAACGTGGAATCCGAACCACGGTGGTGGCCCTGGCACTCCCCACATTAACAAGATGGCTTGTCAAAAATTAGTACAAAACCTTGGCAATGTAAAAAGTTCAACATAACAATGTGGTACTACAGGTTAATGGACGTGCTGCTATACCTTGGGAAGTAGTAAATTGAGAAAAGACTAATATATTTTGAAACGGTAGTATATACTATTTTACTAAACACTACACACCTCGCCATCTATTAGCATCATTACAAATCTTAACGAATGTTTCCGGAGACAGCAAAACATATTTTAATAAATGGTCTAAAAATTAACTTTACAAAAAGTCGTTTGGCCTAAAAGGCATTTGGCCTAAAAGGCGTTTGGCCTAAAGTCATTTGGCCTAAAGGCATTTGGCCTAAAGGGTATTTGGCCTAAAAGGCATTTGGCCTAAAGGCATTTGGCCTAAAAGGCATTTGGCCTAAAGGCGTTTAGACCTACACTTTAGGCCAAATGACGGGTACCCAAATCGCAGAGTTATTCTTCGTTGGTGCAGCCCCTCGTTGTTGAAGCCACTTGTAGTGTATTTTGTGAAGTGATATAGTGATAATGTTGAGTCCTCTGCTTGTTGTGTTCCACTTTATAATGTTGTTTTTGTGAAGGTGTTGAAGGTGGACTCTCGGAGGTCAGGGTCTTGTTGTGCTCCGGCTTGTTAATGTTAGTAAGGACTGGGTTCTTACTGTCTATATATGAGGACTTGCTCTTTATCAATTTAATATTCTATATTTATTGTATTTATAAACTTATCCGGTGCGTTAGCTCAATCACTGTTTCTTTATACTCAAACAGTTTTTATTTTTGAAATAGAAAGATTAATTTAACGTGGACCATTCCCGTACATTGCTGTGGGGTGACTGTGGACGACTGTGAGCGAAATCTTCTTTTTACGTACATCTTTTGAAAGAATTTGTTCCAGAACCTTCATGTTTTTCTTAAGTTACACCATGGTCTATCCGTCGAGAAGTGAAAGAATGAGATGGCGCGAAAAGAAGAGAGACAGAATATGTCTTTCAGCCATGTTTAACAAGTGTTTACAATAGAGGTGGCGTAACTGCGAACGATGATATTTAGTTGTCAACAATAAAAAAAAAATCTTTTGTAATACAACTGTGAGAGATTTCCTAACAACATGGATGCGTTGAGTTTTATATTTTGAAAATATTTATTAATTTAACATATATGAAGAGTAGAAAATTTTGATTAGATGAATTACCAAAAAGAAGTTCTATTTCATTACAAAATTCTCAAAAAGTTGATGTTATTTTTCTTTTAACATCTTAGGGGAAATGTTTGTACAGTAATGATTTATCTCTATCATTTTGGACTCCATAATCAATATCTACTTTTTTATTGGTCTAAATTTATAAACGAGGATTTAATAAAAATTCAATAACCATAAGATGTGCAACTTCTAAAAAATGTTGAAAATTTAAACCGGAAGTCTAAATTTTAATACGAAGTGTTGACCATTGTGGACCTAAATCGATTGGTTTTTTTTTGGTCCAAATATACAAATGAGGACATTGATTCTTCAGAAATGAAATTATAAAATTTAAAACCGAGAGTCAAAAAATTGTTACTTAAGTATAACGCAATATTTGCTCAGGTTTGCTAGTGTGTATTATTTCGTTTCACATATATTACGAGCTTTAAGTATTTATCTCCAATTTCAAACAATGAAGTGTGAAAATCCATTTTGAATACCGTCCCTTTATTTTAACTATCCATGTATTAGTGCATGTCTTGTCTTTGTTTAGCTGCTATCTCCTAGTGACTGATAGTTATAACTCAAATATAATAAAAATAGAATATTAATACTATTTAGGATTTTAACTCTTCTTAATACCATTTATTTCCCAATTAGACTATAAATTGTTTTCGTGATATTTTATTTTTCAAACAGTAATAATTGGCTAGGCTATGTTTAAGCTAACTTTCCACATCCGTTTGATTTACCGTTATTCCCTCCTCTGGCCCTCCTCCCCCTCCTCCTGACCTCTTTTCGAAATGTCCTCATCTACAACCTCCTCCCTACAATCCCCTCGCCTACCACCCCCTGACATATTGGCCCTTGATGATTAATTATTAATGATTGTAAATTAATTATTGCTAATTAATTATTAGCTAGTATTGAGGTGTTGGAGTTTTTTTTATTTATTTGGGGAGCAAAAGGTCCGTGAAGTTTCGGCACGAACCTCGTGCTATGGCTGGCGTGGGGAGAATGAACATTGGCTCCCTGTCACGAGTCGCTACTGGGCTGCCAGGAACAAGCAGCACGAACCTCGCGTTAGGCTGTCTGGGGTAGGATGTGATAAAAGGTTCCTATGCCTTGAGGCCTCTAAGGAGGGGGGTCCTTAGAGGTATGTGTCGCAACCCTGGTGCCAGAATGTTCGGCCCTACAAGACAGGTTGAGACAAAAATAAATATTGAGGTCATTGACCAGGGCAACGGGGTTTTGCCTGGCGACAGGTTGGCGGGCAGACAAGACAATTTGGGCTTCGTAAGGGACAAATAGTAAATAAAACACAGATATTACAAATATACATATATTTATTAAAGATCACAATTATACATTTTTACAGGAATGCCTCATATAGTCATTCATACGTTTTTCTACATTGTCTCTTAAATGCGTTATTAAAATTGTTTGTAGTTCACAACCCAATATGTAATAATCCAAACCGACAACTTGAAGTGTATAGTAGGTAGCACTGATAAGATCCAGGTTTTTGATGAGCGTTTCCACCGTAGGCTCTTCTAGCTCGATGACATCCACGATTCTGTTAGCGTTGTCCACATATATCCACGACGAGCGTGAAGAACAAATTGTTGCAATAGCAGGTGACGGGTGTCGACCGCATGTCCGTCGATCGACGTCGACGTCGATGAGGTCCCACACCTCACAAATACGCGCCCAGCTAGGTGCTAGATAGGCGACCCGTTTGAGTCCGGCGTCTTGTTTCTCACTGATGACGACCATATGGTCACCGCACATGCGTCTCAGAGAGATTTCATGATTAGTCACACTAATCTTCTGAGGAGGTTGCGTGTTGCTGAAAAACTTTGATATGACCGACTTGTATCTGCCAAGTTCTTGCCATTCTATACGGTTAAACACCGCACAGTTCCCTCCGCATTTTTATAGCTGGACATAGGGCGTAAAGTTGTTCTTGACGCTCATGCCGACGATGATTCGCTTTGCGTCGACTCCGTCCAGGGGGTTACAACGTGGTTAAAATACTGGTGATGGCGAGCGGCTTCATCGGCTTTGATTTGTGGGCGCAAACGTCTTGACTTTCCATGATGTTTAGCGGCTATGGGTGGCATGCCGCCAGGGACGCCCACTTTTATATGCGCACGCTGCTTGGACACAACCACTTTAAGGGCGGCAGGACCCTACAGTCTTGAAAAATGTGCTGTAATATCTCACCACTTTAGCGCGTTGGCTGAATGAATTGGTGGGCGAGAATAGGTTTGGAATGTTTTCATCGGAATGTTCTGGGCGCGATAGAGAAACACGGACTTCATGGACCTTCCATGAGACAGTAATGGCATCAAACGTCTGAGGCGATGCTTTGAAGTTGTAGCGTGCTATAGGACGTGTGAAAAGGGTTTTTGCGTATAAATGCCAGATGTGACTTTACACGGGGTGGAAAACCATAACTGTCAAAGTATTCTCCCACGCCGTTCTTGTCGATAAAGATGGCGACCCAATGTGTCCCAGGCTTGGTGTGTAGATCGGGGTTGATGACTAGAGCGGCAGGTCGTGCTATTCTTGCAGGTAGTAGAACAGCAGGGAAAACACCCGACAGTACAGAACGGAACCACGCGTTTGTTTTCATCGCACGTCTTATGGTGTGTTATTATTATTATTAATATTTTATTATTATTATTATTAGCACCGCGTCTTACTACCCGTTCGGGTTGTACGCACTTACGCTAATGTGTCATGGTAGGGTGATTGTGAGATGAAATGAAGGACCTACAGTTTAACGTGGAATACGAACCACGGTGGAGGCCTGGAATTCCTCACATTCACAAGATGTATTGCCAGAGGTGAAGGAAGGGTTTGGTAATCAGATAAATCTGTGCCAGGACCGAGGATTGAACCACGGCCGCAGGCACATAAGTCTGACACCTTACCCTAGAGCACCAGGTCACCCTTGTGGTCTGCGTGTCCATCTTCAATCATCCAATCTCCAAGTCTCCAGACGATAGAAGCCGAACAGAAATTCCACACAGAACTATGTGCCGTGCATATGGTGCGGCCCAATTTAAGTGTTTTCAGTGACGAACAACCTCTGTCGTACAGATCTACGATAGGTGAAGTCGTGTATTTGACTAGAAACATTTTCTTCCCCTTGACGTAGACGGTTTCTGCACACGTTGTGGTACGAGAGATAAGGAATTCGAGCAGGCTGTAATCCACATCACCGCTATCCGAGGTTATACCGTGCAGATTGTTGACTATAATAGTCGGCTTTCTTTCTGGCATCGGAGGAAAGATCCTCGATAGCGTATGGGGGTTTTAACACCCAATGTTGAAGTAATGTGCCGCATACAGATTAAACACTCAGTTCCATGACGATAAACTCTTTGTCGTCGTCGATAAAGCTCTGGAAATACACAATGACGTCCATGGATTAATTGAAGGGGTAAGAGGTGGGAAGCCGTTTATATCAACTTCCATAATCAGTCACACGTTTTTGTCCTTGTCAATAATGATGATGTTGGCAAACTCCCCGTACACGATACAGTTGAGGATATCGGTGAGAGCTCTAGTGAAGTTCACCTCGATGTTCAGAGTGCCATGCCTCGTCAAAAATTCCAATGCGATGTCATGTGGGCGGACAGATTAGGTGTGAGATCAAAAGCCATGAGATGATATACCTTAGGGAAGGCTTTCCTGTGATGTCATTACCTTCGTTCATGAAATGGATTCCCGTTCAAGAAAACAGCGTATGGTAGGACATGACATAGTGTCCGTTTGAAAAAATCAGGCTGTAACGTTTTCGACGGTACTTGTTCCTCGTGCACGTACAGCGAGAAATTGTTCATGACGTAGGTTTGAAAGTTGAACGGATTCTTTAGTGCCGTCTCCGTTGAACGCCACGTTTGACACAAATCCCACGATGCATCGTTTGGGTAACTGTTCAGTGAATACGTTGTCCAATGATTTCCCTTGGCATTCCCGTAGGAATAGTGAGTGCTTTTGCTTCCACACGGGTGATGGGATACTTTGCGGACTGACGTTTAGTGCTTTGCCATGTGCCAACAGTATAGAAGGTGCTACTTTGGCACGTCATACTAGAAGACCGGCTTCAACGTTGTGAACTTAAAGTGAGGGAGTTCAGGGACCGTCATGAGTCAAGTTGGTCCGTTCCAGAGACGGGTTTACGTCTCTGGAACGGACCAACTTGACTCTGAGTTAGGTGCCGTTCCAAAGGTATTTCTCTTGGTTAAACACGTCACCGTGTAGATACTCCAAAAGATCCACCGTCTTACTTTTGTGGTGAGACTGGCGTGCCTCAAATCCTTGTTGCCGGCGTTAGCCTCATCAAAGGTTCCGGGGCTGTCTGCGAACCACAGACCACAATTCAAATGCGTTCTTTTGGCTTCACTATTGTAATTGAGCAGCGTCTCAATGTACGCTCTATAGGCAAACGTTTTGCCTGGCGTGAGACTAGTTTTTGGTTTAAAAACACATCTACCTGTGTGAATAGCGAATGCAACCAGTTTTTGACGGGAGCGATCTGGTCCACCTCTGTGAAAGCGCCACCGTCGGGTTTCATGATGGCGGCCCTGAGATAGAGCATAGTCTGGATAGATCGATATAGAAGTCGCCTTGTCCAGTAACGGTAAATTATATGGGCGAATCTATCGGTGAGGAAGAGACAGGTTTGTATGAGCCATTGCCCACTTTCAAGACTGGTTTGAGTGTAAGGCACGGAAAAGAGATCGAGTTTACTGTGACACATCGCAGGACTGGAGATGTAGAAACGACATTTCAGCTGAAAATATTACAGCTTCTTTCTTGACCTTTTTACGACGGGAGACGACAGAAGACTGACGTCGTTGTTTCTTACGACGCTCTATATAGCCTGAGTTGGTCATCAGCGTGTTGATCTTCTGTTCAGCCTTGCGTTTAAGTTTTGTTCCAGCCTCACCGAAACAGGTGCCGTAGGGCCTCTTTGAAAGGACGCCGTTGATTGGCAATGTCTGAGAGCATGTCGTACCCGTATGAAGCGCCGGTTTTCCGATGGTGTAGCGCCGCTTCTCATCAAAAAGGTACGACGCATTTTAAAAGGCCGCTGAAGAAAATTCATATCCCGTGCCGCATTGATAGGGACACACAGTGGTTAGATCGAAGATATTCCTGTTCCAGTCTGGTTGTGTAGTATCTTTGGTAGGGACAGTTCATGTTGAGGCACCGTCGAAATGAGGTTTCACGCACACTTTCCCAAACTCGAATGGTACAGGTTCACCCGTGTCTGTTCTTATATTAATTTCTAAGCTTTCAAATTCCCTTCTAAGCACTGGCCTGTAGTGCAACGTGTCTAGTTAACTGTCTTATGTCTCGTAGAGATAGTTTAAGTTTTTTGTTACCGACAATACGTACAGCGGTGCCCCAATGTCACCCTAGGGCTCGACGATATCCGTGTTGATGTACATTTGCGAGGGCAAACCTAGTAGAACGTTGGCAGCGTACGGTGACTTTGGTACTTTGATCAGATTAGTCAGAGGATTGAAACTGAGCTGTAGACTTAGTTGATTTGATAGAGTCAGCAGCTGTATATTTGATGAAAAAGAGATAACTTACGCTTGTTTTTTGGAGCTTGTGTACTTGAATACAAATCCGGAATTTCCTTTTAAAAAAGCCTCTACGTCGTTTAGAGCTTTGATCAATTCATGGATAGTGCTGTAGTTTCTAGCAGGGATATATTCATTGAATATTTGTTCCACGCCGTTAGCGTCCACCCGGGTTTTTACCATACAATTTTGACCAGGGGTTTACGGTGGTGAAAGAACACGGATATTGAAATTCAACCAGAGCGATTTCCCAAACCCAGCCTTAGAGTGTAAGACGGTAAGGAATTTGTGTGGTGAGATTCGTGAGGGTATTTTTCAGGAAATATCCATAGAGCTGTCACTCGGCAAAGTGATGTAAAACTGGTCCTTAATGATAGGGCGCTGACGAAAACTGGCAGAATCCAAGAAGTAAACTGGGGGGTAACCTTTCCACTGCACGTACACTTCCTTTCTGGTGACACGTAGTATTTTATCAACTTTAAAAGTTTCAGTGAGTCGTACGCATTGTAATTCAGGTTCGTAAAACGTCCCCTCCACCTCCTTGCCATCAAGATCACTGAGTCTAAAGACGACTGGTTGTCGCAACACGACCCTGGTGACTTTGAAAATCTCTTCGCTCCAATTGCTTTCGTTAGACCTTTTCAAACAGCATTTTGGATTTTTAATACTCACCCATGTCACCAACTTTTATTTTCGTTATATTATTCGAGTTTGGATTCCTTTTGCCGTACAGATTTTTCTCTGACTTAAAGCACATTCGTTTCTGAAACGTCGGTAGGCACCATCTTGATACTGGAATGTTTTGAGCGTTGTAAGCATTGACTAGATCTTGGAGGACGCCACATACCGATACGTGTTATTTTTGGTAAAGTAGCGCCACATGCGCCCTTTCAGGGTTCTATTGAACGTTCCACGATGCTTGCCTTCACGTGGATTTTGAGTGGTGTAGTAATGCACACCTTCTTGTTTGAGAAATTTCCAGATTAGACATGCCATGAATTTTGTCACCTTGTCTGTTTATAAACTTAAAAGTTTACGTCCACTTCGTTTGAAAATGTCCCGAAAGACGACTCACACGATGCTCCCCACCCTCGGATGGTAGCGTCCTCGCCCAGGCCATCTTTCTAAACACGTCGATGACGGTGAGCAAGTACACTGCACCGTCGTTGTTTTTTTCCGAGACTTCGCATATCGTTGAGCTCATCTTGCCAGAGGCCGTCAATAATTGAACCACGTACTTGTAGCGTGGAAACCTTTTTATAACCGTTTTGAGTAGGGTATATTCTTCCTGCACATGAAGCCATTTCGTACTTTGTCGAGATCTTTTTGGAGCCTTTATGAACAATGCCGCCCCTGGGAAACCTGCAGGATGAGAAGGGCATAGAAGATGTCGGCTAAATGGGCCATTAAATCGGAATGGCAGCACCTGTTTTCGTCTTCCTTTTCAGTTTCTTTTTTAGGGCGTTGTGACGGTGTAAGTGGTTGGGGTAAGGGCGTCGGTTTCTATGTGAGCCAAAAGTTTCCGGATTTACAATAAATTTTTAGGAACGTCTATGTTTTGAAGTGCCGTGAGAAACTCTCGCCACCCAGTTGGCTCACTGTGTCTTCTTGCTTGACCAGTTCGTTGACTAAATCCACAATATTGGATCCACGGAGAGGGGTATCATGAATACTCAATTCCCCGTTTGAATCCAAGAGATGCAACCCCGGGAAATTATATGATATAGTAATAGTTCAACTTTTTTATTTGCCTGTACTGGTTTCAGTATTGGTTCAGTAGGGATGGAGGTACAGACACTTCAGAGGTGGTCGCGGTGGTGGTGGTATTTTAAGGTGGTGGAGGGTGTTGCCTAAAGAGCAAATAGCGCTGTTTGCACTTGTTGGTATAACGATCATTTAGACTTGTCGTCAACTTTTGAAGTGAGGATTTTTTTCCATCTCCTTGTCCAACTCGGAGACAACTAGATTTGTGGCCGATGCTACTTGTTGGTGGTGTTGCTCGTAACGGTGTAATGTTTCCGGGGACACCATTATCATCTTTTTCGTGTGTTTCATTATTTACTTGTTGAATAGTAACCGAGGACACCGCTGATTTAAGGGGCTAAAGTAAGGGCCAGAATCTCCTCCCTTCTGAACGAGTAGTCGTCTCTTCTTCTTCAGCACTCTCTCGTTTGACAATCTTGCGAAACACCTGCTTGTGAGCACGTAGCTTTGTCTTCTGAGCATTTTCAAGGCACCTGCCCCTTTTAAGTGTTGTAGGCACACTCGCAAACAGAGTCAACTAGTTTCTTGTCAGCTGTTTTCATCAAGGCGACACGTTTGATGTGGGTTCATGCGGTACATCGCACGTAGCAGAGGGTCTGCTTAGCGCATTTGGACTCATGGTTTATTAAATGATCTGTAATCAGGAAGTGTCGGTGTTTTTATAGCTTTAGCGTTGTAAGTACACGCAGCACCCGATATTTTGTGGGTTCTATATCTGAACCATTTCTAGTTTAAACGTGTTTGAAATATAACAATATATACCGTGAGGAGTACTTGTAGTATCAGTGTAAGCTTCTTGTAAATCATGGGGATTTTCAGGACAGACTTGACGTGCAAAGTGTTGAATCTGAGCTTTACCCCTGGGATTTTTAAAAAGCACGATATAATGTGCGTTTAAGGAAATGTCTCTATGGCCCTTCCCCTGGTGGAATTATTTGGTGTAATGTACATGACGCTAATATTTTGATGGTGGCATCCTTTGTGAAAAGATCGACGACCACTTCGTTGGCTTCACTATCAGGTTGTCAAGGAAAATTTCAGCTGTGGAGAGTCATTACAGATGTCATCCATTTCGACAGACCCTTACAGAATATTACGCGGGGTTTTGTCCCGCCCTTGTTTGAATCCTGGCTGCCATAAAGCATACACCATGTGATTTTATAAATCTAACGTCAACACATTGTGTCCAAGTGACGGATAAAGTCTGCTTCAAAATGTGACTTTCCACAGCCGGAAGGGCCACTTATGATGTCGAAAATGGATGTTTCAACTTGTCCAAAATATTTGAGATTGAGCTTATAGCTATATGGACTTGTATTTATAGGATAGGAAGGAGGTGCGGGTGTAGACGTTAAAACACAAGAATAAAAATGGTGAAAAGTATATTGAGAATATTTACAATATATATATTTATACATAGGAGAGGGGGTACTAAATATGATATATACATAGAGATGGTTTCAATTTAAAAGAAAATAAATATATATACAAACAGATTATAATATTTGACTAGATTTAAATAAATATATATACAAACAATTTATTATAATTGACTAAATTAAAATATATACAAAAAACTAATTGACTAGAAAAAAATCAAGTAGGTGGAGGAGTGGATTGTACTGGCAAATAAAATATATAAAAAAGTAGACTGGGTGCATAAAATAAATAAATAAATAAAAATATGTTTGTTTTCATGCAGAAAAAAATATGAAAAAAATCTCAAATCTTTGAAAAATGGTATGTCAGCGGAACTGTTTAGAGTGAAAGAAAAAAAAGATAATTATTCAGCCCGTCTAAATGATCACCTATTAGTCGTGGCGAGTGCGTTTACAAGGACTCTGATACCCGAACGGAACGTATTAAATTCATTGGTTATCCGACGTTTGGTGTACACGGGCCGGTAGACTTTAGTCTGAGAAACGGTACATACAGTCACAATACCTATTCTTACAATTTTGTGTGGTATCTGTATGTATCTTTCCACAGCCTGTTCAGTGACCATCGCTTTCAAAACATCAAAATTAACATCGTTCCGGTTGCCATAGTTTATGGTGATCCCGCAATTCTTGGCACCGTTTTTGTTTTGGCAGGATCACTACCAACACAAACTCGGTACGCGTAATTCTTAGGACCACCAGATAAAAAGGCGCTAATGTAGCTTCCCGGACCGTAATCCTGAAATTAATCAGTGTGGTCACCTAAAAGTCTCCGGTCAGTGGACCCAATCGCCGGGTCGTTCGAAAATAAAACGCTATCTGTATCATGATACAAAACGTTGTCCCCCAATTGTTCAAGGATGCTGTATAAGTTCAACCTAGCCATAGCAGTCGTGTAACATGCCACCGCCACACTCGTGTTAGGGTTAGGGCGCAACGCGTCAAGCGCATCCTTGTAATTGAGGAACATAACCTCATAATTTATATCAATGACGCTGTTCACGGTGATGTACGGATCCGTCAGGTACTTGTGGATGCCCTTATTGTCGTTAACAACGTCTACATGTGGTAAATCGGGTCTTTGCCCAAACTTTCCCCATAGTGAATTTAAAAAGATTTCAGCCAGAGTGCGGAGACCAGGGTTTTACAAACAGAGTCTAAATTGAGTTTTACCCCTTCCCTTTCCACATAATTTTGAATATAAGCTAATTTTTCCTCTTATGAGGTACATCACTCTGGCTATCCGCTGGCTTCTTAATAAATTTTTCAAAAATGTACCAATGCACCCATGAAACAATCCGCCAGAACGTATCTGACAGTTGTAAACAGATACATTGTAATCCCACACTTCGTGTACTACTTCAACGGTGTAGCCTTTCTCAACGGCTTTCCGGATCTCGTAAATCACCAAGACGCTTGTCAACCAGCGATTTTTTTGTCTTTTTGCTGACAAGCACCATGGTTTTTCTCCTCCCCGCAATTCCTGCACAAGATGAACATTAGCTTGTCGTGCATCCGTGTAGGCAATAATGGCACGGGTTTCACGGCATAAATCTTCTGCTTTGTATTTTTGAATTTGACGATCCTTTTGATTTGTCTAATGGTGTTCATGTCCATGCACCCTGGTTCTCTTTTATTATCAAATATAGCTTTGGCGACAACCAATGCACGAGCAAGGCAAAGTGTGTCACCATTTTGAATCGTAATGATCCCTTGGTTTTTACGGCTATATGTGCTGGCGGGAGATAGTTTATCACAATAACGTCCACTCCCATGAGGCTCCTGTAAAATGCCTGAGTTTAACGTACAGGGGTGCTGTACTCAAAAACAAACTATTACTTTGTAACACGCAACTTACATTATCTAGCACGCCTCGAGCGTCTAAATGGTCTGCTCGCCTAAATGAGACATACACAGGGTTTAAACGTAGAGTCCGTGCTATTCAAAAGCAAGCCGACATGGTTATCGGTGCTAACGCCTTGGTCCTGGAGACGATTGAGCAATTTAGTAATATGTTCTTCAAGCCAGCTTAATGCGTGACGATCGCTGCTGGAGCACCAAAATGTACGGTAATTTCTCTACCAGTATATAATAAACGCCTCAATTGTTTAAACCTCTCTTCGAGGATCCGAATGGGGACGCGAATTGACAAGGGCCCCGCCTACCTGATTTACCGGGCCATTAAATCCCGGTTGCGGGCCGAAGACGGTCCGCTGTTGTCACCGCCATGGGTTGTGGAAGAACCACGGCCCCCATCTCCCACACCGCAGCTTGGGCTCCTTATGGTATGGTGCGGGGTACTAGTTGTCAGTGTTGGTGGTGGTGGACCGTGCCACCGTCTTCCGTCTCCATTTGAGCTATAACACAAAAGCACATGTCAAAGTAAGCACTGTTACAAACATGCACGTATATTTTTTCTTTAAAATGTATATTACTTTCTGTATTAATATAATATGTTATATTTTTCCTAAAACATAATTGCTTTAGCTGTAAACAAAATGTTCAACCCATGTAGTGAATCGATCCCGGGAACTTTCACAATGTGTGTGTGTAATAAATTCACCCAAGTACAACTAAAAAAATTTAGTCAAGGGCGGATAAACTCTGATTTTCAGCACCTGTTTGGATTCGAACCAGTGTCCCTTGCAATGCATACATATAGGATTTCTCTGTCTCTCTCACATCACTCACTCACTCACTCTAATGTCCGGCTAAATCAACAATATAATTACCCTTAGCTAACTTCAAGAATATCTGTAAAGTTAAAACCGTATTAATGTTCGAAACAGACTTTCAGCGCTATCTGTTGGCACAACAAGCAAGCTCAACCACACAAAAACACGTCATAAATGAATGTGGTCAGAATTAAGTTTACTCTTGGCGGATATAGAATATTTGATCAAGCACATTGTAAGCGTGAGTTTAATAATTGTCTAAAACAACAATTATAATTTTTCTGTCTTTTAATGTTTTGTACAGGAAATAAACCCAGGACCATAGTTTACTATACAGATGAACTAAAGTGTTGGTTGTAATATTTGATCGAGTTCATTGTAAACGTGAATTTAATAAGTTTCTAAAACTACAATTATAATTTTCTGTCGTTGGATGTATGTACCGGAAATAAACCCGTGACCCATAGTTTACTATACAGACGCGCTAATGTGTTTGTTTAATATTTGATCGAGCACATTGTAAACTTGATGGAAACAGGGATTCGAACAAGAAATTTAACTGCATATTAATTTAAAATAACTTCAAGATTTTCATAATTGTATTACTTAAGATGTTTTTCGTAAAAGTAAATATATTATTATATCAAAATATTTTTGTGAACATTAAATTTCTTGTTGCTGTTTAAGTGACTAATTTGTTTAGTGTAAATTCTTATATTATGTCACGTATAGAGTTTCATATTTAAAATTTAACAACATATTAATTTAAAATAATTTCAAGATCCTCATAATTTCTCACGGATACGGGAAATGAACCCGGGACCCTTTAAATTCGTTACTCGAACATGTACAAAGTATCTGTCAGGGCAATTATTTATCGCTATTAAAGACTAAACCAGCATTTTCGCTTATGCCATGGATTCGAACCCTGGAGTAGGGTTTTTAAGCGTATAAATAGAACGGGTAGTAAGACGCGGCACTAAATTAGGTAGGATTTTTTTTAATAATTGGCTAAAGCAATAATATAATTTCCCCCTGTTAATTATAATGCAGGTATATATATATATATATATATATATATTATATATATATATATATATATTTGATTACATTTTCTCTGCTCTAACTGCATGCAAACGCGCTCTGTTATTCCGAAAGTGAACAAGTTTACAACAACCTTCTCAGAACTAGCAGCTGACTACTAGAGGTTTTGCTATGATGGCAAAATAACGGTAGTTAGAAAGAGACAGGATACATATAGTCTATTTTTAAGCTAGTGGCTATAGTGTGGTTACTTGTAGATGTTACTTTCATATTAGGTGGTTGATAGCGTCCAAATCACTTTAAACAGCGGGGGGCGCATTTCCGCCACCGTAGAGGGAAGCAGGCGAGAGGGGTGCCGTCGAGAGGCTGCTAAGGGGTGTTGTGAGGTCTGCGCGGTTTGGACTGAGCACACCAGCTTCGTCGTGCAGGGCACTGACTGGAGGGGTCGCCTCCGGCTGGACAGACGTCGGCACGCCCGTCACTACGTTGCCCAGCAGGTCCTAATCCAGCCCGTATGGATCCCAGTAGTCTGAAATTAAATAAATACACATTAATTACCATTTACGTGAAATAAAAAAAACACTGGCAAATCTATCGTAGACTGCTAATTACCCACGGACCAGTCGCCATCCACTCTGAATAATCCCATCTTCTGTAAAGTTTAGCAACTGGTACAGGCTATTAGGACACACAGGTTGCGCGCCTCGCCAAGCGTCAGGGGCTCATCATCTAGAAATATGAAGAAGTCAAATACGGTCTACACCAAGCTGTTATAAGTAAAAATAGTAACTATTAAATATACAAAACTATTTAAAACATACCTGAATATATCCAATTTTCCAGAGCGTCAAAACTCGTCTTGATGATTATAGCTGTCAATTACAAATTGAATTGACCAATTGGGATGACTTGGGTTCTATTCATACCATCTCAAAGGGCTTGCCGCTTGTAATGACCTAGTTTGGGTAATGCACATCTGCGCATGCGCAATCCGCAGCAGCTGCTTTCAGGTCCCGTTATCCATCATACATCTTCTAGCAGTCGACGGGTATGGATGTGCCTTGTCGGCGCTCTGTTCACGGATGGTGGAACACCGTGTGTGTGTGTGCGTGCTGTCATAGACCTGGGAGTAGTTTTTCACTCTCAATCTACGCATATGCAGGTTCAAATTTCCTAATAGAGTAATTTAGTATCTAAGCACATAATCTGATCGGCTAGTAATACGCGGTGATAAATATGTGTAGCAGCTCACTATGCAAGTACGTTTGAGTTTCAGTTTTGATAATAGTTATGGTAAGGTCGGGGTCTGATCACTCAGCAAGTTATTTTTTGGGTAAATTTTCATAACTAGTTTTCTGGAAAATTGAGATACATTCACTTAGTAAATCTAATTTATTCAGCCTTACTTCTTCTTTTTTGGTGATACATATTAGACATGTAGAACGATGGGAGGTTCTGTGTTTGCTGTAAACGGCTATTATAGGTTTTAATTAATATTAGGGGATTTTTTTTCTAGTTGACTTTCCTTTTCCCTCGTGGGTGCGGCACTTATTTTCACTATTAAATGAAACAGGCCCTCCAGTGTTTACTTTTTTTGTTAACAGATGGTGTGACAATGTCATGAAAGGATTGGTAGTAGAGCGATGCGGTGTTAAGGGTAGCGAGTAACTAGCAATTTTCAATACACTCAACCGGAAATCTAACCCCGTATGTCTCGTTATTGAAATAAACTGAGCTAAATGCGACTCGCATCTTGGTCATCGTGCCCCCCAGTGATACACTTACAACTGAGTTGTGAGAACTGTTCAAGGGCTATAAGTTTTGTACTTTAGAGGATGATGGTTTTTTTGTTACCCCTGGGCAACGTTTTAATTATTATTATTTTTTAGCACTACGTATTACTAACCGTTCGGGTTATACGCACTTACGCTAATGTGCAATGGTAGTGTGATTGGGGGACCTACACTTTAAAGTGGGATTCGAACCACTGTGGAGGCTTGACATTCATAAGTCTTGTCAGAGGTGTCAATGGTAGTGTGATTGGGGGACCTACAGTTTAACGCGGGATCCGAACCACTGTGGAGGTTGGGCATTCCACACATTCACAAGTATTGTCAGAGGTGAAGGAAGGGTTTGGCAATAAGATAAATCTGTACCAGGACCTAAATTGAACCTCAGGCTCCCTCTAGCACTTGGGACGGTTGTCACCTTCATGTTTGAATCCTGTGTCAATGACTGAGTAATCCGGTACTAATAATTATATCGCTTTTAGTAAGAGAGAGAGAGAAGTTTATTTTTGTTTCAAACGCCCCAGGTTTGAAAACTGTGTCAAGCAGTGACGGTTTCGATGAACTCAAGATGATATACAACTGGAATAATATGGCAGGGTATTAAAACCCGATGTTTAAATTTACATTCGATGAGCTCCAGAGGTCGTGTACCCCAAAGAGGTTAATGAGTTTGTAATGAGCACGCTACCGTTAACAGATGTTTAAATTTGATATTTCTCTTCCTCATTCAGAACGACTCGATAATGGGCTCGAGTCATCTAACGACCTTCACACGAGTTTGTCATTACCGGGCTTCCCCCCGATGTTGCAGTGTCCAGCAAGTGAAAGGCAGGCAGTTAGAGGAGGGGAAGTGACAGTCGATACACTGCTACTGAAGGAAAAGGTTCACACACTGGCCGGCGCGAGCCACGGTGGATCTCACGTTCCCCCTAATAAATAACACCCAAATCCTAGCCAGTAATTAATTAATTAGCAAAAAATCAATTAACAATAATTAATAATTAATTAACAATCATTAATAATTAATCATCAAGAACCAACATATCCGGATTGGTAGACGAGGGGGTGGTAGGGGAGGGTTGTAGGAGAGGGGCTGTAGGGGAGGACGTAATCAGCACCTGTGAAATTAGGTCAGGGGGTTTGGGGGCAGGGTGGGGGAATAACGGTAAGTCAAAATGATGTGGAAAGCAGGTAGAAGTCAGTGGGGGGGGGTGCTGGGGAAAGGGGGGAGCTATTTATAGCAGCCAATCAGAGGAAAGTAGGTCAAAGGTCAAACTGGAACAGGGTACCAATCGGGCTACTTATAGGTTTAAAACATTATGAAGAAAAATGAGCCAAAACATACATTTTGATTATAACATGGGATGGAAGTAAAATCGTATAAACAACTTTTTTTTATAAGTTAGAGGCTTAGAATATTAATTTTGATAGATAAGTAGAATAGAACACTATATGGTGGATGAGAGTGGGTGTACGTGCAGCATGTTAACGAGAGCAAGTGCATGTGTAGCAGTAGTCTTAATACCAACTGACCTGTCTCTCGGTGTGAATGAAAGAGAGCCATCTCCCACAACACATGAGGGGATATTATGAAAGTTTGTGTTATCCCTGATAAATTAACTAAACCTTCTCCCTCGGGTACTTTCTGGCGCTATTAGGGTGTGTAGGTCCAAAGAGGACAAGAACAGGGGAAGGAGCCAGAATAAGGCAAGTGAAGGCTTACCACTAGAAGCCGTAGGAACAAAATGGTCCAAGAGTTCTGGAGAAGCCAGATAGCTCAGCTCCTGAAGTGACTTAGAGTTTAGTAGAAGGAAGGTAAAAGTTCACAGATAGAAGGTGCGTTAAGAGAATGATTATGATGACTAGGCGAAGATGGGTTTATACACACAGGCAGAGGATGCGGTGCCGGAACATAGGTCCTGGGCTATATTCCCATGTCACTATTCAACTAATTAGATAATTTAAATTAATAGTTTCATTAAATATCATGAATCAGAGAGGTAGAATATGAAAGTGGAATATTGATTAGGATCATTATTAAACTTCCAATAAAAAAAAGCATTTAACAATAATGCGGCCTGGGTGTAAAGTAACATACTAGGCCATAATTTATCTGTCACGGCATTTTTTCTAGTAGAAGAGGTTTAGAACTACTATCAGACTAAAATTTAAGATTCAGATACATACCTACTATATAAGAACGATAAAGTAATTTACTTTATTGCTTAAATATATGCATAGTAACAACATGTGGTTTTTTTTGTATTACATTAAACTTGTACATTTAAAATGAACTATATTAATAAAAAAGTTACAAGTTAATCTTTCCTTTTTTACAATAAGACGTAATTTCAATTAAATTTAAATTAAACAAAACATGAAATACAAGAATATAGTTTTGAAGTTATTCATATTATTATAGAGAATAAGATAATGTTCGATCATTAAACGACAAATATTTACAATACAATAACGGGCAGAAAATTTGATATTTTCAAATTAAATCATGTCTGAACTGTTGAAAAAGTTCAGTAGCTGCCTGGTAGAATGCTCTGTCTTCGGAAGCGCCTCCCCTCTTCTCCCCAAACCCTCTTTGGCATTCACTATCTTTTCATCTTTTTTTTCTGTAAGCCATGCTACTCCCCCTTCCCTTCCAACATTTATTTTCCCCTTCAGGTAAAACCCTGGTCTGGACACTAACTGTCTGTCACCTTGTTACTGCTATTACCTACAAACCTCAGTTTTTGAAAAGGTTCCTTTTGATGTATTTGCATGATCTATGTTAAAAGTTTATTTATAGAGTAGGCTTGATTATGTTTACCTTATCAATAATTTGTGTATCAATCTACAGTGTTTCTTTGATTAGATAAAAACTTTTGGTATTATATTATTATTATTATTATTATTATTAGCACCGCGTCTTACTACCCGTTCGGGTTATACGCACTTACGCTAATGTGTAATGGTAGGGTGATTGTGAGATGAAATGAAGGACCTACAGTTTAACGTGGAATCCGAACCACGGTGGAGGCCTGGCATTCCCCACATTCACAAGATGTCTTGTCAGAGGTGAAGGAAGGGTTTGTAAATCAGATAAATCTGTGCCGGGACCGAGGATTGAACCCCGGCACCAGCACAATTTTTCGTATAGAAATGGTGTTTTTTATTCAAATGGAAAACATTTCCTATATTACAATGTTTTCTCAAAATATATTTTCATTATTAAAAAAATGAAAAAAATGAAACCTCTAACTGTATTTGTAAGTAAATTCGGCATGAAGTGTGTAAATTCTAATTAAATGAAATAAGATAAAAAAAAGATTTTTTCGCCAACTTTGGCTACTTTTTCTGACTCGATTTTTTTTTAAATAGTTCCAATTTTTTTAAATAGTCTATCATCCAGAATATAGTGTAATTTTCACTTTGTTTTTATATCTTCTGGCAACCAAATGGTGGTACACTTATTTTAATTCTAACCTCCTTATATCATGTATTAAATAACTATCGTAAGTAATGACAGTAAAAACTAGTCACTAAAAAAACAGAAAGAAAGGGCAATTTTTTTTTAATATTAAGAAAAAATATTTTATATATTTCAAAAGTAGGTAGGGAGACCTGGTGGTCTAGGGGTAAGGAGTCGGACTTCTGTGCTGGGGTCCGGGTTTCAATCCTCGGTCCTGGCACAGATTTATCTGATTACTAAACCCTTCCTTCACCTCTGACAAGACGTGTATTAATCACAACTTGTGAATGTGTGGAATTTCAGGCCTCCACCGTAGTTCGGATCCCACGTTAAACTGTAGGTCCTCCATTGCATTTCACAATCACCCTACCATTACACATTAGCGTAAGTGTGTATAACCCAAACGGTTAGTAAGACGTGGTGCTATTAATCATAATGATCTACAGTGGGTAACATATAAACTAAATAAAAATGTCACCATTTATTTTAAATATGGATTTCCTTAGGTAACTCAGAAAAATTATACTTAGACAGGAATTGAAATCTGTCCTTTAACATGGGACGACATTCTAACAAAACACCGAGATTGCAGCTCGAAACTCCGCACCACTCCTTAGAGCAGAGGTAGGCAAATTTTCTACCGAGGTCCACATGGATGGATATCTGTAAGGTCTCTAGCGGGTCACATGTAACAAAAATATAAAGTAACTAAATAATGAACTTTATTTTCACGTAAAATTGCATATATTAGTTATATAACCATATAACTTTGATACAAAAAGTAGAAATAAAATCTAATATGTCATAATGAATAAAACTAAATATGTCATATACTCATGTTGATACTTAGCCTACCAAATGTTGATTAATAACTACTCAAGTTGATGTCGTTAATGGAATTTATGCATCTGTCCAAAATCCTGCACGAGTTTGTTGAAGTCAGGATTCAGCTTGTTCGTCCTAATTGGCAAAACACTTTGTAGATTTGAATCTGTTAAGAGATACCTGTTCTTTGCTTTCTTAATGTTCATGTATGAGAAAGTCTGTTCACAAATATAGGTAGAAGCAAATAACACAAACATCTTTCTGGCAAACGTTTTCAAATTACCAAACTTTTCTCTACAAATGATGCATACAATTTAGTTAGTTTTATATTCTTAAAAGTCTTCTTCAAAGCATTGTCTTCTTGAAGATTGATTAATTCAAACTGCGCCTATTTGATGCTGCTTGAATTTTGAAAGTAAGGGGGTAACTCAAAAAATTAAATTGATCTTCCAAAGATTTAAAATCAGCAAACCACCTTGAAACATTCTTCTTTTAAAGCAGATATCAGCTTACTGTATTTTCCTGAACACGCTTGTTTGACAGCCTGTGTCTGTAAGATGAGAATATGCACAAAGTGTTGTCCTCACATGCTTACACCTAGTACAGAATCCACTCTTACTGTAAACACAAATTTATGTTCTTACACATGTAACATTATAATCGAGCTTGCTCACTTGACACATGTTTAAAAACACGCACTGATTATCTCTTTCATTTGACATTCTTGTTAGTAAGATCACGAAAGTTATTCAATTGCGTGTGGGCCACATGTGGCCCGCGGGCCGTAGTTTGTCAACCGCTGCCTTAGAGAGAATCATCATCATAGCTTCTCTTTGGTTGTACAGCAAGAAACAAAATTGAAATTATTAGTGGTAGTGGTGGCGGCCAGGAGTAAAGGACACTTCGAAAGGTGGATGTAGAGTATAGGAGGGGAGAGAGGGGTTGGTGTTATTACTGCCCTAGCTATACCAGCGCAGCTCCGGTGTGGTGTTAGCACATGGTACTACTTGGAGTAGAGCTTTGCCAAACCTCGAGATGTCCATCCGAATTTTAAAATCGAACTAGCAGAAGGAGGTCATAACCAATCAAAGTATCACATATAGTTCCTCTCCAGTCTATTCATGTTCAAGTCACTCCTCCTCGACTAAATTCGGCACTTGATCAGTCCAAGTTAAACTGATATTATTTTGGTGCCATGCACGTGGTGGCATCCCTCAACCAGGCTTATAATGCTATCCGTTAACGATACATGTTCAAGCAATCATATTTCACCAGCCCCATTGAAAATGTATACCATCCGATCAATCACATCTTGTTAGTTAATGATCCAACAGGGATTGAAATAGTTTTCAGATGTGGCACATAAAACCATAGTGAGATACGATCCATTTTCTAATATAAAGAAAGGGAGTTTTGACTCAAGTTTAGGAACATTGCTAAACCTTCTAAAAAATCGTTAATCCCTTAGTAACATCTCACACTCAGATTTGATGAACCTAATACTAGTGCAAAACGTCTATAAAAAATTAAAAACCTGTTCTGATAATCCTAGGAATAATGCACATCATTTACGAACATTCAACACCCAATTAATAATTAATTAATACAATACAATCCAATATCATACAATACAAATTACAGACTATGACAATTTACATATTAATTTCAAGTATAGAAATATCCATTATTAATACTATTTTAGAGGCATTACTAAAGATCTGGTTGATGCGCCTTTTGATATATATATAAAATATAGAGCTGAGGGCGTAAAATTGTAGATAAACAAGGTAAATTAAAATAAATTACATAACTAATGATAGGCTGTTTCATTAAATAAACTGTTTACTGTATAAATAAGGTGTTAATCTGACACCATGATTAGTTTTATTTGAAGAGTATTGTTACACCTAGACTAAAGTATACTTTTATAAATAGATGATAGTATCAAACCAATTGTGTAGCCGAGTATTACAAAAACATAGGGATCTTCTTTTGTTATTATTTCTATTAATACTGTTAAGACGATTAGTATTATTATTACTATTACTATCATTACTAATACTAATAGCTCACTTCAGGCTTGTCAAGAATAATATAATACAAGGCCTATTTAAATTTGAATTTTGATAAATATCTAGTATTTTTATCCATTGAGTTCCAAGTCTATGCAACATTCCAACGAAAGCGTGATTTCATAAAACAACTAGTTTTAGATTTTTGCACTATTAGTTTTTTTGTGATCTTATTTCTGGTCAATAAGCTTTGATTAACATATTTAAAATCTAAGCAAGTTTAAGTAATTATTCCATGTATGATATCATACATAAGTATTAACATCTTATATCTAAATTAGATGTCTCATATTTAAGAATCCAAGTAATCTAAGCAATGGCGTACTATGTGTTTTGAAATATGAAAAAATTTATAGTTCTATTTTTTTTCATTAAAATACTAGTGGTTGAAGATGGTTTGTGTATGAGTCCACAAATTTCAATCCCGTAAATAAGGTTGGGGGTAACTAAGTGTAAAATACAAATTTCTTATTATCGATATTGGGAAAATATGTCTTAGCCTAGAGAAAACACCAATATATTTGGAGAGAGCTTTGCTTAGAGACCTGAAGTATGAGACCCATTTTAGGTTATTGTCTCAAGTCATGCCCAGTTATTTGACGCAATTTACTTGCTTGGCTATTGGGAAACTACATACACACAACCTATGTTTCTACACGCACTTAGCCTCTATGATTCTAGAAACATCACACACCCAGCATTAAAATTTCACACTAAGTTCCATTGATCATGGAACACACAATTCTTATAGATATAGAAATAACAGATATTCTCTTGAAACATTGAATATCAAACTTTGGTGGTCATAGTAAACTAGGGCCTAGTAAGAATAAACACCCAGTCCACAGAGAAGGAAAGAACAAAGCTACCGCCGCTAGGTTAAACGTGTTGCACTCCTTTTCGAGGCTTTACTCCTTCAACGTTGGGATCGCTAGGTGCGATCACCTGTGACTACAGCGCAATCAAGTGAGCATTGTTTAAACTACTCACTTTAAACTCAAATGTACTAGAAGGCAGATACAAAATATGAGCTCCTCGAGTTAACCTGTCGGCTGGCGGTCACCGAGCAAGCTTCGGGTAGCACCCTCACCTGTCTCTACAACCCACCCTCACCCCGTCGCCACAACCCACCCTCACCCCGACTCCCCAACCCACCCTCACCCCGTCGCCACAACCCACCCTCACCCCGTGACTGAGTAACATAATCCTGCCACACAAATAAGTTTACTCTGACTGCACATTACAAAGAAAACTTGAAACACAATGGGATTTTTTAACTAAGGGACTGGCTTTCAACCACAATTATTTGTTAAGGAGCACTGAGGAGAATTGCAGACGTTTAGAAATACCAATTTATTTAATAAGTGGTTAAATATTTGTTAATATAGTTTTCACCAAACTGAGGCTGAAAGTTCTGACCAGATACATAGTTTAAAATGTAATTATAAAGAGTTTTTAAATGCATGATATCTTATATAGAACCGTATAAAAAATCCCACAAATTGTGAACCTATCAAAACATGACTATTTGATAGAGGAAGACTAGATACCATACCTCTAGGCCAGTAATGCAGGTCTATAATAGCTATTTGATGCTATGTATTTAAAATCATTACTGTATACTTGAATTTAAAAACTGGTAACTTCCCGGTGTAAATTAAAATTACCACACTCAAGTAATTAAAATTAAAACAAAAATATAGGGTAGTTTAAAATAGTTCTAAGGGTTTCTGTTATTTAAAATTACGTAGTAAACACTAAAGTTAAATTATTGTATTTTGTGTGAGTACATGGATGCAGGCCGGATAGTATTTATAAAGATATTACAGACAAACGGGCCGGTCAGCTGTGTCTCGCGGGCCGTTTGTTTGTGAATCATGCCCTATCATTCGGCCTTAAAGTGGTTCTCTCTGTTAATAAATGTTAAAGCAGTTCGAAAGTTTAATTAATCATGTAGTATAGAAAAAAATATGTATGGTTTATTGAAGCAATTATTCAACATAATACCCTACACTCCATTTATCTTAAAAGTTAGCAAGCTTTCTTTCATGAATTACTAGCAATCCTGCACAGCGTTGCCCGTGACCCCTTGTGGTATAGGCATTATATAAACACCCCCCCTCCCCCTGGTTCCTGTATTTCTGAAACGTAATTCTAAAACAGATAAAAAATATTTTCTTCAAAGATTTGTTTATAATAGCATAATTAAAAAGATAATTGAAAATTTTAAAATCCTGCTTCGAGGTGCAATCGGACCACCTTCCGTCAGCCTGTGTTAAAAATTTAATATTTCTGCTTGCCGTAGTTTTGGCTATCATCGCACACAAACAAACACACAGACAAATACTTCCTTTTATTATTATAAGCTATGATGTAGCATTGTGGCTTATAAAATACGGCTATAGACTATTCTAGTCCATTAAAGTATTGATATCACCTTTCAGAGTAAACCGATTGTTGGCATAGATATTATTTTTATACATGAGATACAAAATTAATAGTTATCTCAAAATGCTTTCCTATTTACTATTTAACATATTTTCTTATTAAATGAATGGTATTTTAAATAGGAGCTAACGAGTATGTAACTTTACACATACAATCGTAGCGTTATTTTATCATCACAAATTAAGATTAGATAATTATTTGTTTTACCGTTCGATCTTATAAATATGTTGCTGGCTATTTTTAATACAAAATAGAACGGAAATTTCACTGTAAACTCTGTATGAATAAATTAATAAAGTGTGATGCCAACATGGAGTCTTATTTTTATTAGCACCGCGTCTTACTACCCGTTAGGGTTATACGCCATTACGCTAATGTGTAATGGTAGGGTGATTGTAAGATGAAATGGAGGACCTACAGTTTAACGTGGGATCCGAACCACGGTGGAGGCCTCGCATTCCTCATATTCACAAGTTGTTATTAATACACGTCTTACCAGATGTGAAGGAAGGGTTTGGCAATAAGATAAATCTGTGCCGGGACCGAGGATTGAACCCCGGCCCTCAGCACCAAGTCTGACACCTTACCCCTAGACCACCAGGTGACCAAAATGGAGTCATGACATGATTATTGTAACACTATTGAAATAATCGAGACGCGTTGGGCGTCGATTGAAACACTACGGATTAATTCCTTGATATAATAATGCTGTGACGATGTTTAGGTTGTCTATAGCTCCGTGGTCGAGCGCCTATCATCACTGTACGGAAAAGATACCGTTAACCAGCTGTCTATAGCTCTGTGGTTGAGCACTAATTAGAACGGTATAGTTAATTAAATGTAAGAAAGAGAACTATTGATGGCTGTTTATTCATACACGGTTTATTTAAATGACATCTGTTAATTACTTATACATACTCCAATTAAATGCTTTATATCAATGCACACTTGTGATATTAATCTAAGTTATTTTATACTGTGTTAGAGAGTGACTGCCAGTATGTGGCTCTGACTGACTTGTGCGTGTGGATGGATCCCTGGTGTGGATGTTTGGATGTCACTGTTTGTGTGTCGCTGCCTGGGATGCCTGGATGATATGACATACCCCTTGCATCTTTCTCCCATCGTCAACAGTGTAAAAACTAACTAATAGAAAGAGTCCTGGTGATAGGCGTTGTGAAGGCTAGCTTCTTATTGGTATAGGGAATTGGCGTCCTTTGCCAAATACTGCGGAGTTGTTCCTTTAACAGTAAGAATGGTATAAAAAATATATTTTAGTGGTGAAATCCTTTTCACATTATTTCTGAAAAGCGCGTGTTTCTTCATGGATGAATCATAAAAAGATACTCTACATATGTTACTTTAAAGAAAAATTACCTTCAGCCATGACTTTTTATATATTTTAGATTGATCCAAACCAATATCATTACATTATCTAATTTTTCATAGAGCATATCTCAATAAAGGGCATGATGACTTAGGGAATCTTAAATCCCCTACAGATATATTCACACACACACACATCCTAGAAACATTTATTGAGCAATTTCCTTATGTGCAATACAAAGAAGGTATTGTACATATGATGTTAGGAAAGCCATTGAAGAAAATAAGTATAATATACCCTCATTGGCTTAAGAAATGCAAATAAGCACAAGATATTTTGCACCTCCTTAAAGTTAGAATCCACAATCACATGTTGTGGACTGCAAAGGAGAATATTTAATGTTTAGGGAAACAGACGCATACAATATGGAGCATATTACACCAATAATCTCATTTTGTTGAGTGAACTTTGGAGAGTTGAGTACTTGTGAATTTAAGCTGAATTTTATCCTAATTAAATGTAATAAATTAACTGTGTTTTGACATATTTATATGAATTTACACTCTTGTCTCAAAATTAATATTTGTATCATGTTCCATTTTGAAACGTTAAAATAATATAATGAATTATAAGTAGTTTTAATGTTGAATAGTAGTGATTGTTTAAAAAAAAAATAGCTGTTTGGCTTAAGTTTTAGGCTAACAATTTTGGCTTTTAAATATAAGTTTTGATAAGAGGTGTGTTTCAATAAAAATCTTAAGTTGTTAAAGTGTGTAAAAGTTCCATCATGTACCGGTATCTAACTGAACACTTCATAAGACTGTATAACTATAGTTGATAGGTTAAAAATAAATACAATCTTACTAATATTATAAATGTGAAAATTTGTGTGTTTGGATGTTTGTTGCTCAATCACGCCAAAACTGCAGAACGGATTCGAATGAAACTATGTACGTTGGTAGAATATGTCCTGGAATAACATAAGACTATTCCCAACCTTTGATTTTAAATAATAATAAATATATGATTATAATGTGATTGAAACGATGTTATTTAAGAATTTGTGATTTGATATTTTGTAATTAAAGTAAATAGTAATTAGTGTGACGTAGTTTCATACTAATAAATAATAAATATGATGTGATTTTAGCTATTTAGTTTGATTTTTTATTTAATTTATTTATTTAACTTACTAATTATGAAGTTAAAAATTTAAAAAAAAATTAAATTTATTATTGATAATTTAAATAATATATATTTATTTTATTACGAAATATTTAAAAGTGAAAATTAAAATACGGCAAAATTATTTACAGCTAGAAATTAGAAAAACGCATAGATATTTGAAAAAAATAAAATTTGATTTATGACCAAAACAGTTAAGTTAAAAGTTAAAAGATGTTATCAATTATTGCGGGCTAGGCCGCGACGGGTAGAAGCTAGTATTCAAATAATGGGATATTATGACTGTATAAACTCAAACACTTAAATAAGTAGCCAATGTAATATTTACTACTTTTTGCTTCTTAAATTGTGATTATTTTACTCCATAGTATCATTGAGCCTTTATTTGAAAGTAGTTTTAAGAATGTATAGAAATGTGTTTGAACCATTGAAGCGTATAAGAGTTATGATTTGTGCTCATCTTTATGTAAATATACAATTTTTACTTTCTCTCGACACCTTGAAGAGAAAAGTACTTCTCTCGTAAAATAGTCCGAATTTTGATGATTGTCAACCCTCCAAAACAGAAAATATGTTTTTTTGCGATGCCATCTGCCTGTGTGTCTATACCTAGGCATAGAGCCAACACCATTTTACTGATCAGGCTAAAACTCAGTATATCTGGTTTATAAGGTTCCCCGAGGAGTTTTGGGAGTTAGATATCTTACCCTAAAATTGAGGGTAGGTTACTAAAGGTAAAAAGAAAGAAAACAAGCTATCTCAAAATCCACTGTAACGATTTTTATTAAATTTCGTATATTGGCATTGTTTATCAATATAACTAATCATCCCATGAACATTATGTTAAGGGTAATTTAAATTAGCCTATATTGACAATTTTAATAATATATTTGCAAGTATTGGAGACTCGAAATAACTAATTATTGTAAGGTAGTAACAAAATTAAAATTAAAAAAAACCTTTTCTTGAAATATTTTTATAAAACCAATAGGGGTCTCTCCAAAAATTACTTGAGGATTTTTTTCATTATTTCAACCCCGCTTCCCCCCGAATTCCCCTACTTAAGTGATCGTAAAATTTTTCGTTCCCCTTTCCCCTTTCCGATCTTACGTAATTTTCATACGATTTGGTAAATTATATTATTTTAGACAAAAGGATTGGTGATGTGAAATTAAAGAATACTTATCGCAGTAAAATTAGGTGTAACACATAGCAAATAAATGACAATTTATAGTTATACTAGTGGACCCGACGGGTACCCGTCATTTGGCCTAAAGTGTAGGCTAAACGCCTTTAGGCCAAATGCCTTTAGCCCAAATGCCTTTAGGCCAAATGCCTTTTAGGCCAAATGACTTTAGGCCAAATGACTTTAGGCCAAAAGACTTTAGGCCAAATGCCTTTTAGGCCAAATGCCTTTAGGCCAAATGACTTTTAGGTCAAATGCCTTTTAGGCCAAATGACTTTTAGGTCAAATGCCTTTCAGGCCAAATGCCTTTTAGGCCAAATGCCTTTAGGCCAAATGACTTTTAGGTCAAATGCCTTTTAGGCCAAACGACTTTTTGTAAAGTTAATTTTTAGACCATTTATTAAAATATGTTTTGCTGTCTCCGGAAACATTCGTTAAGATTTGTAGTGATGCTAATAGATGGCGAGGTGTGTAGTGTTTAGTTAAATAGTATATACTACCGTTTCAAAATATATAAGTCTTTTCTCAATTTACTACTTCCCAAGGTATAGCAGCACGTCCATTAACCTGTAGTACCACTTTTGTAGGTTGAACTTTTTACATTGCCAAGGTTTTGTACTAATTTTTGACAAGCCATCTTGTGAATGTGGGGAATGCCAGGCCGCCACCGTGGTTCGGATTCCACGTTAAACTATGGGTCCTCCATTTCATCTCACAATCACCCTACCATTACACATTAACATAAGTGCGTAAAACCCGAACGGGTAGTAAGACGCGGTGATAATAATAATAATAATAATAATAATAATAAAATATATTAAATTTGGACATGTTGACTTCCCAACTCCCCTTCCTCCCACCATTACTCAACTCACTGAAAAATTTCAATTTTTAAGATTTATTTGGTCATCTTGATGGGTCCTTCCTTATACTAAGGCTACTAGAGTTGTAGGGTAGGCTCGTTCACTTTACCGGCCAGCACTCAGCTCTACCCTAACTCGCAGCGCTGCTGTAACGTCTGCTCGTGAACTAGCCAAGCTTGCTACTGTTCAGATCATGTGACTGTGTAGTGCAGCACTTTTTTTATTATTATTTAGTCTTACTACCCGTTTGGTGTATACGCCTAAGTACTAATTACGCTAATGGATTAGGAATTGGGAAGGTTGAATTAGAGGAAGTGAACCTGCATTTGCGTGGAGGGAGAGTTGAAAACCATTTAGGAAAAACCACCCCCAGTTCACCAGACCGAGATTTAAACCTCGATCTCCCCGTCCTCAGCAGTCGAGCTCAACACGACTAGCGCGTTAGCTATCCACGCCAACGAGGCGGGTGCGCTCGTTACTAACTTCTTATTTATGTCAAGTATGCTTCCAAAGTCAATGTGAATAGTAAATGTCTGTATGTTTATTGTAAGCTTTCCTATTATTTATGCGTGAAGGGTTACGAAAAGTGTCATACCGATATTAAAAAAATGCCGGTTAAGCGTTGTACCGTTGCCGTATGCAATAAAAGTAATCTAAGAGATATGGTGTTATACACCATGACTTCCCTAAAGATTCTGATGTCAGATGAAGATGTATTCCCTTCTGAACGAGATGGAAAATGGAGTCATGATTCGTATTTTATTTGCTCAGAACATTTTTTCACCTGGTGAATATGAACCTTCAGCCCTAACTGCTGTACTTTCCTTAAAAAAGCTAATTAAAATCGCCCTTATTTGTGATGTCTCCGAAAATGTTATCCAAGGGTAAAATATCACCCGTGAATCTAGGCATTGTATTAGATTTACGAAACAAATAGTAAGTGATTTTATGGTGGGTAAACATGTCACCCCCAATAGTTTTACTTTATGGAAAAGTCCTCTTCTATAGTGAATTGAATGATTTGTTTAAATAGTTTACTTAACTGTAAGATTTCACATTTAAGCATTTTATAACCTTATTAAACAAATTGATCTTGCTTCATTAATGTGGACAGTAGTCTGGAAGAGAAATGTCCCCATGCAAGGTGGATATAGTTTTATGTTATCCGTGCCATCTTAAAACATACTTTAGAAACATTATTTCTAAATTTAATAAATCACGTGGCTGTTTGACACACATAAATATGTTTTGTACAAGAACATAGTTTATTGTAGTACATGAACAAATGTATATAGTACGCAAGTTAATGAAAGCATTAAGGTATTTGGTGACGTTAATGTTCACTTAAATTATGTGTTAACTTTTCAATATAAATTTAATAACCCCCTTGTAAGTAGGCCTATTCATAAACCAATTTGTAGTATAGTGAAAATCTTGATTTTATATTAATGTTCAACTGAGTGTGTCAAACTATATATTTAAAGGGTAATATTAGATTCAGCTACATTTGTGTTATATAAGTTGGTAATAATATATGCCCCCCTCAAAGTTGGAGATAATATGTGTGTCCTCCACCTATATCCCCCACCCGCCCCCTCTCAGTTGGAAATAAAGTTGTCCTCTAAGATTGAAGTTCAAATCCCAGCCGGGTGTAACAAGGGTATTTTTCCTAAAATGGTACCCCACTCTCAATATACGCAAATGTAGGTACATTCAATCTAAAATGTCACCTTCCTCATTCCTGGTTCATTAGGGTAAATTGATGTACGTGTACAACTCAAACGGGTAGTAAGTCACAATGAAAAAAAAAACTTATTGTGATGACTATCAAGAGTATCGGCGATGCTTTATTAGTGTTGGGCGAGGTAGTTTGTAAAAACACTATTTTTAAGGAGTTTTTAGGTGCTTGACTCCAAGCCAGTGGAAAATATTTGAAAATGGAATGCCATTAAAAGCTATTTGGGGTGACCCTTAAGCATTTAGAAATAATAATAGATTGTTATAGAATCTTTTTGAAGTTTGATGCAAACCATCTTTCAGCTTCAAACTCAAGTATATCAGAGGGAAGTTTAACAAACTGGAGAAAGGCACATTTCGATGGGGTAGAAAAATTTGGTAATACCCCACCCTATCAACCCTTCCCTCTTTCCCAGTTCACGCTCAATTAGTGACACTCGATATAAAACTAGTGACAGACACACCGTAGAATGTAGATTATTTCCTCAGAGTCTGACAAACTAACTTAAATCTAGAACAAATACAACATCCAGCCCCCTGACAGTTAATTCATCATTGTGAAAGGGGAAAAGCACAGTCAACCAATGATACGTTTTTCGGACATTCCGGGAATCGAACCCGGGACCCTTAGCTCAGTATACAAACACGCTACCAACTGAGATAAAGTGTCGTACTGTGTATTGAAATCAACATTTAGTACGGTTTATGTGTTGTTAACCAAATTTTTCTATATTACGTGATAAAAAAATTACACCTCTGTACACAAATAAAAAACTGGTACGTTGGTATTAACGCTGTAAGCTACCTGGTCTCATAAGTCATCACACTCAAAATATAACTTGTTTTTGAGTGACGCAGAGGTCGGAGTGTAGTGTAGTTCTTCTTTTATATTCATTCAAGTATTAAATTATAAAAGACTTGTGAGATTTAAATATATTTATTGAATGATCATAATACTAGTGTAAATATTTTTATGAGAGTTCGGCCATTCATTTTTTCTGGTACAAAGGCTCCTTCAGTCTAAAATGTGAGAACCCCTGGGCTAAGTCAATATATGTTAATGTGTTGAATAACACGCTCTGGTAGTTTTGTCAGTTCGAAGTACTTTAGTATTAATTTTAACCGACATTGTGTGGGGTGCGAGTGATTCTGAAGTCTCTATAAGCGAAGTCCTCGGTGTAATAACCCATATCTTGTGTTAAGAGACTTAAAAACTAAAACGAACTTAATTACCAGAATGGTGGCTACTAGTTATATACATTTTCTTGTATACAATGTATGGAAGCTACTATGGTTGTGCTTTTTTCAAATGAGAATATAAGTGGCACTTTTAATATGTGTGTGTTTTGAATATAAAGTCTTAAACCAAGTCTTAAAAAGGAGCCTATGTATACGACTCATCTTCTGTGTCTAATGTTTTAGTTATAAAGTAAATAATTTATGTTTGTATTGAAATTATTAGGGGTCATGGGGGAAGGTGCCCCGTTTACTCCACCCCATTGAGTGCGCCACTGGTTCTAGTAAACGCCTAGTGAGAGGTCATTTTATCATAGATATAATTAATTTATAAAATATGATAGTTATTTCAATGGTTTTAAGAACTTATAATGCCCCTTTTTCTCGTCAAGTGAAAAAATCAAAAGTATATCCATTAGCTTTTATTTAATTAAATGGTACTAAACATTTAGTTCAAAATCCTTTAAAAAAGGTTTCGATTATATATATATATATATATATATATATATATATATATATATATAATGTTAATAATGAATACTTTTGAGCCATTGTGTTAAAGGAGTCTTTCATTTTATATTATTAAGTCAATATAGTAAGTATAGTATTTATCTTAAAAATGTTAGTTCAAGTTTAAATGTAATTATAATTATACAAAATGTACAATTGTTATATTTGAATATGATGTATTTTCAGTGTCTAAAATAAGTTTTTCAAGTAAATAGAGTAAGCTCTAGTAGTGTTGTTTTTTCATTGAATCTTCACGCCAGTCAATGCTTTCCGCATTTAATAGCAATTAGAAGGTAGGTATGAGTAAGATAGAATTATGAGAAGTACCCTCGATTGCGTTGAAAAACGGGAAACCATTTATTAAAAATTACCATAAGTACACCGTGTAATTGAGCAGGCGCGGTATGCACATTTTTGTCCTCGATTCATTATTTTATAGTAAAAATCTTTCTTTCAAAAATGAAGATGAAATACATATTTAAAAAAATTAGATATGACTAAACTTTACACAAAAAATATACAAATCAATACATTATTTAATCTATATAAAGCAAAGGATGAAGCAAGACAGAGGTGCCCACCTACAACTCGTGAAACTTAAAACAAATTATGTTAGTGGGTTTGAAAAAGAACCAAAGGAAAGTTGCCGGGGAACCATTAATTTTTGTTATGGTTTACTTCAAGGTCGTTTGCTATTATTAGGAATGGAGGGAGGAAAGGACTGCTGCCTAATCCCACCCTTCAAAGTCTCTTGTAGAGTGCGACGGAGAAGAGAGAAAGAGAAGATTTAGTCTGTTTGCCACGTAACTCAAGTTGGCCCGCCACATTGCTGAAAAAACCCTTTTTTTGTCTAATCGTTTGTGCTCTATTTGTGCTCATATGTGCCCGAACATGAATATTTGTGCTGTGAAACTGGCCAATTTAGAAAATATTTAATGTGGCGGGCCAACTTGAGCTCAAGCTAGCCCACCACATATTGAAAAACACAATATAACAACATTTTAATCTAAAGAACAATTAATGTGGCGGGCTAACTTGAGTCTTCCCTATACCATAACCTGTAGAAAAATTGAGTTCAAGCTGGCCCGCCACATTTTAAAATATCAATGTAACAAAATTCTGTTTTCACCATTCGTTTGTTTTTCGTTTGTGCTCAAATGTGCCTAAAAATGAGTATTTGTGCTCTAAAATTAGAAAATCTAGAAAACCGTTAATGTGGTGGGCTAGCTTGAGCACTAGTTGGATCGCCTTCATTAAATGTTATCTAAAAGTCCTAGTTTCACAGCACTATAGTTCATGTTCGGGCACATATGAGCACAAACGAAATAAAAACGAATGGTGAAAAGAGAATTTTGTTACATTGATATCTCAAAATGTGGCGAGCCAACTTGTACTCTATTTTTCTACAGGTTATGATATAGGAAAGGCTCAACTTGGCCCACCACATTAAATGTTATATAGCATTCCTAATTTTAGAGCACAAATGTTTATTTTCGGGCACATATGAGCACAAACAAAGAACAAAATAATGGCGAAAACAGAATATTGTTATGTTTTGTTTTCAATATGTGTTGGGCTATCTTGAGTTCTAGCTGGATCGCCTTCAATAAATGTTATATAAAAGGCCTATGTTCACAGCACTAAAGTTCATGTTCATGCACATATGAGCACAAACGAAATAAAAACGAGTGGTGAAAACAGAATTTTGTTACATTGTTATTTAAAAATGTAGCGGGCCACCTTGAACTCGTTTTTCTACATGTTATGGTATAGGGAAGACTCAAGTTAGCCCGCCACATTAATTCTTCTCTAGATTTTCTAATTTTATAGGACAAATGTTCATTTCCGGGAACATATGAGCACAAACGAAGCACAAACTAATGGTGAAAACAAAATTTTGTTAAATTTTGTTTTTAATACGTGGAGGGCTAGCTTGAGTTATAGTTGGATAGTCTTCATTAAATGTTATCTAAAAGGCCTAGATTCACAACCCTAACGTTATTGTTCGGGCACATATGAGCACAAACTAAGAACAAACGAATGGTGAATACAGAATTTTGTTACATTGATATTTAAAAATGTGGCTGGCCAGCTTGAACTATATTTTTCTACAGTTGCTGATATAGGAAAGGTTCAAGTTAGCCCGCCACATTAAATGTTCTCTAGATTTTCTAATTTTAAAGCACAAATGTTCATTTTCGGGCACATATGAGCACAAACAGAACACAATGGATTGACTTAAATAAATTTTGTTATGTTGTGTTTTTCAATATGTGGCGGGCTAGCTTGAGCTCAAGTTGGCCCGCCACATTAAATAATTTCTAAATTGGCCAGTTTAACAGCACAAATGTTCATGTTCGGGCACATATGAGCATAAATAGAGCACAAACGATTAGACAAAATAAGATTTTTTCGGCAATGTGGCGGGCCAACTTGAGTCACGTCTGTTTGCCTCTAGGCTATAAGAGTGTCACTTTTTGGAATGTGAGAACACAAGTGATCCTAGCGGTGAGATATTTTTACCAACCAAAGCTCGTCAGATTTATCCTTCTGGCCTCTGCTGCAGCCATTGGCTTTTCGGAGGTCCACTTGCTTACATCGTACGTTTTTCTTGCCCTAGGAAGTTATCATCCTGTAAAGGCTTCCACATTTTGTATTTTTACGTTTTATGAAGACTTAAAAAAAGACCAACGACAATTCCATAAAATCTTTTGTATTTTTTTCACAACGGGTGTTATTGCTCTACTCTAGTATATATATATATATATATATATAAGAGTATTAGTTATATATATATATATATATATATATATATATATATAATAGAGTATTGAAATAATTCCTGAGTATACTTTGCTAATTACTAGGAGGGAAATTAGTATATAGTTTTTAAACAAAGGACCTATTGTGTTAACATAGCCCATGTTGTTAATAATATCGCCGTAATAAAAATAGTTACACTGTTTGAAAAAAATATCTGTACTAATTTTATATAATAATAGTTATAATAATTCTAACAATAATAATAATAGAGTTAAGGATCTAGTCAAAACCATAATTTATGTTTATATATATATATATATATATATATATATATATATATATATATATGAGACCATTGTAATATTTACTGGCAAAATTTATTTAATGCGTCACTATTATTTATTTATTAATTATTAATACAATAGATAAAAAAAATATGTTCATATATATCTCAGTAGCGCTAAACGAAAATCGGGCGTCACTTCAGACAAATTTAAAGTGGTGGGTTGAATATTGGTTTCCACTTTCATTTTGCCTTTCAGAATAAGTTGTCAAAAGTCCCCATAATTTGAATGTACGCATCTAATTTTACCGCGCGTAAACGATGTTGAGAATGGGATTTTCTTATTGTTTTTCGTTAACGTTATGACCGTGAGATATATTAACAAGGAAATAATATCGGAAATCTATATATAAAAAAGGTGATATAGTGTTTTGTGAACTACTGATCTAGTTGTATGTAGGATATTGTCAATGTTTTTAGAAATATTGTAACTACCTTGCATCAGTTGTGCTATCTATATTCAGATGAAACAACTAACAGTACCTTTTACTTTCCGAAGATAACCGAAGGTTTTAAATTTACATTTTAGGCCAAATGACTTTAGGCCAAATGACTTTTAGGCCAAATGACTTTTGGTTTTATTTTTAGGCCAAATGCCTTTTAGGCCAAATGCCTTTTAGGCCAACTGCCGCGTCCCCGTCAAGGGTTCCTCACGCTCGTATTTGCACCTGCACAACCTTGTTCTACATTTTAAAATAAGCTTTTATTGTTTTTATTCTAGACAGATACGTGATTCCACAGACCTTTATGATGTATATGCTGGCACGAAAATTCCAACCTGATATATTTTTTTAATCAATAAACCGAGTAGTGGAATGCCAGGCCGCCACCGTGGTTCGGATTCCACGTTAAACTGTAGGTCCTTCATTTCATCTCACAATCACCCTACCATTACACATTAGCGTAAGTGCGTATAACCCGAACGGGTAGTAAGACGCGGTGCTAATAATAATAATAATAATAATAATAATAAACCGAGTAACCTAAATTTTACGGGATTTTTTTATTTAATGTTACAATTATAACAATATTTTGTAGGGATGTTAATTATAGTGTCAATATAGTTTGGTTTTTTAGTTTAAAATGCAAATTTTTTCGGTCATTTGACCAAGAAATGACGTCAGAAAATGAGTGGATTTTTAATTGATGAGTTAGGGATAGAAACTTAAATTGTAATAACGAAACACTGGCACTCCCTTTACACTCATTCTCGAGGCTGCTCCCGGAGAGAGATTTGAATCATCTCAGCATTGACTAGGATTGATAATATATAACTTTATAATATAATTTTCTTCCTTTATAGAGGTGAAGTACTTAACTGACTCAGGTCTAGAATAAAGCCTTTCTGAAGACTAAACTTTTCAATGGCAGCTCAGATGCTTCAAAACCACAAAAGGAATACTCAAAACTTAAAATTGATGATCATGACAACATAATGAATGTATTTATTTGTCAGGGTGGCTATATACTTTATTACACTACATCAGTGGTTCCTAATTGCATTTTATTCCAGACTTTCATATAGATTTAATAAAAAATAAAACAATAAAAAATTTTCTTTGCTTTCTTCTCAAACTTTTTCTATTTTTATTTATTTTACTCATTTTTCTTTCCGTTCAACACAAACCTTGACGGGCCGGCATAAACTAAGCTCATTCTACCCCCATTCACCTTCAATATTAAAAATGTTTAGCAATGTTTGGTAATTAAAAGTTTCCTCAAAAATATTTTTAAATCTGTCTAATATAAATGCTATAACATTAAAAGAGTAATATTGAAAAAAGAACAAAATATTTCAAGGGAATATAGATAAAAAGTTAAAACCATAATATTTCTAGTAGTTTCAATTACACTCCCAATTTAAATTCAAATTTTATTTAAATGATAAATAATGAATTTACCTAAAACCAACAATGCACAGTTTCTTCCTCTTGTTCCAATTTATTTTCTTGTGCCTGGTCTGACTGTGAGGTTCAACTTTGATTTGTTCCCTCGTCTGTAATCCGTATGTTTTTTCTGTCTCTCCATGTTGATTAGTTATATTTTGTATTATATTTTAATAATTTAAGAAAACAGCTTACATGCTTGATACGCTTGTCATTAATGTGTCAAAATTTTGAAATATAAACAGATTAAATGCACAACAGGCATTCAATATTACACTCACCGAGATTTTCTCAAAATTGTCAAACTATTAATATTTATTTAGCATCACTTCTTACTTCCCGTTCTGGTTATACGCAGGACCGGTCGAGGGCAAAAGCTTTGTGTGTGCGTAGCTAGCATTTTGTGTCTAACCCCCCCCCCCCCCCCCCCCACTCCATAGAAAAAACTGTGGAGAATACTATACATGGCCATTTTATATCTAGACATATATCTATACCTATTTTTAGTGGAAAAATTTTGTTTAGTAACTATAAATCTACTGTATTTTATAATAATAAGATAATGACGTCATTGTATTTTCATGCTTAACATCTTTTATTTTTTATTTATTTTTTACTTGAAAAAAATGTGTTTACTCTTTTTGTTTTCTACTATAAAGTTAGGTATGCAGAATATAAATATACAGTGAGGCATAAAGTATCTACACTTCCAAGAACTATAAAAACTTGGATTTTCATAAAGATTCTAAAGATTCTTTAATTATATTTACATTTTCTCAGATAAAAACAAACAATATTTATTTATGGGCCATTTTGGTGCACCTGTGAATTTTTTTTTTGTGTGTGGTTGCAAAAGTCGCACACTCCTTAGACCAGCCCTGGTTATACGCTTAAGTAATAACTACGCTAATGGCTTAGGAATTGGAAAAGTTGAATTTGGAGGAAGTGATCCCGCATTTGCGTGAAAAACCATTTAGGAAAAGCCACACCCCAGTTCACTCGACCGAGATTCGAACCTTGATCTCCCCGTCCTCTGCAGTCTGGCTAACACGAAACTATCGCTCCCGAGGCTAGTGAAACTATTAATAGAAAGAGTTTGTTTGTACTTGTACAATATCTCCTACAGCAGGTATAGAAAAAGTCGAACAAGAGAGATGAGATAAATATCAGTCTGGCTTGTCCACTACTCTTTCCGTCACCTCACTTCCCATCTCCTTCATCAATACTGGAAAAATTCAACTGTCTTTTGACCGAAAGATATCGTTACTGCACGGAGAAATATGGCCAGTTGCTGCCACCCAGGATGCTACATCACTTGATTCGCAAAGAGCCATTCTAATACCCTATATCAGTAGCTTTTTGATTTATAGGCATATGTATCGTAACGAGCAAACTAAATATGTCGTTTTTTGTACTTTTCAAAGTGGAAAATTTCAACTTTAAAACCATGTTTTGACAGATAGCTCATTCCAGCGAAGACCAAATTCGTTTACTACTCAGTTTTATCAATATTTGACTTAAGCGTAACGTCTGATTGGCACTGTCTCAACTGTCCAAACGACCCTCTTATCTATACTACAGGGGCAATTTTCATAACCCGTTGTTAAAACAAATTGATATTACATTTTCTCATATAGTTTTTATGCTTTTTATTATGTGTTGCTATTGGGTAATTAGTATCAACTTTCTTAAATTACATCACATATCAGCATATGACTTGTAAGCTAACTTAATTATAAAACTGAAACTACAGATAGCCTCTAAGCCATTAATTCATCAATGTGAAAGTGAAAGTCCCAATTTCCCCAATCATAATTTTTTCGGTCATGCTGAGAATCAAGTAGGATGACGCGTTACCAACAGAGTTAAAGGTGTTGGACTCCAAGACACTGTTGGTATATTTCAGCCTCATTTTCGGGCAAACGATATTTTGAAATATCAAGCCATTATTTAAATATGACGAGACAGCTGAACGACTGCAATAAGTTTCAACACTCGAGATGGATAAGTCTCTAATATAATTTAAATATGCTGTTAAGAAAAGTATTTCATAGAAAGTCCCTCCAAATGGTGCCATGTTCTGTTCATCCTTCATCTCCCAGATCCCTTACGCACCCCCACCGCATTTCTTCCTTCCCTCAAGTTATTTTTACTGCCCCGTTCACACAAACACGAGGCTCACGGGAGTTGTGACCAAATATAGTAAGCGCTGCAAGCAATGCTCATTCCTGTACGTTCTCTCTCTTTCTAACGTTCATTACCAAGGCAGCATCCTGGCTAATGGCTAGTTTTTTACTTCCACTACCACAGGGGCTAACTAAACTAAAACTTATTGATCTTACTAAAAATGATTCCATATACAACCATAAAATTTCCCAAACCTTCCAATAGTATGAAGTAAAATCGATTCTCTTTAATACAAATAAGATTTGAAGATTATGAGAAATCACCGAAACATGTATTCATAGAAAAAAAAAAAACGTATATAAACTAAGGATAAGGGAGTAAACATACTAAACAAAGGAGATATAACCTTACTATCAATTAAAACATATTAATTTACTGATTTAATAACACATAATTAGGAAAATGAAGTTAAAGGACTTATTCGAGACTTAACTAGGATAGAAGATGGGTAACAACCAAATTTGGCTCAAGATTGAACTATGGCCTTCTATAAGTGCCGGGGCCTTGTTACATCCAGGAACGCAGAGTATAATCACATATTATTTTCATGCTGATCTGTTTTTAAGAGGTAGCTTTCCTTACGAATATATTGCTATCTTAGTCCAAGGGAATCGTAATCAAGGAGAAATGAATGAATATTATCACCAAGTAAAGATATAATATCACTATGCTGATAAAAATGCCAATGTCACCGGCTGAGATAGAGCCATGGTCGGTTTATCGTTTATAAAACGACACAGGATATAGCGTTATTAATTGAATCGTTATAGTTTATTATGGTTTGGTTTTCTACTTGTTAGGACTCCATTAATTTTATAAGGAGTGTACCCACTTTTATGTTGAGGAAGAGTGGAAACCATTGAGGAAAAACGCTCTCACTAGACCTATTCGGGATTATATCTCTGGCCTCTCCATCCTGTAAAATCAGATAAGATTAGCCTGACGCTTAGTCCACATACCCACAGTTGTGGATGAGACCATATTGAACTAAACAATCGCTTTTAAACCATGTCAAGTCTAAGACCTCTAAACAAAGAAAGCCGTCTCTAGTTGTATCTGAACAAAGTATTCGTGTGATTCACTTAAGAATGAAGTTTACTTCCAAATAACTTTGAAATAACCTTCAAATTTAAAGGCAGCTCGTAACTGGTGCTAATGAGTTTCTACCTTGAAAGGTCTTAGCCCCGCTAGGGTTGTGTACAACTGAGAAGAGAGAGAGAGAATGAATTGGGTGGTAATGTACAACTTTAGAAATGAGCAACAGCTTATTAGTATCTCGGAATTACCTGAGATATCTTTACTTTTTCTTGAAGATAGTAACTCTACCTACTTGTTAACTTCCCGTAAAAATAAAGATTAATATTTATTTGTGATATTAATTCGTATTGATTTCTCCAAATGTAATCCATACTGAAAATAATGTGATGGCTAATGACAATAGGTAGGTTAAAAAAAATATGTAAACAATTTTGTGGTGCTTATGGAACTAATAAAGCATTATTCATTAAAGTATTGAATCTAATGTAACAAACAAGAATAATACATTTTTATTCTATAAATTTTGCAATACTTTTAAATTGCTTAACCATAACTAACCAAAAATACTCATGTAAAAATTGTAATGTTACTGATTGGTCCCTAAAGAATATGTGAGAGCATTAACAATAATATCGTCCTAATTTTATAAACGTATTTAATTTTATTTGAACTTTATAATATATTTAGTGGCGCTTAAGGCATTTCTTCTTCTAAGAAGGCACGAGTCACTGACAGTGACGTCAGAGTGTGTGACACTAAGTGAGTCAATATGACAATTTAAGGTTTTTAAATAATAACTTCCTGTTCTGGAAAGGTCGAATAGAGATTTTAAAAGGTAATTTGAGGCAGCTTCCGGCTCTCGGACCTTCTACTGCCACCGAGATGATTTTTTTTATTTTGATTTTTTTACACCACCTTCGAGAATGATCTTTCGAAGTGAGTTATATACTCGGCGTGGTGAAATCACTAACAGTGGCAGAAGAGCACTAGCTCACTGCAGAAGTACTGGCTCACACACTGGCTCACTGTGACTGTGTCTGTCACTCCAGCTTTCAATACGTACAGTCGTGTAGGCCTATTCATTATCAGTCGCGTCTTGAAATTATTAACATGATCATTTTTACGATCAAAACAATATTGACATTAAAATAAAATCACATCTAACCTAATAATTGTATATTATTTCAAGAGTTCAACAATTGGCGCTAAATCACAGGGCTATAAATACCAATTATATCATCAAGGTACCATACCGTTTTAATTAGTGCTCGATCACAGGGCAATTATCAGCTAATTAAACAGAAACACTAGCACCCGATCACGAGGCGAATAAAACTATAACACTTCAATTAGCGCCCAATGGGAGGCGAATAAAACCATAATACTTAAATTAGCGCCCATCGCGGTGCAAGAGTAAAACTATAATTCTTCAATTGGCGCCCATCGCGGTGCAAGAATAAAACTATAATACTACAAAATATAAGTACAAATAATTCTAAACACACTATTAATGTAGCTTATTATTTATAATTAATTATAAATATTGTTTTTTTTGTTTGATATTTTAAGTGATAACAGGTTCTCATTTACATGTCTACTGTCCAGTTTGATACTTTACTAAAAGTAAAATCTCGCTAAAATTGAATGAACAACCGTATTTGTGTGTTTTTCTTCCAAATTTGTACTCATTATTTTAACCTTTTTAACACAAAATTTCCATAAAACCTGACGGTTATATTTAATATTTTTGAACACAATTTTTTCAAACAAATATTTTGGTCCTATAAACTAGTAGCTTCTTTCTATTATTGCCTAAACATACAAAAAATAGCCGTTAACACTCTAAATGTAACTACTATTGATGAACCAAATTTAGTTTAAAAGAGATACACCTTTTATTTGATTAAAATAATTGGTCATATTGGACCAAAAACAGCCCGTTTGGTCGAGTCACTTTAAATGTACCATATGTTTATATTTTATCCTCGGATCAATAGGCATGTGAACTAAATATCGGGTTCTGGTTTTATGGTTACAGTGAGGTCAAGGTTCGAATTCCAGATAGGTGCAACGAGAGTGTGTTTCCTAAATAGTTTCCCACTTATCCTCCACGCAAATGTGGCTACATTTAGTTTAAATTCCACCTTTATGTCCAACACTCAATAAGCGTCATTAAATGCGGATAGCCCAAGTGGGTAATAAGACTTGGTCGGAAAAATCGTATAAGGAACCCATTATGTGGGCCTATATTGATGCGCAAAGCTAAAAATTTATGAAACAAAGCTTTGTGTCAGCCACATTTAATATGTAAGAAAATGTTCACATTTTTGAGATTATCTATTTGGTTAATAAGAGCCACAAGTAAAAATCAATCATTTTATGACTATAGCTTATAAGGCTATGAGTATTCTGAATTCCCTTTGGATATGACAATGCATTTTTTCGGACTTGGTATTTTGTGGCCCTGTTTCACAGAAATTATGGCTAGAATAGATCGCAGGAAATGGATTCAAACAAATAACTTAACGTAATTTGGATCCCAATCTAACTATGATTTGTGGCCCGATAAATTTGTATCCCAGGAATTATTTACTATACTATTAATAGCTGGTAAACACATTATTATACCCTTTACCCGTAAGAAACAATTATAGGCCTACAACTTTATTTATCATCTAAAACATTCACTAAATATCCATTTTAAACAAAATAGCTAAAAATATTTTTTTAAATTGAATTTTCAAAAATTATTTGTCAGTAAACTACCCTAAATTTAGGGCTTAGATCAAAATTTAAAAATGCCTTAAGATATAACTATAATATAATATATAATTATTAAAGTTTGAAAGAATTCCATCATTATCGTTTTCTCTTGAGCCCCAGGGACATACAGACAGGCAAGGGGTCATATAGAAATACAAATCCCACCTTTTTGTTTTCGAGGTCACATAAACCGCAAAGTCTAAACATAATCTCGAGGCTGAAAATGTTCACGATCCCAAATTAAAAATGGTTTTCTTTGGCGACAAATACATATGTCAAGAGTTAGATATTGTTATTTAAAAATTGAGATGATATAATTTCAAATTAAAGAATTTTTAAATGTGAATGCTAGGGATAAATCCCTGTACAACAAAATACCCTAGACAAATGATTTAAACGCTTGGAATAACACTTGTCTTATAACAAATTTTCATTAAATTTAAAATATTTATTTATCAATAATTGGACATTTAAAAGAGTCAAATGGTCCAACTATCATTCACAACATATTAAAATTCCAATTTAAGCGTGGTTTAATACAAGAATGAAAAATAAAACTTATTTAAAACAACAAGTTAAAATAAAGTTAGCACCTCCAGTCAAAAGTTTCGATTAAACTATATGAATGGTAAGTAAGTTAGATTTAAAGAAAAGGTTGAGTTATATCTAAGTATTATCTGAAATCAATATCACATTACTCCTTATTGGTAGGCCTATTCCAGCTCATATGGAGAAATCTGGAGCTTAATCCAACATGTTTTGGTACTTTATTAATTCACCATATTCATGTAAACCTGAAAAATCAAAATTAAAGAGTCAAGTATTATATGTTAAAGAACAATAAGGTTAAATTGAGTAAAATAAAAAATGTAAATTATGAAAATGAAAAGATTATGATTGAAAAATATATTTAAATAAACAAACTTACGTCGTCATTGTTAATCATAATCTTTTCATTTTCACGTCACCAGACGTCAACCTGACTCCGCCCACCATCTTGTAGTGTAGCACTAACAACAAAACCTAATGCAATCGTTAGTGTTATGTTAGTGATGCTCAGTGAGCAAAAAAAATCGTTAGTGCTAATTTTTATGGAAGCTATAAGCCAAAATCATTGGTCGGGTCAATTGACCTCGCCCAATTATTTTGGCTTATAACTTCCAAAAAATGTAGTAGTAACAATTTTTGTATTACTGAGCAGCACTAACATAACACTAACGATTGCATTAGGTGCGGTCATTATGTAACTGCTTTCATGGGTGGGGCAAAGTTTCTGCGCTTCATTGGGAGAGCATTGACGCGCAAAGCCAATGGTCTAGGGTTCGATTCACGTGTCCAGCTTGCCTTAATTGAACACAAATATGTTTTTCAATAAAACAATCACTAATTATTAGTAGGGAATGCAAGAGCTGTGACTGATTAAATATTGGCGCGAAGACTGACCGCGTACGGTCTCGTTGTAAATACTGATGCATATTGACAGTCCTTAGACTGACATCCGTAAATTACCATTAAATTAATTTATATTATAAAATGCTTCCCCATATACCAATTTTAAAATAATCATAATTATTTCTAAAAATCCCTCATTTGTAAAATATACTTTTATTTTCATTTAAAAAAACCTAAAAGTATTTTTTTATTAACATAGTGATAGTGCTGCTCTCTAATAAATATGTCGTGATTTAAATAGTCTTTGTTGCTGCCATCTACCAGCCGTGTGGCACTTAAATTAATTTGATACAATTCAGGATTTTGTGGATTTAATGCATATAATCCTAGTAGATACAAATCAGAACTTTATTTGTGGTTCTTGTTTAAGAAATGTCTGATTGGAGAGCATTCAGAATGGATACAATTTAGCTCCTCAGGTGGAATTTGTACCCTCCTGACACAGGTAGCCACCCACGCTAATATACGAAAGAAGGAAAGGGTATTCATGTAGGGGATAAGAACTGTCAGACAAGGCTAGAGTGTTCATGCTTGGAGTGCGTCAAGTTAAGGTAATACCTGCTTTACAAAATAGCTTCAAATTCGCCAATTAGGCAACGTTAAGAAACCGGTCAACACTCGTTTACTCCTCAAAACATGGTAATACTAAATAAAAGATTGTGACAAAACCATTCTATGGATTTTAAATCGGTTTTCACCAATGAAAAGGTATTTATATTAGCAAGAAAAAGACACTGTTAAACATTTACTAATCAAACTAATTAAATTATACAATGAAAACTATCACATTTTCAGCCTCACACTATTTTGCTTACAATGACTTCATTAAGTGATATATTCAAAATTGAATTTTACTATATAAATCAGAACTATTTTAACTTCAATTTTATTAGATTATAATTTTTATTTATTGTTCTATTAGTTTTTTATATTTTTTTAAATTAATAATTACTTTAATTAGA
>JBCFYV010009882.1:27026433-27135993 GCA_039000515.1 Timema cristinae
TAAAAGAATGTAGATATTTTTTTCCCTTTTTAAATTTCAAACAAATAAAATTTAAATGAGCCCCACCCTCAAAACCAATTTTTCCCTTTTCAAGACTTTGTACCCAAAAATTTAAAAAAAAAAAAGTTTTTTATGGTTTGCAATCACGAATTATTTTTTTAAATGTAAACTTTTTGCAAAAATAAAAGCAGGTTCTGTGGACAGATATTAGGTTGTTTTGGGTTGGATTTAAAAGGGAAGGAAAAATGATCGTTGATACAATTAAAAGCTATTTTAAACTTTTTTTGTCCTAAATATTAGGTGCAATTTGGGTTTGACTAGTGTTTTTTAGTTCAAATCCCCTCTTTGAAATGAAGGTTTTTTTTTTTTTTTGGCGAGAAGAGGTTAAAAATGTTTTTATGGGTTTTTTCAGGTTTTATAGACAAAAAAAAAAACCTTTTGTACTTATAGCATTATAGCTAGTTTTTTTTTAAAAGTTTTTAAAAAATCAGTGGCGCATCCAGGAATTTACTTTGGGGGAAGGGGGGCATGGGGGTTCAAACTTTATTTCTGCCCCCCAAAAATATTCATCTAATTTTTTTTAGTTAAATATATTTTTTAAAGAAAAAAAATACAAAACGCCCCCAAAACACACACACACACACACAGGGTATACATAATAAAAACATACATATAAAAAGGTTTTAATTTAAAAAGGGGTTTGAGAAAAATTATGAATTTTTTGTGCACATTAACACAAGTTAAATGTTTTTAATTCGAACATTTTAGAAAACATTTTCCAAAAAAATCTTCCGTTTTAAAGGGGTGGATAATTTTATTAAAAAATAAAGCCTTTTTTGGGGGGGTAGTGAAATTTATAATAAAGATGAATGAAAAGAATAGGCTAAAAAGTTAAATTAAAGCAAAGTGATAATTAATGCGTTAAAACATTTTACAATTTATAATCTAGCATTAAATAAAAACGTATTTCAAAAATAATAATTTTAGGGTTTCAAAAAAAAAGGGGGTAAACCCAATAGAGTACATTACATTTTATTTTGGTTGGCAATATTTTAAAAATAAACCTGCAAGTCAAAAAAAATAACAAAACCAAAGGGTTTTAACTTTGGGAATAAAAAAATTAGAAAGAAAGCGGATTAATTTTAAAAAAAAATAAACTAAATTTAAACAATTTGATACAGTTTAAAAAAAAAAAGTGAAATTTAAAGCAGATAAGAGCATAAGTAAAATAAATTTCATGAAACATAACGTGATTGGAAAAAAAAGTAGTTTTAAAAGAGGGTCATATAATATTAAATTATATAAGTAGAAAAAAAAGTTGAGAATAATAAATTATTTTTTTATTTTTAGCACTGCGTCTTACTCCCCTTCAGTTATACCACTTACGCAATGTGTAATGGTAGGGTGATTGCAAATGAAATGGAGGACCTACATTTAAACGTGGAATCCGAACCACGGGGGGAGGCCTGGCATTCCCCACATTACAAGATGTCTTGTCAGAGGTGAAGGAAGGGTTAGGGAATCAGAAAAATCTTTTCCGGGACCCAGGATTGAACCCCGGCCGCAAGCACAGAAGTCTGACACCTTCCCCCTAGACCCCCAGGTCTCCTAATAATAAATTAAAAGGTTAAATTTTTTAAATCATTAACATAGAGTGAGATTGAGTATTGAAAAAGGTTAAATTTTTAAATCATTAACATAGAGTGAGATTAAGTGTTGAAAAGGGTTTAAAATTGGGTGATTGATTTACTGAGAATTGACTTTTTAAAAATTTAAAGGGTGACTGATTACATAAAACACTAAAAATAAGTTAAGGGGGGGGGGAGTGTGGTAAAATATTTAAACCCAAATGCTTCTACTTTATATATCTCTCCCTCACTCCACACCTGTCATCAAACCCTAGTTCGTTACACATTGTGTCTAAAACCCTACCAAAGTAAGTTGTTTGTTTCAAATTATGTCATTTTACTTGTTAGGTTTTTTTTGGGTTTTTTTCCTTTCTCAGTCTTGAAGTTCATTTTTTCACTACTTTATAGCAAGTCCTTCAATTTTAAATTTCATCTCCATGTTTATGGTGCCTGATATTAGCACCAAAACATGTCGGAAAATTAGATTTTCTGTAACCAACATAAACACAGGAACACTGCAAAGGGAGAAAGGGACAAAAATCCTTCTAGACAAGATTAAAAACCCTGTTTTACGAATTTCTTTATAATCTCTTGAAAATTTAAAAGGGTTTCAAATCAATTTAACCTCCATTATTTTAGCTTATTTTATCTCTGCCACTTTTGTTTTTAACTGGTTTAAAATATTTTACCACCCCCCCCCCCCCCCTTAACTTATTTTTTAATGTTTTATAAAAATGGGTCCCCCTTTAATTAAATAATTGTCAATTCTCATATTCATATCACATCACCCATTTAACCTTTTTCAACTCTTAATCTCACTCTATGTTAATGATTTAAATTTAACCTTTTAATTTATTTTTCTGCTACTTTTTTCTACTTTTATCAATTAAATTATATGACCATCTCTTAACTATGTTTTTCAATACGTTATATCTCATGAAATTATTTTTCATTGCTCTTATTGCTTTATATTTCCTCTTTTTTTTAAAAATGTATCAATTGTTTATATTTAGTTTTTTTTATTTTTTAATTAATCCAACTTTCATTCTAATTGTTATTACCTGTTAACCCATTTTTTTGTTTTACTTTTGACTTCAGGGTTTTTCTTTTAAATATTGCCCAAACCCTATATAGATTTCACTTATTGTTTACCCCCTTTGCTCATATTATTGTATATTTTTTTATTTAAGCTATGATTACATTGAAAATGTTTTAAAAGCATTAATTATCACTTTTGCTTTGATTTAACTTTTTAGCCCATTTTTTTTCATTCATCTTTATTATCAATCAACTAAGTCTTTAGTTTTAATAAGTCTTAAGACGTTAATTCATTAAATTGCGTCGATATATTCCAGGAACCAGTTCACATAGAATAAAGGGAAGTTTGTATTCTGTAAAAAAAATTAGGTTTTAAAAAAAAATTTTTTTTGGGCTACATGGCACAACTGTATAAATTTATTACTAAAAAAAGGTTCATGGTTTTCCCTTTCCATGTCCATACAAATCCCTTTTACCGTAAACACAAACAAATTCTTACACATTAACATTAAATTGAGCTTGCTCACTTGTTCTTTTTTTTAAAAACCCACTGTTATTTATTTAATTTGACATTTTGTTAGTAAGACACGAAAGTCTTACAAGGGGTGCGGGACACAGGTACCCGCGGCCGAGTTTGTCAACCACCCTTAGAGAGAATCATCATCATAGCTTCTCTTTGGTACGCCAGGAAGTTGGCCCCCCCCCTTTTTAAAAAATTCAATTTTTTTTTGATTGAAATCGTTTTTATTTTTTTGTTCCCGGGTGATTCCCCAAAAAAATACGCACATTTGGGTTTTTTTTGGGGCAACACATGACTTATTTATAGTAGGATGTGGGTTTGGGGATCCTTATGCCAATTCCATTCCTTTTCCCCAACTCCCTCACACCACACACCACACACACAACACACACACACCACACGCAAACACACACAAAACACAATAATAATTTGTTCTTTGGGTTTTTTAGATTTTTTTTTTCCCCTTAATTCCTTTTTAAAGCCCACATATTTTTTTTAGTAGGAGCTCACCTTTTTTTATTTCAAAAACGTGAACCTTTTTTTTTAAAGTTTGTTTTTAGTTTTTGTTCGAATTTCCCAAAATTTTTATCTTTTCTTGTTTTAAATTAATTTTAGAAAAAGTGTTTTTTTCCTGTAATGGGTTTAAAATTAATATATTTCTATCATTTTGCCCAGCTCCCTTTTCCCCCTTGTTTTGTTAAATAACAAAATTTTAATTTGTATTCTTATAAATTTTTTTCGTTTATTCCAGATTTTTGTCCATCGTATTTTTGTGTGTTTTGTTCTTAATCTCGTAGGCCCTCTGCAGCCAAACGCAACCCCCCTTGTCGGACTCGAACTACACAATAACGTAATTTTATCTGACTACAATACTTAAGCAAACACAATCGATTCGGAACGTCGGACCAGCTTGTCGGGGGGAGATGGGCATTGCCATCTTTGCGTTTATGTAGTTGCGTTGGCTTGCGTTCAGTCAAAAAAAAACCAATATGAATGGACACTAAAATAAAATAATAGAAGTTATTTAGTCTATGATAACAACGTCGGAAATGTATGAAGGAGTACAGGATTTTCCATTAAAATCATGTGTATTTAACCATTTAAATATTTTTCAAATATTAATTTCTTATTTAAAAATTAATATGAATTTGACTTTAATAGTCTCATTGATATTTGTTCCTATTGGTTGAAATTAAGTCTTATGACTTTTCACTGTAGACAGTCTATTTTGTATTTAAGAGAAGGTAAATTTCGAGTGCATTTGGGGCTGCGTTATTGTGGTCCGACAACGAGAATGTTTGGGTTTTACACGGGGCCCTTACAAACTCTAAATAAAACCCCTGTTTTTTAGTGATGATGAATGGCCTTTTAGTGAGCGACTTGTGTGGTCTCACAGGGCCTCAGGGAAAGAAAGTAGAACCATCTGTGCTAGATTTTAGGTCATAGTATAGAATTATCCGCCCCCCTTGGCCCCTCAACCAGGAGCCAGAATTAGGTTCCCAGAAGCGTTGACACAACCTTTCCTTTTTCTTGCTACTATTACAGTTATGAGTAGTAAGTAGTAGCTTTGGTCACAAAGCGCGGTTGGCAGAAATGTCATCTATTTCCCTTTCTATGCTTTCAAAGAAAAAACTTCTTGTCAATGAAAGGATTTTTTTAAAAAAAATCAATGTTTTTTAAATGGGGTCCAGACAAGACGATCAAAAAAAAAAAAAAAAAATCAAAAAAAATAAGTAAAGTAATAAAAACCTTAAACTCTAGAAAAGACTACAAATTTTTTAACAAAAAATTCTAAAATTTAAATAAAATATTGAAATGAATCAAAGACTAAATCAACACATCTTTACAAATTGAAATAAAAAAAAAGCTAGCAATGAAATCCTTTACCAATAATTAAACTCGTGTATTATGGAACATACGGTCCAAGTTCATGCCCCTTTTGTGAAGACCAAATGGGAACTACAAATTTTTTGGGGAACAATCTGGAACAAACGAAAAACAAACATTGCGATCATAAGAACTTGAATTCTTACAAGTGGGGGGGGGGGGGCCGTGAAGTTGGCCCCCCAATGTAAACATATCTTTTGTGGGACTATCAAAATGGAACAAACAAAATTTTTGGGGAAAAAAATCGGAAAAAACGATTGAAACAAAAAAACTAAATTTTAAAAGTGGGGGGGGGGGGCAATTTCACGGACGTCTCTTTGGTATGGCACAAAAACAAAATTGAAATAATTAGGGGGTGGGGAGGGCTGGATAAAGAACACTCCGAAAGGTGGAGTAAAGGTATTAAGGGGGTAAGAGGGTTGGTGTTTTACGCCCTAGCTACAGCAGCGCACTCCGGTGAGGGGTAGCACGGTACTACTTGGAGTAGACTTTCCCAAACCTCGAGAACCTCCCAATCTTAAGATTCGATGGATATCTCGAGGTTTTAAAAATCTCTCTCCCAAGTAGTACCATTGCTATACCACCTACCTAGAGGTGCGCTATTTTAGATATGGCAGTCCACCCCACCAACCCCTCTCTCGCCTCCTAACTTACCCCTTTCATAGTGTTCCTTTACATTCCACAGTTAATCTAGCCGCCACTACCACCCCTAAGCCTTTCAACTTTTTTGCTACATATAAAAGACAAGCTGTCACCGATGTGTTCTCCAGGCAGTGATGCCGAGTTTTGAACCGCAATCTAGGTGTTTTTTTAGAATGACGTCCAAAGTCAAAGGCCCAAGGGGCTCGAACCCCTTTAAAAAGTATAATTTTTCTTAGTTATCTTAGGAAATCATTATTACAGTCAATTGTCACATATTTATTGAGTTTATCTATTACTGTAAAATATATAAAAATATATTTTCTTTCCTATATTTAAGGAAATACAGACATTTCTTTTTGTTTTTTCATGACATAGTTTTTACAGTCGCTACTGGCGCAAAACCATTTGAAAAACATGATAAAAGGAAAGGGGAGAATCAAAATAAGTGCACCACAATTTGTTTTTACAGAAGATATAAAAACTAAAGCGAAAACCACACTTTATTCTATATGATAGCTGGGTTTAAAAAATTTGGAAATATCTTAGAAAAATTTAATGAGTCTGGAAAAGATGGCAAAAGTTGGTGAGATTGTCATTTTTTTAAAAGTTAATTCAATTAAATAGAAGTACACACTGTGCCACTGTACGCCAAATTTACATTTCAAATAGGGTCTACTGTTAACTTTTGCTTAACACCATACTAACGAGGACATTGTATTCTATGATCTAAAACAAAATCTTAATTAAATAATACTCGTAAACCACTTTCCATTTAAAATCATTAATTTAATTACTACTTTATAATATGATTTTTAAACCATCTCTAAATAAGTTTTTATTTTTTAAAATTTTTTCATTCAGCACACAGGTTCACAGGTTATTAACAGCCTAATCTGTTTGAGTAGAGGGGAGGAAGGTAGCTAAGAGAAAGGGAGACCCCATTTGTGTGGATGAGGATAGGAAAACCAGAGTAATATATAATTTGTGGAAAACCGTTAAAAGTAATATATATATAAATTTTTTAAGTTCACGAGGCGAGATTAGAATCTCGAACTCCCCATCAAAGGCGATCAAACAAACGGCAAGAAACGGCTAGAACACCGCTGCGGGTAACTAAGCTTTGTAAACAAATATTTTCCTTCTTTAGAACCCCGAGTCAGAATATTGGGAGCGTCAAAAATTCTAAATAGAATTTTGATAAATATTGACGTTTCATGACCAGCTGAAAAAAAAAAAAGAGAATAAATCTATTTTCTCGAGATTCGCTCCAACGATTTGATAAAATTTTATATCTAAACACTGTTTATCATTATAAAACAATGGAAATTTTTTAATTTTCTCATGAACATGACTTTGAGGGTACTTTTCATAGGGGAATTTCAAATTCCATAATTTTTCCGTGACTATTTGAGACAAGTAATCACTTATCATGTAAAATTGTAGAAATATTATATATAAAAATTTGTATTTGAAATATATTTTTATAAAACCAATATGTCTGAGATATAAATAAATATAAGTAGCTAGGGTGGCGTATGAAATCAAATTGACCCCAACGCTGATTGGTCGAGACAGGTCACGTGACAGCTACTCCTGCTCTCTGATTGCTGTTGTTTTGACCTCCCCTCCCGCCCCCACTGACCAAACCCCCTCTTTCCCCTACAGCCCCTCGCCTACCAAACCTGGACAGGTTGGTTCTTGATTATTAATGATTGTTAATTAATTATTGCTAATTTAAAATTTTTGTTAATTAATTATTGTTAATTAAAATTTAAATTAATTGGTAGGATCGAGGTGTTGGATTTTTTATTTATCGATTAGGGCGCTGTAGTTTATTTGTTAAAGCATAGAGCCACCCGCAGCTTGCGCACCGTGATTTGAGCCCTTTTCTCTCCCCTCCCGCTGACTGACTGTGAGAATTGTGACACAACCCCTCCCCCTCTCTCACCACCCTTCTCTTAGGGTGTTTCACTCCGCTTTGGAATTTTTGTTCGCCTAACACCGAGTTTTTCCACACCGCAACGCTGGCTTGCCCCTATTTCCCAAACCCCCCCCAAGTACTAAACTCTCCCAAAGGGCTTGAAACTGTTACAAGAGTTCAAAAATTCGATTTTTGACCCCCAATGCAGCAACTTTTCTTTTAGGGATGAACTGGACTGATGAACCGGGCATTAACTCTGCACATCGGGGAAAACTTTGTCTTGTATCGACGGGGGAAGATATGACACTCCCACACACACACAACACAGAGTCGCTTCAGGCCCGCTTGTGAAATACCGTTAACTATCACTCAAGCTAAACACAGCTGAAAGGGGCCCGTTTTCAAGATACAACGCTCAACTGCCCCCTTTTAAAAATCAAAATATCTAGCACCGAGTCTACTACGCTTATTTTATTTCAATAAATAAATAAAAGCATTATTGATAATGTAAAAAACAGTATTTCTAATATATTTTTAAATAAAAATCATGTAAAAGCGAAAAACCCCACATCCACACACCCGTTCTCGCCACCAACAAATATAACTCACACAACGAAAAAAGTAAACTTAAAATATTATATAATAAAATTATAGTTTTAGAATATAATAAATTTTTACGAGTACCCCTGTATAACTTTGCTTTCAAGATTATTAATTTGTCGGCATTGAAATCTAAAACAAGGGCGGCAACTTGTTGATCGTGATGGGGGCCGGTCGATCTAACGTCAAATTTCAGTCGATGACCAATAAACTACATCGCAAAGATCTATCACCCGCCGGGGGCGTAGTTCTAAAGCGCTTGTCGTGTTGAGCTCGATTGCTGAGGATGGGGAGATCGAGGTTCGAATCTCAATGGGGTGAACGGGGGGTTTCCTAAATGGTTTTCCACTTTTAAAGATCGTCAAAACTCTTTTTTTTTAATGTAATCGGCTGAAATCTTAATGATCGACTGTTTTGTTTTTGGGGCCCATTTATACTCTCTCATTTTTGTTTTTCCACAATATCAAGGGTTTTTTTCTAACTCAATAACAAATTACGCCTCCCTGGTTTTTAGGCTTCAACGCTTCCATGCATTTCATCTCACACGTCAACAAATCGTAAACCCGATCGGTTAGTAAACGAGCTGTTAATATTACTTATTTAATGGGATGCAAACCATGTCCCCTGTTCAATAAGTATTATAGTTTACTTTTACCAAAAATATAAATTATTTCAGTCCTTCAAAACTCTGCGACTAACCGTTGAACGCCCTGGAGGGAAACCCAAAAGATATTCCCACAAAAACAACTCGTTCTAGTGCTTTTCAAGTAGTAAATGGAGATTGTAAGATAACATATTCTATAGTCCCCAGCCACGGGTTGGGCCCAGAGTCTATGGTCCCCGCCAAAGTTTGGCAGGCGCTTAGGGGGGAGGACTTCCTGATAAAATCATAATTCCGTGTTTTTATTTTAAAAACTCTCGACATCGATAACAATCACCAATTATCAATTCTCAAAACGATTCGGGGGAACACGTACTATAATTATCACTTCCAACAGAAAAATTCTATATTTTTTTATACTCTAATATTAACCGCCATCCCCACATTTGACGTAGCCAGGGGGGTTTGAAACCCTTACGCACGAAATTGTACCCGCAGCTGCCCCGGTAAGTAATTAGCGTTATTCCCTACATCCTTAGGCGTTACAGCACGAAATGTGTACCCGCACTGCCCCGGTGAAGTAATTCGTTATTGCACTACATCCTTACGGCGTGATTTACCCCATTTCACGTCCGCAAACATTACAGCTCGCGGGTTAAAAACAAAGACATAATTTCTTTGACCAACGCGTCATACCAATTGTCGGGGAGCACCTGCTGACATACGGAACTAGCGGTGATCAGAGCGCTAGCGCTTGAGTGTTTTTCTTCTTTTGTTCAACTCCGGCCATTATTCAATTTAAAGCGGCATTTGTGAGGGGGCCCGCGCAAAGCTCTCCACCTTAAACTCAAAGTCATCAAAAACTTTCCCAAAACCTGCTCACCAGGAGACGCCGGGGCGAGGGGGATTTTGCAGTGCTTAGATCGGGCGTGTCAGGGGTTTAAACGAACTTGAGAAAAACAAAGCTATAACGCGTGCTATCGGAAGAGGCCGGGAACGAACCTAACGTAATTTGCTTTAGGGGTTGGGAAAAAGAATGCCCCGCAAAAAAAAAAACTTTGGGGACATTGTAATACGCGGGAAAACCGAGAAATTTTTTTTATGTACCCGGGGGTACTTTTTTTAATATTTTTTTTCCACCCTACAATCCTCCACCTACCCGATTATTTTTTGCTAAAAATGGTTTTAAAAACTATGTCTATTAAAATTTAACTGTGTGAATGTATCCCATACATTAGTAGATAAAACCCAAATTAGAAAGTAAAAGAAGTGTTAGAGCTTTGGTAATAGTTTTGTTAAAATGTAAATGGCTGTTGGTTGTTGAAGTGGGTTTGTATGATATATTTTTAACAATATTTTGTTGAATAAATAGAAAAAAAAATGTCGTATCAAATTTTAGCATTGTCCTTCTTATGTATAGTATATTAAAATATAAAGGAACATATTAAATTTAAACATTACTTTTGAAATAAACATTGATAATATTTTATTATATTTCTAGTTAATATTCATATTATTTTGTAATAAGGAGAAAAAATGAATTTATAATATAAGGAACGTATTTTGGTTTGGAACAGTTAATCAGATTTATTGGTACAACTTCTTTGGTCAATGATAATATTTTATTATATTTCTAGTTATATTCATATTAGTTGTAATAAGGAAATATGAATTTATAATATAAGGAACGTACTTGGATGGAACAGCTAATCAGATTTATTGGTACAACTTCTTTGGTCAATTAAACAATATAAATATGAAACATAACATGAAGATAATTTAATAATTTCGATGAAAAACTAATATATCAAGAAATTAAGTCAAATAAAACAGGTACAATAACATTTCTAAAAAATTATCATTTGAGATTGTTAAATAGTAAAGTTCTGAAATTAATTAGCATAAAACAAAGAAAAATATAAATCTGTACAAAAACAATATTTAATTAGTTGCAGATTATAGGTATCTATGATAATAAAATGAAAAGTGGAAATTGACAAGTTGACTATATTAGAGTTATTAGTATAATAACTTAAAAACTCTATACGATTTGAGTACTTGAGAAAAGATTATAGATTTAATGAGGTTATGACTTATCAAAAATAATAGGTTTATTCGTATGCCAACAATAGTGAATTTATTAGTTGAATGATAAATATACTATACACAGTTTGAACATATGTTGAGAAGAAATACATATTCTGTAATCACAAAATTATTTTCAAAATTTTGTTTAAACTTCTCGCGGTTGATACGGGCTTCATACATACATTTTTCTAATTAATAGTTAGGTAATCAACTTTGAACACATTATTTAGGCTAAATCCTAACTATTGTCAAGTAGAGCATTATCTAAGTTGCTGTCAGAATTCCCCTATTCATACGTCAAGTCATGTGATATACAGTACATCATTATTATTAGTGAGCAATATAACTCGAGGGAAAAAGAGAAAACGCTAAACGATTTTAGCTGTCGCAAACAAGGAAAAGGTTTTGAATAACAATTTGTAATTACCGGTAGTCAAAATAGTTTAAAACGTGGAGTATATATAGGGTAATTTACTCGAGGTAGTATATGTATATTAGAATCTGGACATCACAACGGTTAATAAGAATTAGCTCTTGCTCGTTTAGTGTCGTTTAATCAAGCTAAGACCGGTGAGTTTGAAACTTATTTTTTAGTTTTTTATTAGCTAAACTGATACCTATCAACATACTTACAGCTATAGAACTTTCTGATATATATTCAGACACCCGCTTCAGTGGCGTAGTTAGCTAACGCGCTGTCCGTAGCTAGGCCAGGCTGCTGAGGGATCGAGGTTCGAATCTCTGTCGGGTGTACTGGGGGGGGTTTTCCACACAAACGCGGGTTCACTTCCTAACCCATTAGAGTGATTGGGACTTTAAACGTATAACCCGAACGGGTAGTAAGAACTGGTGCTATTATTATTATATATTATTGATCAGAATTTATTTTTTTGTTTTTCATTTCACAATGGCGTACTCACTAGAGGGTTGAAAGTTCCACATCCCGGTGAGGAACTTTAAACGGAATCATCTTAATCGCGGACATAATTAAATTCGATTGTTCGGACTTTAAAAGTGAACCGCGTCGGGGGCTGTTATTGTAACTTAGACATACATCCCTTTTAAAACATGTCCTTTTGATGTAAATTACTCTTTATGAATATTCTGACGGTGATAAGATATTTGATTAAAATCGACTAGAACGACCAAATAAGATAGCACGTGTTCTTTGTGATCGTTTACCCATGGATCAGAATACTTTGTACGTTCGACTCACGTAGTGATTATAGTTGTTTTATGTGCAGTACTCGAAATTATGTCCCGAATTTACATATTGTTGTATGGTTGTATGTGATTGGTACAATCAATATATTAATTGGAAACAAGATTGGGAAGCTATAGCTACGGGAAAGGAGATGCATGTGCGTCTTTATATTGTAAAGAAGTAATAGCTGATTTCTTCGAGGGCGAAGAGATTCCTGTACCGTTACCCTTCCCGTGTGACGAACCAGCAAAAACTTCACCGACGCAGCTTGTTCTTCCGGCGTCGACCGTGGACAATGAGTGATTCGAACGCTGTTCGACTCCCGTACAGGTTCAAGCTACAGAATATATACCTATTATTAAAAGGAAACGTAGAAAAATAACTTTTTTTTACTAAATATTAGAATAAACTTTAAATTACCCTTAGAATGAGTTAATCTCGGTTTCTAAATACCAATCAAAACGTTTTTTTAAATAATACTATAGATATTCAAACTTGTAAGAGCAAGGGCTACTTCTTATTAACCTTTGTGTTGTCCAGGTAAATACAATAAACAGTGGTTTACTGTTTGAAATTCAAATTGTTTTTGAAAATTGTTTTAAAGTTTTTTCTTGAAATGTATATTTGGGAGTGTTTTATATGGACATGACAAATAAAGATGTATACTTTTTTTTTTTTTATTGAATTCAGTTGTGGGCTATTTATTGAAAACCGTTTTTATTAAATATAAATATTTTAAGAAATGGCTTTAACGAGTGTGTTATAAATTGATATCTGGAGACATTTTACGTTATAAAATGTATTTATGGGGTATTTACTTAATACAAATAGACAATTTGAATTGTTTTTAAAATTACTTAAAAATTGACTTCAAAATGGAATAGATTTTCATGATTAATAAGAATACGTTTTAATTTTACATATAATAAATAATTTAGAATATTTTAACAAATAATACATTTTTGGATATTTAAATTTGGTCTAAAATGTATATTTATTTAAAGACGTATTAATGTTGATTAACAAGATGTGTGTTTGTATTTAAAGGAAAAGATACTTAAGGTTGATTTACTCAAAAACCTATTTTTGAAAATTATCTTCAAAGCAATAACACACAATATGAAAGCCAATAATGATTTTCTTACCCCAAAATATCACCCTTCATACACAAATACGGACTATATGTTCATTTGTTATTCTACCACAAGATGTTTACAAATTTGTCTAAGGTCGAATTGTGATGAGGGGGCAACCAACCATGAAGATATATTACACAAATAAAAAATTTTAAAGAAATTTTGTTCACACAATGAAATATTTATTTATTCTTTAGTGTACCTGCTTGAGGAGCTCCCATTAAATAAATAAATAAACTGTATTATTGATAATGTTAAAGAGTTCCTCCGGTGTGCGCTAAATAATGGTAGCGCAATTCTGATTCTCTCTAACGTAGGAGGTGTCCGAACAGGAGGCAAGGGGAATAAAGTGTTTTGAGCCGAGGAACGGGCCGTTTTCGATATCAAGGGATTTTTTTAATTACGTCGAATAAATATTGTATATTTTATAATATCCGTGTTTTATTAGATGCTACCATCATGGAACATATAAAGGTTTGTGGAGCGGACATAGCTTGAACCGGGGTTACCCCGCGGGGAAAGAAAATGGTCTATATGTTCACGATGTTTACAAAGCGGGGAGCGAGTACAAACTTGTTCAAGATCATATTGGAATAGGTGGTCAAATCAACATATCCAAGGCATCTGGAGGTCTATAGACCGGTTTTCATATGAAACGGATTTTTTTTTAGTTACGTCGAATAAATATATATTTTAGAATATCCGTGCTTTATTCACATCCCCCGTGCGCCGATCGATCATCGATCATCAATTACCAATCAAAGGGGAAAGGAACTTTTTTTTTTGAAAATATAGACAGTTTTCGATATTAAGGGATGTTGCAGGCGCTGTAGGTGGGAGGGCTTCCTTATAATTAATCACCAATTAGCATATATATTTTTGTAATATCCGTGTTTTAAACCCTCTCGATCATCGACAATTCATCACCAATTACAATTCTCGAGAATCGGTTCGGGAGAGGGGGACACGCATATATAATTTTTGTAATATCCGTGTTTAAACCCTCTCGATCATCGATAATCCATCACCCCAATATCAATTCTCGAAAATCGATTCGGGGGGGAAAGGGGACACTACTATAATTATCCCTTCCCTATAGAAAATGGTCTATAGTTTTTTCATACCAATATCACCCTTCATACACAAATTCGGACTATATGTTACACATTGTTAGGATTTTTACAAATTCCTCAACTGTTTAGCAATAACAACGCTCACAAATATAGCCCTAGGGCTGTAAACCCGGGGGGGATCCACATATAAATGTCATTACAATAGTAAATAGCGGTTTTTCATTTAAGTAAATTCAAAGTGCTCACACACTTGTAAATGAAAACATCAATTACTACATTACATCAAACATGGTTCTAAAATTAAATCTCTAAGTGAGTTAAAAAATGCATAAATAATTAACACTAAAACCTTCCTATATTGTTTAGGTGCCCAAAAGGATATCTCACTAATTGGCACATCATCATTATAGACTACTTAATAGGAACTACAACGTTTAACTTGACCTAATTAAAACCCTTATCTGAATTAACAGAGAAATTGGATACCTGCGTCGGTCTAGGGTAAGTGTCAGACTTCTGTGCTGGCGGCCGGGTTCAATCCTCGGTCCCGGCACAAATTTTTTCTGATTACCAAACTCTTCCTTCACCTCTGACAAGACATCTTGTGAATGTGGAGAATGCCAGGCCTCCACCGTGGTTCGGATTCCACTTAAACTGTAGGTCCTCCATTTCATCTCCCCAATCACCCTACCATTACACATTAGCGTAAGTGCGTATAACCCGAACGGGTAGTAAGACGCGGTGCTAATAATAATAATAATAACAGAGAAATTCTAAATATTCCAATAGAATGGTTTTCAAAATTTAGGCCATTTTAAAATCTGGAAAAATTTCAAGCTTAAACGTAGATTCTTGCATTCACACCTTTTTAAGGTGATAAAAAATCTATTTCTTATCAAGCATATTTTTCAAGAGGCCACTCAATTAACAGTTTGACAGCTGTGGGAGAGAACGTAAGAAAATACAGGATATAAAAGTGATATAATTATAGTATCATAGCCCGACACTTTTGCTCAGTCGCTAGTGGGATGGTCTACAGTGCAAAGGGTTTTGGGTTTGATTTCTGATAGGAGCGTAGTATTTATTAATTGATCAATTCTCGGCCTTCTCTGGATGTTGTATATGTCTTAAAATTCATTCATTCTATTTAAACGTGGAAACTTGCCGTATTCCTAAAATTATCAAATATTTGAACAATAAAACAATTTAATTGTAACCACGTGACCTTCTTGGGTTTGATAAATTAAGGTAAAGTGCATGTATAATTAATGCTTTTGATAATCACGATCTATGCACACATATATTTACCTATAGTCTAGGCCTAACTAATTTGAGGAAAACCATCCAATGATTTAAAATGTAGATAATCACAAAATTTTAATGTTAATTAAAATGGAATTAATCAATAAAATTATCATGCAACTAATCCCATATGAACCAAAATCTAAGTCAGACTGACAGTATAGGCCTAAATATTATTACCTCTTATTAAAATATAAATACATATAAAAAAAAAAAAAATTAATTGAAGGTATTAATTGCAATTTTCACTAAATTGAAGATCGTGACACTATTTTTTTGTTATATGCATATTAATGTATTCAGAGTAACAAGTTTTGCCAATTTAAGTTATATAAAATAATGACTTTTTCTGTATTAATAATGACTAAACTAGTTCAAATAACTAAGAAATTTAAACACTATAAACTGCCTAAATTATTATTTTTTTCATGAAAAAGATTCTTTATACAATGGCTGTAAAAAGTGCTTTCAAATGTTAAGTATTTATTTGCTCATTCTTGACATGCAATGTGTTGAAACCTTGGGCGATCGCTTACAGCCATTTATTGTTTTATTAGATTGTATATTCTGTGTTACTGATTTTGGAAACCCCTAACATATAAAATAAACATAAAGCCTATCTGCCTTTATAATACATTATGCTCATTCTTGGTTTCAAAGCTTGACGTTTTGCAGGCTGTGATGGAAGGAACCATGGTTTATTGTTTTAATTAAATATATATATAGTTCCTTTACAGTTCACAGAGATCACAAATAAAACACAAATCTAAAAATGACTAAAACATGTTTCAATAATGAAATAACCCCGGCAGTGATATAAAGATCAATATCACTACAAGGTGACCTGGTGGTCTAGGGGTAAGGTGTCATACTTCTATGCTGGCGGCCGGGGTTCAATCCTCGGTACCGGCAAGATTTATCTGATTACCAAACCCTTCCTTCACCTCTGACAAGACATCTTGTGAATGTGGGGAATGCCAGGCCTCCACCGTGGTTCGGATTCCACGTTAAACTGTAGGTCCTCCATTTCATCTCACAATCACCCTACCATTACACATTAGCGTAAGTGCGTATAACCCGAATGGGTAGTAAGACGCGGTGCTAATAATTATAATTAATTAATTATAATATCACTACAATATGAGGCTAACTATTTCAAGAGACAACTTGTGAATGATCGTTCAAACATAAAACTTGCATGGACTGCAATTAATTGGGTTTCTGTGATAATACAGCTGGAGTAGTCGCTCTGTGTTGCGCGAACTGTGGAGGTGGGCTATCCCCGTTCTTGTCAACTAAGCTACACTTCCCTACAAAGTTTTGATCCCGTGAGCCAACTTGGAATTTCAGTGCATTTTTTTATGGCACACGTAAATCAAGTTATTCAGTAAAACGTTGCATATTTAAATATGAATATTTTTTAAATCTTAAGTATACACATCTTTACATCACATGAATACTAATATTTATAGATGAATTAGTATTAATAAACAATTGTTGAATTGTGTTGATTTTAAGGGAACTTTAAGTATATTTATATAGAGTATGCTTATACCTACGCTAAAATCCCAGCTTTATCAAATAGGTATAGTATTAAAGATACTAAATTTAAATTTTCAAAATTTTATTCCAAAAAGTGTGGCCTAAACTAGATTCGGAAAACGTAAAAATTGAAGATTCTTACCCTCATAGTTCTTGAATAAAAATAGATAGAAAAACATGTATGGTGTGTAACATTTCATAGAATAAAACTCTTTTGAATGGCGAAAAAAAACAAATTCCTGTACATATGGCTGAAAGAGTTTTACAATTGAAGGGGCAACCCGCAAGCCGCATTTCACCCATTTACCCAAAGGTTATTCTTATTCTGATAATATCTTAACTAACATGAATGTTATTGTTTAAAATTTAAGTTATCAATATGCCAAACGATTTTACCGGGCCCAAAATTTAATAAAACCATGGAATAATTAGATATAAATTAGATATAAACGAATAAAAGTGTTTGATATTCAAACCATTAACTGAGAAGGAAATTTATTTTTTTAACTTGGCATTAATAATCGCAAATAGTTTAGGATTGAAATAGTATGATTATAATTGGGTGTTTATGTATATGAAAAAACTGAATAAACACACCAAATAAACAATTTCCATGCATTTTCTATTTAATATGGCCAGTTATATTTTTTGGATTTCCAGAATTCATTTAGTTAAAAAACAAGTTTGAAAAAAAAAAGAACACAAGTTAACATTCTACATTAAAATTTATTAAAAAATTATAATTAACGTAAATCTTAATAAACCAAATTTTTTCTCAATCAAAGTATTTATAAAAACATTTTACTGATTAAGGGTTACATTATTTACTTGTGTATGACGTTGAAACATTGCCTTTAATTGCACCATTCTCACTTACTACATATAAAAACATAGTGAATACTTGTTTTTGCAATTTTGTAGAGTACAAAAGCTATGATATACCCACATATTAAGCTACTACCAGGAAGATCGAGATTAATTATTATTATTATTATTATTAGCACCGCGTCTTACTACCCGTTCGGGTTATACGCACTTACGCTAATGTGTAATGGTAGGGTGATTGTGAGATGAAATGAAGGACCTACAGTTTAACGTGGAATCCGAACCACGGTGGAGACCTGGCATTCCTCACATTCACAAGATGTCTAGATTAATTAAGTGTAAGCAAATTTATTTGGCCTATAAATTTAGTATAGCTACTCAAAGAGTCTAAGTAAGGATGTAGCATGTCACTTAATTCAAATGAAATCTACAAGCTATAATCTGCACCAAATAGTAATATAATATAATTGAATCCGAAGAAGAGAGTTAAAATTGATATGTTCTGCAATAAAATCATTTGTGTTCTACTCACATTACATGGATGTTTCCGGATTCGATTACCATGATTTCGCCAATTGTTCTACAAGTATGGCAGAGTACTACTACTACTACTACTACTACTACTACTACTACTACTACTACTACTACTACTACTACTACTACTACTACTACTACTACTACTACTACTACTACTACTACTACTACTACTACTACTACTACTACTACTACAAACAATTTATTATAATAAAATATATACAAATAAATAATTGACTAGAAAAAAATCAGGTAGGCTGTGGACTGTACTGGCAAATAAAAAAATATAAAAAAGTATCCCGGGTGCATAAAAAAAATATAAAAATATGCTTGTTTTCATGCAGAAAAAAATATTTAAAAAAATCTCAAATCTTTGAAAAATGGTACGTCAGTGGAACTGTCTATAGTGAAAGAAAAAAAAGATGATTATTCAGCCCGTCTAAATAAGCACCTTTTATTCGTGGCGAGCGCGTTTACAAGGACTTTGATAACAAACGGCAACGTATTAAAATCATCTGTTATCCGGTGTTTGGTGTACACGGGCCGGTAGACTTTAGTCTGCGAAACGGTACATACAGTCGCAAGACCTTTTCTTACAATTTTGGCAGTATCTGTATGTATTGTTCCACAGCTTGTTCGGTGACCATCGCTTTCAAAACATCAAAACTAACATCGTTCCGGTTGCCATAGTTTATAGTGATCCCACGAACCTTGCACACCGTTTTTGTTTTGGCAGGATCGCCGCCAACGCAAACTCGGTAAGCGTAATTGTTGGGACCGCCAAATACAAAAGCGCTAATGTAGCTTCCCGGACCGTAATCCTGAAGTTCATCAGTGAGGTCACCTAAAAAGTCTCCGGTCGGCGGACTCCAATCGACGGGGCGTTCGGTGAATATAACGCTATCTGTATCATGATACAAAACGCGGTCCCCCAATTGTTCAAGGATGCTGTATAAGTGCAACCTAGCCATAGCAGTCGTGTAGCACGCCACCGCCACACTCGTGTTAGGGTTAGGGCGCAACGAGTCACGCGCATCCTTGTAATTGAGGAACATAACCTCATCATTTACATCAATGACGCTGTCCACGGTGATGTACGGATCCGTCAGGTACTTGTGGACGCCCTGATAGTCGTTGACAACGGCTACGTGTGGTAAATCGGGTCTTTGCCCAAACTTTCCCCATAGTGAATTTAATAAAAGTTTAGCCAGAGTGCGGAGACCAGGGTTTTTACAAACAGAGCCGAAATCTAGTTTTACCCCTTCCCTTTCCTCATAATTTTGAATGTATGTTAACTTTTTCTCCGGTGAGGTACACCACTCTGGCCATCCGCTGGCTTCTTGTTTAATTTTCAAAAAAGTATCAATGTACCAGTGAAACAGGCCGCCAGAACGCGTCTGACGATCATAAACAGATACATTGTACTCCCACACTTCGTGCACTGCTTCAACGGTGTAGCCTTTCTCAACGGCTTTCCGGATCTCGTCAATCACCCAGACGCCTGTCAACCAGCGATCTTTTTTGTCGTTGTGCTGACACGCGCCTTGGTTTTTCTCCTCCCCGCATTTCCTGCACAAGATGAACATTAGCTTGTCGTGCATCCGTGTAGGCAATGCGGGCAGGAATAAATCTCGCGGAGGCTTCACTGTAACTTTGGCTATGCCTTCTACTTGATCTATAGACGGACAATTTGGTTCCAAGTGAATTTTGGGGTGGCCGACTGGGTATTGTTTGTACTTGCAAACGTATGGATACAATGAACACACATCCAAGTACTTGATCTTCTCCCCACAATAAAGGTCTGTTTCGTGGAAGAGCTTGATACAATTTGTACGCCCGCCAAAGAATGCATCCCTGGGACTGAGAGGTTCCTTGGTATACACCTCGTGCCGGAGTACAAATTGCTGCAAGTCCTTGTCTGTGCGTTTAATCGCATTAAACATGCACTCCCACATCTCTACGACCGTGTAGCCGGTATTCTTAAACTTTTACAAACAAGCCATGGTCGCTTCATAACGCGTCTCCATGGTCTCGTGGGGACTATTTTTGACGGGGGTGGTCCTGTCAGGGTAACAGAGAGGGCACCCGTGCCAATAACAGCCCCAAAACTGGAAGACGGTGGTGGTATCTCCAGCTTTAACAACACCTTCTACACGTCGCCCTAACACATATTCCTCACGGCCGTTACCCGCATGAAGAATAGAGACACCGCGTTGATGGGCCTCCCAGCAGATTCATTGTACAGCGACGTGCGACTGTTGGTCTGCGCACCGATAGCCACCGTTAGGGATAATAACGATAGTATTCTCCTTAAGATGACTTCGACGGTAAACCAACATGGCCGCTCCAGCTATAGTACACGTCTCTCTGAAAGGATCTACCTTTGCTTTCTCCATGAGCATGTCTCTAAACTTCAGGCAGGCCTTCCGTAGGATCTCTACATCTTTCACACAATACAGTTCCAACTCGCGTTTAAAATCAAAGACATAATTTTCTTTGACCAACGCGTCATACCACTTCTCAAAGTGCTCCTTTCCCTCAACTGACATCTCACCGATGCCGTAGTCCTCCTTTGGCGGCATGGGACCCCTATACCCCGCGTTTTCTTTTTTATTGAAAAAATGGGGAAATGTCCCTTGGCCAAAGACTCGTCCAAGCCGTCAGTTTTGGGCAATTTGGACAACGACATCGGGAGAAAGTTCAGTGAGTCAATAAAGTGGAGCGGGCCGTAACGCATGGACATGATTTTCCCACCGTTCATTATAAGTTCTGGAGTCCATTTTTTAAGCTCCATCATGTATCTTAAAATAAAATTACCATTATAAGATTTAGCATTATGGCCGAGGAGGGTGATATCCTTAAATTTTGAAGCTTTAATTTGTTCTATAAATTCAAAAAATTGGGCCATTGTGGTATCACCCTTGAATATGCGAGTCCTATTGCCCCGCAGTCGGTGCAATGATAGTCATTTGCATCTATATGAACACAAGCCTTACAACACGTTTTCACGACACATAGGTTAGGTTCGTGCAAGTACGTGCCTGCCGCACCTTGAAGAAGCGTTTCTTGTCTGCATTCAAAATCATAGAATACAAACATGAAATTGCTCTTTTCCAGTGTTGGCTTGGATGGGGCATGCTTCATATAACAGAAATGACCAAAAGGACGATATGAATCGCATACTCTACAAAAATTCTCATAGCACCTATGTGAATAATTTGATCTTTCCAAACTGAAAAATTGCCCGCATACCTCGCAAACCTTTTTGACATCACAGACCGACCTGTGACCGCTGAAAAAACTGGGACGTTTATGGTTATCAAAGCACGTCTGATTTGTGAACCAGCGCCCAAAGTCTTTACAGGCCACAGATTGGCCTCCGCTACAAACCGCTTTAGCGTAGCACTTTTTGAACGCGGATTCGCACTTGTGTTTGTTCTTATTACTGAACGACACACGGCACTCACGGCAAAAGTACGAGCACTTAAATGCGGCTGTCAAGGATGTTATGACGTCAAAATGGTTTTGCTTATCGTCGTGAAAATACAAATCAAGGTGCCCTTAAAGGAATGTTCGGAGGGAGTAGGCCCCTCATATAGGACCTGTCTCCCCCGACGTTCCCTGAACACTGTGATTTTGTATTCGGAAAGGTATGCTTGAAATTGTTTCAGCTCAGTGAGCCCACCACCTTTCAAAAGATTCACACGGACATCACGGCATAGTTCTTCTGCTTTGAGTTTTTGAATATTACGACCCCATTTGATTTGTCTAAAGGTGTTCACGTCCATACATCCTGGCTCTCTTTTATTGTCACATATAGCTTTGGCGACAACCAATGCACGGGCAAGGCAAATACTGTCGCCATTTTGAATCGTAATGATCCCTTTGTTTTTGCGGCTATATGTGCTAGTGGGAGAGAGTTTATCACATTTATGATTACCCCTCCCGCGAGGCTCCTTAAAGTGGGAGAGTTTAACGTACAAGGGTGCAGTACTCAAAAACAAACTATTACTCTGCAACACGCGACTTACGTTATCAAGCACTGCTCTAGCGTCTAGCTGGTCTGCTCGCCTAAATGAGACATACACAGGGCTTAACGTTGAGTCAGTGCTACTTAAAAGTAAGCCGACGTGGTCATCGGCGCTAACGCCATGGTCCTGCAACCGATGGAGCAAATTAGTAACTTGTTCATCAAGCCAGCTTATTGCATCACGATCGCTTGCTGGTGCACCAAGATGTACGGTAATTTCTCTACCGGTATAAAAGAAACGCCTCAATTGTTTAATCCTCTCTTGAACGATACGAAGAGGGACGCCATTTTGCTATGCACCGCCTACCTGGTTAACAGGGCCACTAATTCCCTGTTGTCCGGCTGATAAAGGTCCTGCTATTGCTGGCTCCATGGGCCCCATCTCCCTCGCCGCCGGGTCTCGAACCCCCTCTTCCTGGTATAGAGGCAGGGGTGAAGATGTAACGCCAGACGAGGGCACCGGGGCTCGAACCCCGTCTCCCTGGCGCTGGGGCGGTGCGGCTACGTTGGGTTGGAGGGGCCCCATAGCTGGCGGTGGTGTTGTTGGGGTCGTCCCTCCATTTCCAGCCTCCAGAAGCCCTATAACACACAGCGCGCGCGTTAAAATATAACATGTAAGTTAATCTAACGCTATGAATGGTTAAATCTACAAGGAATCGAGCCCAGACCCTTCGCACGTGTTTATTAAATGCACAGTCTGTGACTGTTAAACACACAGGGAATCAAACCCCCGCATTTCACAAGTTTGAACCCTGGACCCTTTATTGGAACATGTACAAAATACAGGGCAACGCAATTATTTTAAAAACACTGTTCCAAACACGAGAGGTTCTAAAGGCCAAGGGGGGGGATAGAGGGATTCTGCTACAATTGGTGTTGTTGGGGTCGTCCCTCCATTTCCAGCCTCCAGAAGCCCTATAACACACACACGCGCGTTAAAATATAACATGTAAGTTAATCTAACGCTATGAAGGATTAAATCTACAAGGAATCGAGCCCGGACCCTTCGCACGTGTTTATTAAATGCACAGTCTGTGACTGTTAAACATATAGGGATTCAACCCCCCGCATTTCACAAGTTTGAACCCTGGACCCTTTATTGGAACATGTACAAAATACAGGGCAACGCAATTATTTTAAAAACTCTGTTCCAAACATGAGAGGTTCTAAAGGCCAAGGGGGGGGGGGGGAATAGAGGGATTCTGCTACAATTATTTATTTTCGTTTTGTACGACATAAATACTCTCTTTTCTCTAGCTAATGTCAGCTTTGAGGCATCTCGCTTATGACCGAGAGGGAGGAAGGTATTGCTATGCCACCCTGTTTCTACCTCCCTTTAGTGTCTAAACTGACACCCCCGCGCTATCTACTAGAGAGAGAATCAATTCAATAACCACTGGAAACAAAGCAGCCAGTCCACTCAATCTAGCGTCCAAACAGACAACCTTTACCTCCTGCTTATTTACCAAAACAACCTGGTCAGTTTGAATCCTTGTACCAGTGTTAACGACAATAATAATAATAACATTCTCTACGTTGGGATGCAACTAAACAGCCGATTTGACACGGGTGATTAGTCAAATTTGACTTCATGATGGCTAAGAAAATGTGTTCAGTCCGTTTAAAAAAATCATTTGTTTGGCTATCGTAAGCTACTAGCTGCCACCTATATTTGATGTATCTAGATTCAGATGTATCCGTAACAAGAGATACTTTAGTTTATAAAATAAGTCCAAATTTTAAAATTATGTGTAGCTGGTAAACAAAAAGACAGTAAAAAATGGCAGAGGAAATGTACAACCTTTAAATAAAAAACACGAATCGAGTTAAAGCTAGTGAAAAAAATACAATTTACTATTCGGTCTGCAATGTGTAAACATAAGAGCAATTAATTTTTTGTACAAGTGGAGTGGAATTAAAATAAGGTACGCACGATCTTCATTACGAAACATATCAGCCGGTCAATTTCCTCTAGATCCCTGTAAGCATCAGGGATCCCGCTTGATGTTGGGCGGGTGACGGACGTGGTGGCAGCCCCAAAGGCGGGGGACGGCGTGCTCCCATCTGCCAATGGATCCGTAGTCTCCGGGGGCTACGGCACATCCCCCAAGAGCAACAGCTCGTCACAAAAATCTGAAATTAAATAAATACATATTATTTACTATCAAGGGGAGGAAAAAAACCCAAAAAAACTGTCGTTTCTATTTCTCTAATTTACCTAGCGTCCATTCATTCCCTCCATTACAGTTCCCGTCCTCCGTGAAATAGCTCAAAGGATCGGGGCTGTGGGGTTGTGAAGGCGCGACCAGGGCCACAAACGCTTCTGGGGCGTCTACTTGATAGTCTATAAAAAACAAGAAAATCCCTCTGTACACCAAGAAAAAAAATCCCGCTGTACCCCGCCAAAGACTAGTCACCTATTAAAACATGCAAGAAGTTTTAAAAATTCACCTGAATTTAAAAAAATGTCCAGCTCGTTGAAACTCATCTTGATCGACGCTAATCGGTGCTTGATGCAAATTGAAATGAACGATTGTAAAGAATTCTGGGTTATTTATACCTCTTCAAAGAGCCTGCCGCCTGTAATGACCTAATACTCTAATGTGTCTATGCGCATGCGCAACACAGATCTGTCCATAAGTCCCTTTGTAAATCCCGTTATTTCGGTAGTCGGCATCGACCCAGCGAAGTGGATGGAGGTGCCTGCTCGATGTGCTGTTCCACTGCCTTAAATATGAGTGAAGAATGACCCTGAGCACGGAACGAATCCTTGATAGCTCATTGGTTACAGCATTGTCGTACTAAGCCAGAGGTCCCGGGTTTGATTTCCGTGTCCAGGTGTCATATTTCAAATTTTAGTAATATGTCACTCGTGTGGTGCTAACCCTCCTAAAATACACCTTAATAGCTTTGGCTATTTATTCACATAGAGATAGAGATAAATTGTTTTGGAAACCAATAAATTAGCACACTAGCCAAACACAATGTGAGATTACTCTAGTCAAATAATAGTAGAATTGTTTTATTAATGTGAGACTTGTGATTATTCAGAGCACATAGTCATCAGTCTGTCCTAATTGTTGACAACACAACACGCAAATCATTCTCAAGACTTTATTGCTTTGGATTTTAATGTTGCAATAGCTTTGTCTTATATTGGGGGCTGTGACAAGTGCAATTCACAAAAACACTGAAAAACAAAATTTTTCTTCCATTTCTTTATTTTCATTACTGTGTTCTAATATTTTTATTTATATTTTATTAATATATTCCCCCCTTAAAATCTTGCGGCACCCCTTCCCGATCTTGCAGCAGACCTGTCAAGTATAAAGTTCAAGTGATTTAAGTGTATGTTGCGATAATAGCTTTATTTATTGAGAATATTGATTAGTAACTGATAAATATAAGACCCTTTTTAATAAATATTATATATATGTAGAGGATGAGTGACTTAGCAAATATATGAAGGTAGACTGTGTGGATCAAAAGGAAGAGGTAGACCATCTAAGATTGTGGTTAAATGTTGTAGATGAATGTCTGAAAAAAAGAAACATTAAGAGTTTTAAGAATGAAAGCGGTGACCCGGTGGTCTAGGGGTAAGGTGTCAGACTTCTCTGCGGTGGGTCTGGGGATTAATCCTCAGTCCCGGCACAGATTTATCTGATTGCAAAACCCTTCCTTCACCTCTGACAAGAAGTGTATTAATCACAACTTGTGAATGTGTGGAATGCCAGGCCTCCACCGTGGTTCGGATCCCACGTTAAACTGTAGGTCCTCCATTTCATCTCACAATCACCCTATCATTACGTATTAGCGTAAGTGCGTATAACCTGAACGGGTAGTAATACGCAGTGATAATATTAATAATAATTTAAGGCAGTGAATCTGTGATAGACATGGAAATTGTCAACTACATTATGTGATTCCAATTATCACAAGCTATCAGATAACCTAGCCATCAGCGACTCGGTAGATGGCCTATTCAGCAGAGTGTGCAGTTATATAATTGCATGAGAAATATGTACATATATATGAATAAATTGCTGAAGCTATTAAGGTGTATTTTAGGAGGATTAACACCACACGAGTGCCCAATGTCCACTTTTCACGGGATGTAAGACCACTCTTGCCATGCAAATGATGGTGCACAGAATGAACAAGCTCACAGCTGATCTATTAGGTAGTTAATATAGCAACCGCTTAAAACTCCGACTTCCTCCATATTTAGTAGTATAGTATTTTGCTATAGTAGCGCCTTAAACCATGTGGTCATTCTTTATGTTACGTGCAATGTTAAGCTAAATACCCGTTTTCATATTCGTTATACAGATACAATTACAGAGGATTAGCCATTTAATTTATCTGTACTTAGTCCGCGTGCGGTGTTATCGCCTATTAAGGGTAACTAACTAATCGTGCCGTTGGTGAGGCGCGTAGTAATTTGATGGTCTCTGGTTCGAATCCAATCTAGACACGCAGATTATATCAGCACACGACTTACAAACTAACTTAGCTATAGAACAGTAAATTCACCACCCGTGAAAAGCACCCCACGCAGTATAGAGAGTTGAGCCCAGTACCCACAACTATTTTTTGAGGAGGGCGTTAGTGATTCGAGGATGATTTTACACTCTCCCTCCAACAAGTTGGATGTGTGTGAGAGAGCTGACTTGGGCGGGGGAGCCTCCCTCAAAGAACCAACAAGTTGGATGTGTGTGTGAGAGAGCTGTTGGGCCAAAACATGTCCACTTTCATGGGATGTAAAAGCGAAACTGCCGTTTAAAGGGAGTTTTCCGAGCTGTCTTGCAGGTGTCTATTTTGAGAAACACAATGACTCCTCAAGGTGAATGGAGGTTATTGCTCGGTACGTCACCCCCAGAAGGTAATGACCGGGGGAGGGATGAACAACCCCGGCTCTGGGGGGAGGGGTGGGGAGGGAAAAGAGAAAGGCTGAGTTGGTCAGCAGAAGGCAGCGAGCCCTGCTGGAGAAGCTGGCGTCATTTGCTATCGGTCAGCCGGCGGAGAAAGACTGAAATCATGGAGCGCGAGCCCCGGTTGTCTCTATGCTTCAGCAAATAAACTACAGCGCCCTAATTGATGAATAAAAACACCTCTATCCTACCAATAATAACTCCAACGCCTCTATTATACCAATTAATTAATTAACAATAATCAATTAACGATAATTAATAATTAATCAGCAATAACCAACATGTCCAGGGTTTGTAGGGGAGGGGGAAAACCAAGCAGGCTGTAGGGGAAAACCAACAGCCAATCAGAGGAAAGTAGGGGAGCGGAAGGAGGGGTGGGGGAAGGAGGGGATCAGCCAATCACAGAGCAGGAGGCGTGGTCACGTGACCAAATCCCACCAATCCCAGCGTGATTTAGGTGGCCATCCTAGCTACTAAGTTTACTTCCAAATAACTTTGAAATAACCTTCAAATTTAAAGGCAGCTCGTAACTGGTGCTAATGAGTTTCTACCTTGAAAGGTCTTAGCCCCGCTAGGGTTGTGTACAACTGAGAAGAGAGAGAGAGAATGAATTGGGTGGTAATGTACAACTTTGGAAATGAGCAACAGCTTATTAGTTTCTCGGAAATACCTGAAATCTCTTTACTTTTTCTTGAAGATAGTAACTCTAACAACTTGCTAACTTCCCGTATAAATAAAGAGTAATATTTATTTGTGATATTCATTCGTATCGATTTCTCCAAATGTAATCCATACTGAAAATAATGTGATGGCTAATGACAATAGGTAGGTTTAAAAAAATATGTAGACAATTTTGTGGTGCTTACGGAACTAATAAAGCATTATTCATTAAAGTATTGAATCTAATGTAACAAACATGAATAATACATTTTATTCTATAAATTTTGCAATACTTTTAAATTGCTTAACCATAACTAACCACGAATACTCATGTACAAATATAAGTACAAATAATTCTAAACACACTATTAATGTAGCTTATTATTTATAATTAATTATAAATATTGATTTTTGTTTGATATTTTAAGTGATAACAGGTTCTCATTTACATGTCTACTGTCCAGTTTGATACTTTACTAAAAGTAAAATCTCGCTAAAATTGAATGAACAACCGTATTTGTGTGTTTTTCTTCCAAATTTGTACTCATTATTTTAACCTTTTTAACACAAAATTTCCATAAAACCTGACGGTTATATTTAATATTTTTGAACACAATTTTTTTCAAACAAATATTTTGGTCCTATAAACTAGTAGCTTCTTTCTATTATTGCCTAAACATACAAAAAATAGCCGTTAACACTCTAAATGTAACTACTATTGATGAACCAAATTTAGTTTAAAAGAGATACACCTTTTATTTGATTAAAATAATTGGTCATATTGGACCAAAAACAGCCCGTTTGGTCGAGTCACTTTAAATGTACCATATGTTTATATTTTATCCTCGGATCAATAGGCATGTGAACTAAATATCGGGTTCTGGTTTTATGGTTACAGTGAGGTCAAGGTTCGAATTCCAGATAGGTGCAACGAGAGTGTGTTTCCTAAATAGTTTCCCACTTATCCTCCACGCAAATGTGGGTACATTTAATTTAAATTCCACCTTTATGTCCAACACTCAATAAGCGTCATTAAATGCGGATAGCCCAAGTGGGTAATAAGACTTGGTCGGAAAAATCGTATAAGGAACCCATTATGTGGGCCTATATTGATGCGCAAAGCTAAAAATTTATGAAACAAAGCTTTGTGTCAGCCACATTTAATATGTAAGAAAATTTTCACATTTTTGAGATTATCTATATGGTTAATAAGAGCCACAAGTAAAAATCAATCATTTTATGACTATAGCTTATAAGGCTATGAGTATTCTGAATTCCCTTTGGATATGACAATGCATTTTTTCGGACTTGGTATTTTGTGACCCTGTTTCACAGAAATTATGGCTAGAATAGATCGCAGGAAATGGATTCAAACAAATAATTTTTTTGTGCAAGGGCACATGATTCGTAGATATTTCTGGCCTAAAACACATTCTCATTTTTAATTTAGAATCCTTTAAAATTTAAATGATATGATTTTCAAAATTACTTTGAAGATATTACAAAATATTCTTTCTTATTAACAATACTAATTTTTAAGTTAGTAATAATTAAGTTCATTAATACTTTAAAATAATACTTTATTAAAACTGATTTTGTACTGTAAATTTATGGATGGTTTGGATACACTTAGATCTCTAGATTTATGCCAAACATACAAAATAGTAATGTAACAATCACTTAAAAATATTGCAATGAGTGGTTTGAGTTTCGTTGGATATTTTTTATAATTTAATATTTTAGTAACGTAATTTGAGGCCGATCTAACTAATATTTGTGGCCCAATAAATATGTCTTTCTGGAACTATTTACTATACTATTAATAGCTAGTAAACACATATATACTTTCCCTCTAAGAAACGATTATAGACTTACAACTTTATTTATCCTGTAAAACACTGGCCAAGTATCCATTTTAAACAAAATAATTAAAACTATTTTTTTTTAAATTGAATTTTCAAAAATCAAGTATCAGTAAACTACCCTAATTTGAGGGCTTAAATCAAAATTTAAAAAACACCTCAAGGTTTAACCATAATATATATAATTATTAAAGTTTGAAAGAATTCCATCATTATCGTTTTCTCTTGAGCCCCAGGGACATACAGATAGGCAAGGGGTCATATAGAAATACAAAACCCACCTTTTTGTTTTCGAGGCCACATAAAACGCAAAGTCTAAACATAATCTCTAGGCTGAAAATTTTCACGATCCCAAAGCCAAAATTGTTTTCTTTGGCGACAAATGCATATATAATCTATATTTCCAAATATTTTAGAAATGTTTAACCTAGTTTGGTTAATAGCTCAAAGAAGTGAAACAAAATCCTTAAAGTTGGAATAAAAACAACTTTTGTTCTTTTTATAACACACATTTGCCTGGATAATTCTTTTTTTAACAAGATATTTTAAACTGAAAATGGCTGTATGAATGAATATCAAAAACCATGGACAAAAGTATCCGAAAGAGTGGCTATAAGCGTGCCAAATATGGTTATGACAAACAAATTGACTCAAATGTAATTATAAAACACACACACGGTTGTTCCTTTAATTGCTTCCGTGTCTAGTACACAGTAAAAATCATATACATACATACATACATACACACATACATACATACATACATACATACATACATACATACATACATGCATACGTACGTACGTACGTACATACATACATACATACATACATACATACATACATACATACATACATACATACATACATACATACATACATACATACATACATACATATACATACATACATACATACATACATACATACATACATACATACATACATACATACATACATACATACATACATACATACATACATACATACATACATACATAACATACATACATACATACATACATACATACATACATACATACATACATACATACATACATACATACATAACTATATATATAATTTATATTCATATGCATGTGTCGTGTAGAGCATATCTTATGGAATAATACATGTGTGAATCCCTTGTCATGTAGTGTGTAGACCTTTTTTTAGGTTAAAACACACATTTGAAAACAATATCATGTACTGTTAAATTATTCAATCCATCTAAATAAAATTAAAACAATGGTATCGATAGGCCTACTTAAAATAATACAGTTATTTTAATATATTTATAAGAATGTCCCATTAATTCAAGAAAAAATACATAATATTGAACTAATTCTACAGAATATAATTTTGATTTTTATATATAATGGGACTGTGTTTGTAAAAGTATCTCGCTAAAACATTTATATAAAAAAGCGCCAAGTTCTACACCAACAAAATTCTCTTTCAGCCCCGGAAAGAAGTGATATCTAATAGAGTTCAACTTGCAATGGCTTTCAAAATAACTTTTCACTTATTTTTTACATTCTGTTTCTGCAACAGTTTCAATTATTCAGTTTCATATGTATTAATGTATATGGGTAAACATACATGAAAGAATCCGGTATGCAGTCTATCTAAGTGTGCAAATAGACGAGAAGTGACAGTTCTTTGGAAACATATTGGAAGTTTAACTTGGCACTCATTAGATCTCACTTAAGTAGTGTGGGCGGCGTATGGCCCCAATTTGACCTTTGACCTTTGACCCCAATTTGTGTGACGTAATCATTGCGTGTTATGTTGCAACATCCTGTTTGAGTACCGTGACCTACTTTCCTCTGATTGGCTGCTATAAATAGCCTCCTTCCCCACCAAATATGACCTGCTTTCCACAACCGCCTCCCCCCTCCCCCCTCGACTACCAACCCTGGACATGTTGGTTCTTGATGATTGTTAATAGATATTGAGGTCATTGCCCCGGGAAACGGGGTTTTTACTTGGCGCCAGTATGTCGGGCAGACAAGACAAGAATAGATATTGAGGTCATTGCCCCGGGCAACGGGGGTTTTCCCTGGCGTCAGTTTGACGGAGGGCTCGGCACGAAGCTTGCGCTATGACTGACAAGCCTAGAATGAACATCGGCTCTTCTGTCACAAGCAACTGTCCAGGAACAAGCAGCATGAACCTTGCGCTATGGTGCTTTGTGGTAGAGGTGGTAATTTGTTCCAGAGACCCCCCTCCTCCTTCGCCACCCTGACGCCATGTTTGAGTGACCTACTTTCCTCTGATTGGTTGCTATAAATATCCTCCTTCCCCCACCAATTTTGACCTGCTTTCCACATCCGCCTCCCCGCTCGACTACCAACCCTGACGTGTTATGTCACATCTCTAGCTGACACATGCACAATCAGGGGCCTTGGAATTCACAGTTAGGGGCCACTACCCCCATCACAAGTCTACTAAAATTGGTTGTTTGGTAGCGTCTGTCGAAATGCCTGGAAATGTACCTCAACCCGCAGCTCTCGGACCGGACAACCTGGGTTTTTTTCCTATGCCGTAATCATTGCGTGTTATGTCGCAACTCTAGCATCTCTAATTATGCACAATCAGGGGCCTCGGAATCCACAGTTAGTGGCCACTACCCCCGTCACAAGTCTACTAAAATTGGTTGTTTGGTAGCGTCTGTCGAAATTCCTGGAAATGTACCTCCACCCGCAGCTCTAGGACCGGACAACCTGGGTTTTTTCCTATGCCGTAATCATTGCGTGTTATGTCACAAATCTAGCTGACACATGCACAATCAGGGGCCTCGGAATCCACAGTTAGGGGCCACTACCCCGTCACAAGTCTACTAAAATTGGTTGTTTGTAGGTCTCTGTCAAAATTCCTGGAAATGTACCTCCACCCGCAGCTCTCGGACCGGACAACCTGGGTTTTTTCCTATGCCGTAATCATTGCGTGTTATGTCACAACTCTAGCTGACACATGCACAATCAGGGGCCTCGGAATCCACAGTTAGGAGCCACTACCCCCGTCACAAGTCTACTAAAATTGTTTTTTTTGGTAGCGTCTGTCGAAATGCCTGGAAATGTACCTCCACCCGCAGCTCTCGGACCGGACAACCTGGTTTTTTTCCTATGCTGTAATCATTGCGTGTTATGTCACAACTCTAGCTGACACATGCACAATCAGGGGCCTCGGAATCCACAGTTAGGGGCCACTACCCCCGTCACAAGTCTACTAAAATTGTTTTTTTGGTAGCGTCTGTCGAAAATGCCTGGAAATGTACCTCCACCCGCAGCTCTCGGACCGGACAACCTGGTTTTTTTCTATGCTGTAATCATTGCGTGTTATGTCACAACTCTAGCTGACACATGCACAATCAGGGGCCTCGGAATCCACAGTTAGGGGCCACTACCCCCGTCACAAGTCTACTAAAATTGTTTGTTTGGTAGCGTCTGTCGAAATGCCTGGAAATGTACCTCCACCCGCAGCTCTCGGACCGGACAACCTGGGTCTTTTTCCTATGCCGTAATCATTGTGTGTTATGTCACAACTCTAGCTGACACATGCACAATCAGGGGCCTCGGAATCCACAGTTAGGGGCCGCTATCCCCCGTCACAAGTCTACTAAAATTGGTTGTTTGGTAGCGTCTGTCGAAATGCCTGGAAATGTTCCTCCACCCACAGCTCTCGGACCGGACAAACTGAGTTTTTTTCCTATGACGTAATCATCGCGTGTTATGTCCCAACTCTGGCGCCAGTATGTCGGGCAGACAAGACAAGAATAGATATTGAGGTCATTGCCCCGGGCAGCGGGGGGTTTTCCCTGGCGTCAGCTTGACGGCTCACGAGACAAGAATAGATCTTGACCTCAACAACCTTGGGGTTTTCCCAATGACGTAATCATTGCGTGTTATGTCGCAACCCTGGCGCCAGTATGTCGGCACAACAAGACGAGTTGAGACAAGCTTAGATATCAAGGTCATCGACACGGGCGCCAGTTTGGCGGGCGGACAAAACAAGTCGAGACAAGAATATATCGTGTGACGTCAAACGAGGAACGGGGTGGCTATAAAGAGGGGTGCCCACTTGGTTGTCTATTTATAAACGTTTGTAGAGCGGTCCAATATGGACAAGTTACAGCATCTGGTAAATATCGTCGACGCGGTGCAGACCGTCAAATTGTGTGATCTAGCCGTAGATCAAAAGTACTCGGTGGATAAACTAAAAGCCGTCAATACAAAGTTCGGGAGACGCCTAATAGCCTACCTAGACGGCGAGCTTTGTGTATTTCTACCCTGCCGGTTTGGTACTCTTACAGATGAAGACGTGTGTGAGTTAAATAAAGAAAAACAGGTATTTACCTGCGCCGGAGTAAAACCCGGTTCACCTACCATTGTGAACTTTGAACGCCCTTAAGAGACACGGCAGTTAACAACAACAACGGGCAGCGGAGCATAGGGGACTCTACAGGACGTTTAGCTCTCAGGTACGCTCACCATGCTTCGATCCGTCTATATTAATTTAATATTTGTGGGCCATACGATGGAGGGGCGTGCCTATATGACGGGAGAGAATGTTCACAGTGTCGCGGTGTGTGATAGACAGGTAATTTACAAAGTAGAGGAGCGAGGCTACATAGAGTTTTGTGACTCTACCTGTCACACGATACGAGCGACGGAAGTACTACCCTACGAGAGAATCGTGGAAACGTATATGTGTGATGTAACGTGCGACGTTTACAAATTCCGCAAGGGGGACGTGGTAGCTGTGTTACCCCGACCTCCACCGCCACCCTTCCGAGCTCCACACCATCCGTCACCGTACTTCACGCCGCCGCCGCCGCCCTCAGAGAGACAGCCGTACACACCCCCAGAGTCACAGACGTGCCCAGCCCCAGAGTACCCACCACCTGAGTCGTCTACCCACCACACGTCACAGGCGTACCCGTCGTCAGAGTCATCTGTCTACCAGTCAGTAGAGTCACCTGCGTGCCCATCGTCCGAGGCGTCTACCTACCAGGCGTCAGATTCACTGGCGTATCCACAGTCAGAGTCGCCTGTTTACCAGCCAGCAGAGTCAGCTGCGTGCCCACCACCACCGCCGGAGGTAAAGTCTGAAGAACCTGTAAATCTCGATGATTTAACAATTTACAAAAATTATATGTGAAACGCCCGCCGACTACATACTCAGCCTGGGCAGTTTCGGTAACGTTTTCCTTCCAAAGTCAATCTATTATTTGGATTGTAAGCGCTTTAAATCTAAAGCACGCTGTATGATATATCTCGGAGGACAAAGTGTGATGTTTAAAAGTGAATTAATAAACTAGACGTACTCTGCTGCTGCCATAGGAGCTAGTGGTGAAATTTTGAAAAAAAACGTTAAGAGCGATTGTTTATTTCTTTTGCTGCATCTCCAATTGACATTATGCCTTTTAAATGCTGCGTTTGTGATGGATCCTACGCAAAGCTTTCCAATCTTATTCGACACAAAATTCAATGTCATCAAACTGCTGCTCACCAGGATACCTGTTGGGACGAGGAGGTATTATGCAGGGAGTTAGACATGATCGAGAAAGAGGAATACAATCGTGTCAAGTGCTTAAACGAACTTGAGAAAAACAAAAGTTATAACGTTGTGCTATCGGAAGAGCCTGAACCTAAAAATGTGTAACGCTTAAAAATTAATCCTTTAGCCTTCCATTCACCAGAAACACTTCTTAGATGGATGGAAACAGAAAACAAAATCGATGCAACTGTAAAGTCCAATTTTTACGTCTTAAGAATGTTACCTAAAAACTACAAAACCTGATCAACTTTCACGTATTTATATGCCGATTTAAAATATCACTTTTGATAGAATTTAGTAACATCAATAAATAACCTTAAAAAATAGAAAATGTTTTTAAAACTTTTTCAGAAAAAGTATGTTTGTATTTTCGAAAAGACTTTTTATATTAAAATAAAAACATTCTTCATATACTCTCTTCTCTCCCTTTACAATGTATTAGTGTTTTTTTTTAACAATTTTACAGAATTATATTTTTATCCATAGTTATACATTCAATCAAAAGGGGCAGCTGAACGTCACATGATTGGACGCTGGAAATCTTTCCGCATCAATGAGCACGCTGACAAAGATGTCGGTGTCGTCTAGGCTGGATTTCCGCTGTTATAAAGGTTGAGGCAAAAATATATGTCATTTATACTGAGACCCCCATTCGGTAGCCTCAAGGACAGTTTACTAGACCAGCAATGACGGGGAGATCGAGGTTCGAATCTTGGTCGGGTGTATTCAGGGTGGTTTTTAGAAAATATTTTTACTCTCTTCCTCACATGAAAATTCGGGTACACTTCCTATAAATATAACCTTCCTAATCCATAAAACCTTTTGAGTAATTAGTACTTAAGTGTATATCCCGAAAAGGTAGTAAGGTAAGTAATACACGGTGCTAAAAAAATAAAAGTTATATACTGAGGTTTTCACCCGCTTCCCCCTCAACCCTAAAGGGTTTCACACCCTCCTCTCTACGCTGGCACATACCCTGTACATACAACCTTCCTTATCCACACTCGATTAATGTAAATATGCGGATAGCCTGAACGGATAGAAAGATATTATCCCTAGCTACGTGTAATTCAAGAACGAATAATTCTAATTTGATAAATTCCTCCAACTCAACTAATAGGTGACCTGCTGGTCAAGGGTTAAGGTGTCAGACTTCTGTGTTGGGGTAAGGGGTTCAATCCTCGGTCCCGGCACAAATCCATAAACCACGTAATACTTTGAGGGAGGGGGAGTGGTGAGCTCTAGCGTCTACATACTGTTACATGGGGGGAGTGTGGGGTACATCAAAGTGTTACTTAGCACAGATCTTAAACTCAAATTCTAATGTTGAAAAATAATATTATTGTTCATGTGTTCACCTTTGATAAACATACTTATAGATAGCTTCCAAATATCTGTGGAGTTGAAAATGCAAGTTTAGCATTTTTTGACTATCAATAATTCGAATGAGCTTAGGTGGCGTTGTCTTCCTGAGACTATGAACGCCAAGCACATTATAAAACACATATTTTCATGCGGATAACAGTAACATGTTTATACTCAGAGCATTTGTCTAGATTTGTCCAATCTACTGACCCCCCTTACGTGCTTATAGTTGGATAACAGTGGTCAGTCGAAGAGGCCTTAATTTATAATTATAGTTGAGTTTGAGTATAATTCTTTTACATAAGCCATGAATAATTGCTTGTGTTTGTACAAACAAAAATAATTTCTTCAAAATGAGGAAACTTGTTCATTGCTTGATTATAAAAAGCGAACAATTGGCGATTAACAGTAAGAGGTTTGGCTGACACATGCACACAGTCATTTATTCGCATACTCGTGGTGAGGGGGACAGAGAGGAGATTATTTTGTGTGTCTGGGTAGAATGTTTGGTAAAAATGGAAAGTTGGATGGTGAAATCAACACACGGGTGAATGCATCTCGGAAAGTAGTTGGATGTATATATACTATTGCGAAAAATGGAATAGTATCTAAAGAGGCATATATGGCAGTATATAAAAGTGTGTTAACGCCATCATTGTTTTATGGATGTGAAGCGTGGGTTATCAGGAGACGTACATGAGCAAGATGAATGGGGTTGGAATGAGATATCTAAGAAATGTAAGAGCGAAATCTAGAATGGACAGAGTCAGTAATGAATGGGTGCTGAAGAAGTGCGGTTTGAAAGAGAATACAATAGGGCAATGTGAAAGAACCGTGTTACGTTGTTTTGGCCATGTTGAGAGGATTAGTGTGGATCGTATGGCGAAGAAAATGTATAAAGATAGAGTGTGTGTGTATGTGTATGTGTATGTGTGTGTATGTGTGTGTATGTGTCAAAATAAAGGATTAGGCCATGTAATACGTGATTAAATGTTGTATATAAATGTTTGTAAAAGAGAAACATTAAGTGTTTGAACAATCAAAGATCAAGTATTACTCGGTGTGTGGATGTTGTTGAAGCGAGGGGAGTATTCAAGGCTAGGGAAGTGTGGGGAAAGTAAATGAGGATGGATTATATATTTTAGCTATTTGCACAGTTTCTTGCCTACCCCGTAAGAGAATGGTGTGATTAGCTATGTACTGTACATGTGTCATGTATGTATACATCAAGAATGTTGTGGTGGTTTTTGCAGCTCACTCGTGGGCTCACACCATGGAGTTACTTTTGTTTGTTTTTAGTGATGGTTTTTCGAGATAACGTTCGTGGTTAGTTTTAGTTGCATTATGATGATGTCACAGTAGTTTATAGTCACATTCAGATTTGTGTGTGTATAGTTCACATCGCCTTGTCTATACTAGTTCATAGCACGGTATGTGGATGACGAGAGATAATATAATAATATAGTTCTGATGTTCATAATTGTTATAATAGGTCTATCTCTCGTGCTTTTCCACCCAATCTTGCGAAAACTCCAACCTGGGGAGAGGAGGATTGGCCCCCCTCCATATTGGTAGCCACCCCCTTGTAAATATATTTAAAATGTCATTAATTAAAAATGTATATATTGGATTTTAAAAAGAATTATAATTTGATAGAATACAAATAATACTATGGTACGACGTTTAATAAAGAACTATGATCATTTTAGTGTATTTTTGTTTTGAGTATTAAGTGCAGCTGACGAGATTGACTAAAACACAATTTAATACAAATGGCTTCTTTAAAACAAACATTGTAATATATCTTTAATGAGACATAGAATTGGCCTATTATTTTAGATTAGAAGTAAGATGAAATTACATATTTTATAAAGCTATTGGTATATGATTCAGATTAAGATATAAAAAATGGTTATGCTAATTTATAAATATTGTGTATGATAACGGAAAGAGCAATTAACTATCGATTTGATTTTAAACTTTATAAAGTGTAAATGTCTGCCTGTGCCTGGGAACCGCGCATCGCTGGCGTAGTTGGCTAACGCGCTAGTCGTGCTGAGCTCGACTGCTGAGGACGGGGAGATCGAGTTTTGAATCTCGGTCGGGTGAACTGTGGGTGGTTTTTCCTAAATGGTTTTCCACTCTCCCTCCACGCAAATGCAGGTTCACTTCATCTAATTAAACCTTCCCAATTCCTAATCCTTTAGCGTAATTAGTACTTAAAGCGTATAAACCGAACGGGTAGTAATACGCGCTGCTAAATATTATTTTTATTATTGTTACACTTCATTACAATTTTGAGCGTTTCAACTGCAGGCTTTATCATTCAACTATATTACTATTTTGACACAAAGAGTAAAAGTAATTTCACATCTATATGTACGTTATGTGTCGTCTACGCATTCCTAGCATGTAAACATCTTTCTGACTTCCAGGCGGTGACGCATACCATTCCTACTGGCCTACTCATGTAAATCACAGCCAGGGAAAATATTAAGGTGATTTCTCCCACTGTTGTTTATTGTATCGGTGTAGAAACCGTTAAGTAGGCTTTCCTCGCAACATCTGTAAAGTAACCTAAACATCAAACAATCCCCTCAACTCTAAGGGTCTTAAGTTTTCTGTTGCAATGTCAAACAAACACTCCCAGGGTACCCATTTAACCCGACACCTTAGTTTAGTTGGTAGAGTATCCGTCCACTGATTTAAGGATTCCCTCCCTCGAATCTTGTGTGGGTGAAATAAGGTTAGTTTTTTTTCCACTCTCACACCGCGCAAATGTGTGTTTACTTCCTCTAAATTCAACCTTTCAAATTCCTAATACATTAGTACTTAAGCATATAAGGCGAACGGGGGTAGTAAGCTGTTGTGTTAAATAATAATAATAATTTGTTCCAGTTCACCAGATAATTACGTTCAAGTTTCCCTTTTAGAAATAAATGTTGATAGTATTTATAGGAAGTTACGGGATTGACCCTAACCGGTTAGACCAAAATGTTGACTCCAAACATGGTTTATGAACATTAAATCAAACACTTTTTAAGTTATGTAAAAGAAGATAATTGAAATACCTGATGTGGCTGTTGTTGAATTTTCCATGGTTTTGTCTAATCAAGCGCTCCGTAGCTTTATATTTTCACGTGAAGAAGGCAGGGTTATTCTAAAACAGCTCTCTATATATATGAATCAAATCCCATTTTCTCTAGAGAAGCATTGAACCGATCTTTCTAATTTAGATCAAAATAGAATAGGTAATTACTATTTGAATCATCATAATCATTAAATATTGACGGAGTAATATTAGTTTTCAACTACGTTTATTGCTTTAAAATGACTCGATACAGTTGATATGATCACCTGTTTATCTGAATAAATGTACATTAAACGAACTCATGAGGTCGTGTAACTCCAAGGAGGTTAATGAATTATGTTTAAATTTAACATTTCTGTTCCTCGATGTGATTTAACGACCTTCAAGGCCCCAGCTATGTAGCCTCGCTCCGCTACTTTGTAAATTACATGTCTATCGCTCACCGATACGCCGTGTGTGTGTGTGTGTGTGTGTGTGATAGAGAGAGAGAGAGAGCTGTCATAGATCTGGGCGTTACACTTCTTTTATATTACAATAAATATAACATTAATATATTAAATACCTGATGGTATTATGCCAATTTTACTGAACATTAAATTTCTTGTTACTGTTTAGTGTAAATGTTTATGTCAGCTTATATATACTCTAAATAAAATAAATAAACTTAGCACCGAAAATATGACATGGTCGACGGAGAGTTTTTATTGTAATTCTAGCTATGGTATAATTGTGGTGGTTTTCTCCTGGGTAGGTTTCCCAACCTCTCTTCATTCAAATGCGGATACATTTACTATGAATAATGTCAGCGTATATATACCCTAGCAACTAGGACGGTGACGGGAGATCGTGGTTCGTTAAATGATTATTTAACCAACTATTTATTCAGAGTCCCAGTGAGTAATATACTTTTGCCATAAAACTTAGTTTCCCAAGAATTATCCTCCTATTAAATTAGGTCTATATATATATTAACTTATTTTGATTGTGTTAAGCCTTAATTTAGCTAGGCTTTATTTGATAACTACAAGATTTACTAGAGGAGATATGGATACAATTGCCATTTAAATAATATCTCAACTTATTCTTTCGAAACACGGCACCTTAATTAATGATAAAGAAATGACCTACAGTGTTCGATAAGAATCCTTACATTATTTTGAATACCAATTAAATTAAATTGATTTAGCCTACATGATATCTCCATTAATTTCACAAATAGTTGTAGGCCTATTATTTATGTTACGGTTAAAATAATTGTAGATAGTACCATCTTGTTCTACATTAATAAAATTCATCTAAGATATAGTCTGAAGATAGCTGATTCAAACGAGAAGTTAGTGTTGACGTGCAGAGACATAACTAGGGCTTTTCTGGTTCAAATTTATTTGTTCAATGGCCCTTAAGTTGGGGCTATTTTCAATATTTTTCAATGGCTAACTACAATAATTAATATATCTTATATATGTGTTTCATTTGTGTACTATAGAAATCGTTCATCTACGAGTTGAGCTGGCGAAGGCCAAATCTCTTATTGCTAGACAGGCTGAATACATAGTAAGACTCAGCCATCAAAATATTTTCAAGATTTTATAATTGTAAAACTTGTGGTTTTTTTTGTTTTTTTTTTGTAAAAGTAAATATATTATTATTAGATCAAAATATTTTTTCGGACATTAAATATTTGGTTGCTGTTTAAGTAACTAATTTGTTTAGTGTAAATGTTATATATTATATCAGCGTATATAGTTTCATCAACATATTAATTTAAAATAATTTCAAGATTTTCATAATTGTATTACTTGTGATTTTTTTGTAAAAGTAAATATTTTTGCGAACGTTAAATTTATTGTTGCTGTTTCAACGAAGCCACGGAGAGTGAGACAGGGAAGCACCTTACGGGAATCCGCTCTCCCAGAAAAAACATCATGACATGTGGCTAATATAGGGTTTTGAACCCCTGGCATGTGCAAGACCGTCTCTTTGCTTCAATTGGTGTACTAGTTCCCATTCCCCTCCCCCTTAAACCATCATTTTCAGTCATACAGGGAATCGAAGCCTGGACACTTGACTCTGGGGGGACAGACAGACATGCTAACGCCTCGCGGCCAAGTGATTCCTTAGACGTCTTGACCATTGACCACGCGACATAGATTAACAGACAAATACATGTCTCCCTTCACAGAGAGAGAGAGAGAGAGAGTTATACATTCTTTCTGGACACTTGGCGCAGCGGGCAGTCTTCCTAACGCCGTGATGAGAAAGCTGCTGCCTGTTTTATATGTAGCGTTTCTCCTTCACCATTTAATACATATCATATTCTGAAAAAAAATACACCTGCACACGGGAATCGAGCCCTGGAAACTTTGGCTTACATATGTATCTTAGTACGTGTACTGGTTTGTTCACATTAAGGGGGTAAGATATACTCGTAAATATATATTATGGATTAGATAAGCAATTCATCCCTGGATAGCAAACTAAGTCACAACAATGTTGGCGTCTCCTTCAGGTCTTTGATTGTCCAGCCGAGGATTTAAAAAATAATAACGACATTTTAGAGCTAGTTTTTTTTATTGACAATCAGCAATTGATTAATTTAAAACAACAACAACAACAAGCAGCAATATTATTTAGGTCTTTTGACCAATACATATAAAATACATCTACCAGCCAGAAAATGAGTAGGAGTCAATTTTATTGTTAGTCTTTTTATTGACAATCAACAATTGATTAATTTAAAACATTCACAACAAGCAGCAATATTATTTAGGTCTTTTGACCAATACATATAAAATACATCTACAAGCCAGAAAATGAGTAGGAGTCAATTTTATTGTTAGTCTTTTTATTGACAATCAACAATTGATTAATTTAAAACATTCACAACAAGCAGCAATATTATTTTGGTCTTTTGACCAATATATAAAATACATCTACCAGCCAGAAAATGAGTAGGAGTCAATTTTATTGTTAGTTTTTTTTATTGACAATCAACAATTGGTTAATTTAAAACATTCACAACAAGCAGCAATATTATGTGTTTTGACCAATACATATAAAAGACATCTACCATCTAGAAAATGAGTAGGAGCCACCTCCAAAATAGTTCAAGACACGTTGAGAGACGGTAGAGTGTATATTGACAATGTCTCCACAGTTTTTACCTGGCAATCTTACTCTTCCAACAAACTCAAGCACAATAACATTAGGTTCGGGCTCTTCCGATAGCACAACGTTATAACTTTTGTTTTTCTCAAGTTCGTTTAAGCACTTGACACGATTGTATTCCTCTTTCTCGATCATGTCTAACGCCCTGCATAATACCTCCTCGTCCCAACAGGTATCCTGGTGAGCAGCAGTTTGATGACATTGAATTTTGTGCCGAATAAGATTGGATAGCTTTGCGTAGGATCCATCACAAACGAAGCATTTAAACGGCATAATGTCAATTGGAGATGCAGCAAAAGAAATAAACTCTCGCTCTTAACGTTTTTTTTTCAAAATTTCACCACTAGCTCCTATGGCAGCAGCAGAGTACGTCTAGTTTATTAATTCACTTTTAAACATCACACTTTGTCCTCCGAGATATATCATACAGCGTGCTTTAGATTTAAAGCGCTTACAATCCAAATAATATATTGACTTTGGAAGGAAAACGTTACCGAAACTGCCAGGCTGAGTATGTAGTGGCGGGCGTTACACCTATAATTTTTGTAAATTGTTAAATCCTCGAGATTTACAGGTTCTTCAGACTTTACCTCCGGCGGTGGTGGTGGGCACGCAGCTGACTCTGCTGGCTGGTAAACAGGCGACTCTGACTGTGGATACGCCAGTGAATCTGACGCCTGGTAGGTAGACGCCTCGGACGATGGGCACGCAGGTGACTCTACTGACTGGTAGACAGATGACTCTGACGACGGGTACGCCTGTGACGTGTGGTGGGTAGACGACTCAGGTGGTGGGTACTCTGGGGCTGGGCACGTCTGTGACTCTGGGGGTGTGTACGGCTGTCTCTCTGAGGGCGGCGGCGGCGGCGGCGTGAAGTATGGTGACGGATGGTGTGGAGCTCAGAAGGGTGGCGGTGGAGGTCGGGGTAACACAGCTACCACGTCCCTCTTGCAGAAATTGTAAACGGCGCACGTTACATCACACATATACGTTTCCACGATTCTCTCGTAGGGTAGTACTTCCGTCGCTCGTATCGTGTGACAGGTAGAGTCACAAAACTCTATGTAGCCTCGCTCCTCTACTTTGTAAATTACCTGTCTATCACACACCGCGACACTGTGAACATTCTCTCCCGTCATATAGGCACGCCCCTCCATCATATGGCCCACAAACATTAAATTAATATAGCCGGATCGAAGCATGATGAGCGTACCTGAGAGCTAAACGTCCTGTAGAGTCCCCTATGCTCCGCTGCCCGTTGTTGTTGTTAACTGCCGTGTCTCTTAAGCGCGTTCAAAGTTCACAATGGTAGGTGAACCGGGTTTTACTCCGGCGCAGGTAAATACCAGTTTTTCTTTATTTAAACTCACACACGTCTTCATCTGTAAGAGTACCAAACCAGCAGGGTAGAAATACACAAAACTCGCCGTCTAGGTAGGCTATTAGGCGTCTCCCGAACTTTGTATTGACGGCTTTTAGTTTATCCACCGAGTACTTTTGATCTACGGCTAGATCACACAATTTGACGGTCTGCACCGCGTCGACGATATTTACCAGATGCTGTAACTTGTCCATATTGGACCGCTCTACAAACGTTTATAAATAGACAACCAAGTGGGCACCCCTCTTTATAGCCACCCCTCCCTCGTTTGACGTCACACGATATATTCTTGTCTCGACTTGTCTTGTCCGCCCGCCAACCTGGCGCCCGTGTCGATGACCTTGATATCTAAGTTTGTCTCAACTCGTCTTGTTGTGCTGAAATACTGGCGCCAGGGTTGCGACATAACACGCAATGATTACGTCATTGGGAAAACCCCAAGGTTGTTGAGGTCAAGATCTATTCTTGTCTCGTGAGCCGTCAAGCTGACGCCAGGGAGAACCCCCCGCTGCCCGGGGCAATGACCTCAATATCTATTCTTGTCTTGTCTGCCCGACATACTGGCGCCAGGGAAAAACCCTGTTGCCCCGGGCAATGACCTCGATATCTATTCTTGTCTTGTCGGGCCGACATACTGGCGCCAGGGTAGGGACATAACACGCGATGATTACGTCATAGGAAAAAAACTCAGTTTGTCCGGTCCGAGAGCTGCGGGTGGAGGAACATTTCCAGGCATTTCGACAGACGCTACCAAACAACCAATTTTAGTAGAATTGTGACGGGGGATAGCAGCCCTAACTGTGGATTCCAAGGCCCCTGATTGTGCATGTGTCAGCTAGAGTTGTGATATAATACGCAATGATTACGGCATAGGAAAAAGACCCAAGTTGTCCGGTCCGAGAGCTGCGGGTGGAGGTACATTTCCAGGCATTTCGACAGACGCTACCAAACAAACAATTTTAGTAGAATTGTGATGGGGGTAGTGGCCCCTAACTGTGGATTCCGAGGCCCTTGATTGTGCATGTGTCAGCTAGAGCTGTGACATAACACGAAATGATTACGGCATAGGAAAAAAACCCAGGTTGTCCGGTCCTAGAGCTGCGGGTTGAGGTACATTTCCAGGCATTTCGACAGACGCTACCAAACAAATAATTTAAGTAGACTTGTGATGGGGGTAGTGGCCCCTAACTGTGGATTCCGAGGCCCCTGATTGTGCATGTGTCAGCTAGAGTTGTGACATAACACGCAATGATTACGGCATAGGAAAAAACCCAGGTTGTCCGGTCCGAGAGCTGCGGGTGGAGGTACATTTCCAGGCATTTCGACAGACGCTACCAAACAACCAATTTTAGTAGACTTGTGACGGGGGTAGTGGCCCCTAACTGTGTATTCCGAGGCCCCTGATTGTGCATGTGTCAGCTAGAGTTGTGACATAACACGTCAGGGTTGGTAGTCGAGGGGGGAGGCGGATGTGGAAAGCAGGTCAAAATTGGTGTGGGAAGGAGGATATTTATAGCAACCAATCAGAGGAAAGTAGGTCACTCAAACATGGCGTCAGGGTGGCGAAGGAGGAGGGAGGTTTCTGGAACAAATTACCACACTCTACCACAAAGCACCATAGCGCAAGGTTCTTGCTGCTTGTTCCGGGACAGAGGCTTGTGACAGAAGAGCCGATGTTCATTCTAGGCTTGTCAGTCATAGCGCAAGCTTCGTGCCGAGCCCTCCGTCAAACTGACGCCAGGGAAAACCCCCGTTGCCCGGGGCAATGACCTCAATATCTATTCTTGTCTTGTCTGCCCGACATACTGGCGCCAGGGTAAAACCCCGTTTCCCAGGGCAATGACCTCAATATCTATTAACAATCATCAAGAACCAACATGTCCAGGGTTGGTAGTCGAGGGGGGAGGGGGGAGGCGGATGTGGAAAGCAGGTCAAAATTGGTGGGGGGAAGGAGGCTATTTATAGCAGCCAATCAGAGGAAAGTAGGTCACGGTACTCAAACAGGATGTTGCAACATAACACGCAATGATTACGTCACAAAAATTGGGGTCAAAGGTCAAATTGGGGCCATACCCGCCCACACTACTCACTTATTTTTGAGGCTGAATAATAATTTCTGTAGTATAGAGCTTGGCACGTTTTAAACATAATTGTTTTGGTGAGCTATGGGAGAGATCTATTAAAACTTCCCAAATGGATTCTAGGAAAATAATATGCTATAGTTTGGAAATATTTTGAAAAGATGATATTCCAAGTACTTCTTCTATGACAATTTTAATTTTCATTCTCAATTCTATGTTGATTAGTTCAAGTAACCCTCCATTCCATCCGCTCCCCACCCCCCAGCCCCCTACATATTTTGGGGCACCATGTTGAAAAATTGATATTTCATATTTTACCCTTGGTCTGTATCCAAAGTACTACCTTTATGCCAATTTTCAACGTTTTAATTTGACTTGTTCACGTAACACCCCACTTCCCCTCTTCTAATTTGTATTAATTAAGATTGTACATTGATTGTCACAAGTTTCTTAAATACACAAACTGTTTGCTCTATTTCTATGGATATTCTCTTTTGAGCTTCTCGATATAAATTCAAACCTCACTACCTTTTTTGGGGGGACTGGGGGGTAGTCAGAAGGATACTTTCTCCTATCCTTTTTCGCCATTAAAAAAAAGATCGCAACAAATTATATTATTACTATAAAACCACCCCTGCCAATCAATATAACCCTAGCACCTGATATTTGTGTCCATGCTGGCTTGTTAGAAACTTTTCAGGTCTTAAAATATAATTTAAAGATAACCGAGCCCTCCCCCTTCATCCCTTCCGCGTCCAACTAGGCGTACTTAATGGGGGATTGACAAGAATAGAATGGAGGTAAAGTTACCTATCTGGCTACTTCACCGACAGGGTCCTCAAGTACGACACGGAGTACGGTCCACAAGAGTATCGGGTAACTGGGGGAGTACCTCAGGGCTCGGTTCTTGGGCCTCTCTTGTGGAACATCATGTATGATGGAATCCTGAAGCTTGTGCTACCAAGAGCAATGACACCCGTGGCCTTCGCTGATGATGTTGCTCTTGTCATTGTAGGAAAACACCTGGAGGACATCAGCAACCTTTTCGAGGTCACATTCACGAGGATTCAGCGTAGGATGGATTCGGTTGGCCTGAAGCTGGCAGAACACAAAACCGAGGCAGTATTGATCACCAGCAGGAAGAAGCTTGAGACGATCTCACTGCAAGTAGGTAAGCATGAGATCACGTCCCAGCTGTGCATCCGGTAATTGGGGGTGATGCTCGACTCGAGACTCAACTTTAAGCAGCAGGCGGAGCATACCAGTGCCATGGCGTCTGTGGTTGGGGCTGTTCTATCACGGCTCATGCCCAATGTGGGAGGCCCCAAACAGAGAAGGAGAGAACTCCTGTCATCAGTAGTTACGTCAGTACTCCCGTATGGCATTTCCATATGAGCCGATGTACTGACGCTCCAGGATTCCCGTCGTAAAGTGGCACCAGTCTACCGGCTGAGCGCTTTACGAATAGCAAGTACGTTCCACACGGTATCAGATGATGCGGTGTGCGTTATTGCTGGAGTGCTGCCGATTGGGGTCTTGGTGGAAGACCCCAATCCGCATCGTCGCAAAGGTCTAACATCGCTGAGCGCAGAGGAGTTGAAGAGGCAGGAGGGGCGAAGCAGTCTCCAACGATGGAATCAGCGGTGGGATGCCTCCACCAAGGGGAGATGGACTTACCGTTTGATTCCCGAAGTGGATAGGTGGTGCAACCACAGCCACGGAGCTATTAATTACTACTTGACACAGATGATCTCGGGACACGGGTGCTTCCGGGCATACCTATACAAGTTTAAGTATGAGGATTCCCGGAGTGCCCCACCTGTCGTGGAGTAGAGGAGAATGCCGAGCACGTGTTCTTCACGTGTCCTCGGTATGATACCCAGCGTGGAAAACTGGAGGTCATAGTAGAGGGAAAGATTACGCCAGAAAACTTAGGGGATATGATGCAGTCGTCAGAGGCAGCGTGGGAGGCGACAATCAAGTTCACGACGGAAGTCCTCAATCATCTACGTCACGAAGAGCAGGAGAGGAGGAAAATAGAATCAGAAGGAAGGAGCCTAGGACATCCCTAATCCCGCCACCAACAGCTAGGTGAGAACGGGGAAGTAGGAGAGGCCAAATCACAGAAGGAAGAGCAGAACAATAGACAATGCCTCCCCTCGCGAAGTAATACCTAACGGTGGTTCCGTGGGGGAGTACAGTGGCGAGGAGAAGAGGGTCAGGTTTTTAGTCTGTATGGGTTTGGTCAAGCCTAAGCACGCCACAATCTTGGCGGCTTGTGGGCACTCATCCAAACTGAGTCCGACACACTGTGCGTAAAATCATCCCCACCCCCCTAAAAAACACACACACATATATATTAGCGCTACACAGCAACCATTCAGATTTTACGCCTGCATACTATTTTACTACTTACTTTAATGTGTTAATGCTGAGGAAGGTTAAATTTACAGGAATTGAGCCCACATTTGCGTGGAGCGAGAATTGAAAACCATTTAGGAAAAATACCTCTCAATGGATCCAACTGAGATCGACCCTGGATCTCCTATTCATTGTCAGTCTTGTCTATTGTGAGATTAGCGCCTTAGAACATGTGACCGCCGAAGCGGCTGAATCCTCTTATTAAATTATATTTTTTTAGTTTGTTTTGATTGGCCTTTGAATCAGTGTTTATTGGTTGCTGCCGTGAAACGAGTACAGCGAACAATCTTGCTCCGTGGTTTAATAGGCCAGCCTGCCTCTACCAAATACACTATAAGCATTGTCCTCTCCAGCCATGCGCTTTCGATTATGTAGAGAGTAGTTATTCAATTTGATGTTACAGGCTAGGCTTCCAAGAGTCAAGGAGATATTAGACAAGAGAATTTTCTAGGAGGGTCGAAATAAGGAGTGGCGATAGGGGAGGATCTTATATGAAGTGTGACGAATACAACGTATAAACTAACTTGGATGTCAAGTTAATTTAGTCCGTTTTGCCTGTGAGAAAGAGGTTAGGGCTAGGATCTTGATTGGGTTTAATTAGCTGGTATTTCTTAAATGGTTTCTGATAGGTGTATTACAATTAACCATGGCGTGAAGTACAAGGTTCGAATCTTGTATTAAAAAGTTCGCACATGAAATATCTCATTATTTTGAAAATAATTGTTTATTAATCAAAAATTTCTCTATTCTGGTTAATATCTGACACCATTCTTTCATAATCAGTTTTGGTATATTTCTTCTTCTTTCTTTGCAAATTACGTTTTTACATGATTTAAACATATTATTTTACTATCTAAATGAGGAAATATTGCAGCGTAGTTCGAATATTAACATATTAAAAAAAAGTGATTAATGTGAATACTATGGATATTTTTTCTAAATAAAAATATTTTTACCACGTTATATAAATTTACGGCTGCTATTTAGTTTTCTTTGCGACTCTAACATTACTATAAGGTCCTACTAATTAGTTATTAATTATAATAATAATTAGTTACTAATTAGTTATCGTTCTTGGCTACGATTCAAGGGAGAGTTTCAGGAAATCATGTTTGAACTTGAGTTGTATAAGTTATAAAATATTAATTTTTTCGATGGGTTTGCCTTGTAACATTCCATGAACTACTGTTGGGTGTGGTGTATCAGGCATTCGATATTAGGCAAATTTTTACTTGTTTATTCACCATCGCGTTCCACCTCACGTCTCACCACCCATTCGTTTCGGACACCATCCTCCTCTTCAGTTGCAGCCTTCTGAGGGTAATTTTGTTGAAATAGGCCTACTATTGTACAAAATAGCTTTACAGAAGTAAAAAATAAGATTTCTTTGGACACTTTGTACAATATTTTAATATAAATATGGGTTTGTTTGAAATTATAAAAATATATTTTTTAATATTTTCAAATTTCTTTAATTGTAAATTTGGCTAATGTAGTAACGTGACATCCTCATGATAGGTTTCAGGTGTTCAAATACAGAGAATTACAGTTTTTTTTTTTAAATTTATCAGTCTGAAAAAAACCTTTCATTTTAAATTATTGTATTAAACACCATACAATTTGTTTTAAATATTTTGTTTAGAAGTATAAAAGGTATTTGAGCTTATGTAGAATACTCTTATTCTAATCTTCTTGTTTAAAAGTAATTTAACAAGGTAGTTATCAAAATCAGTAGATTAATTTTGAAACTTTGTATGTAGGTGATTAGATAAAAATTAAATTAATGGGTTTATGACATAAAAATGTACACATTTAAAAATAAGGCTAAGCAAGCTAACTATTAATAGCATGGTAAAAACATTTAGGGCATATTTGTGTTTTAAAAATAGTTGCGAAAATAAAATAATATTTTACTGAATTAAAATGATTAACAAGTGATTTTTTTTATTTCGACATAAAATTAAAACATCAAACTATAGTTGGAATCGATCTTGTGAAATTCTAATCTTCTGTCAAGCACGCTACTAAGTGAGCTCAAAAGCATATGTAATATTAAAAACTTTTAACTCATACTAAAATAACCCGAGAAAATGTTGAGACAATAAACGTAGATGCAATCAAATGGAAGATGGTTTCCTAATAAAACCAAACAAGTCGAATTATATGATGCACTCAATACAATAATAGTATTTACTTTCAGTTACGTATCTTGTATAAAGGCGGATTGTGGCATCGCATCACTTTAATCCTTTGGTACGTCAAGGTTTTATAGTGTTGTCAGATTGAAAACACATTCGCAAGTGAAACAACGCCACAACGACTTGCACGAAATTAACACCTTTCAAAATTAGCTCTGTTTTGGTACAGCCTGTGATTTGCGAGATGATGAGTAGCGAGATTTTTTTTTTAAGTTTCAAAATTAGGGGTCCAGGGGTAGCCAACATTATTTTCTATCATACAACTATCTACATTCTACGCTGTTGGCAATGTTCGTGTAAGTATATCACAAAACATCAAACCTTACCTGACTACTGCTCCCTTTCCCCATCGTGGACAGTAAAAAAATAGGCTTATTTGGGGATTGGAATAGGGGATGAACAAATTTATTCAAATTTTATCAACAAGGGAATTTGACCGAAATAACCCAACTATTTGTTTTCTATGTAATAGATTTTATTTTATTTAATATACGATTACCTTAAGGGTGGAACATAACATGACTTTGCATACCATTAGTGTCGTGGGTTGGTCATTTCTACCCTACTTGACAGACAATACCTGTCTCGCAAGATGTTAGGCTGGGGAGGAGAACTGCCTTGCTAGTCACTAGTCTGATGTCACTTATTTTTACAGCTCAAACGTTTCAAAATATGCAGGGTGAATCCCGGACTAGTGTACTAAACGAGGTTTATATTAAATAATTTCAGTAGGGAGGAATTAGGAATACTATGACGCAGAATACTGGGCACAGAGTAATGTTCCCTCTCCTCCCTCGCGCCTGATCCTGGAGCTCGCGCACTCTGCATCTCTCTTTCTCTCTCACACACACACATATACTCATAGGAATACTGTGACAGTGAGGGGTAATGTGTGCCCTCCTCACCCTTCCCTGAAGTATGTTGGAGGTCTCTTTCTCTCTCTCTCCCACTCTAGATATAGATAGGAATACTGGGATAGCGAGGGGAAAATAATGTAGGTACCTCTTATGGAGAAATGTGATGGGGTGAGTATCATGACGAGGGGGCGCGCCGACGTCAGGGTGAGGGGGATGGGTTCCAGCCCTGCTCGAGGACGGTCGAGTCTAAATGAACTTTTTTTGCTCCGAATGAACCCTACACACATCTTCCCAGTCCCCTCCTCCTTACTCCTCCTCGTAACTTAGGGCCGGTTTCATAGTCGCAGTTAGTGAGGCTAAGTAGAAAGTGTAGGTGCCATCCTCCCTAAAACCGAATTAAGTACGTTTCATAGTCATATCTTAGTCGCACAGCCCACTTGAGTTAAGTATCGATTCTACCAAAGCTTTAGCAGCGCCGCGAGCACACTAAATCGACAATATTCAACTTTCAAGATGGATGACGATCGGGTTTTCGATGATTATTTAGTGGATTTGGTTGAGGTTATCGGTGTCATCGATAATTTACCAGAACCCAAAAGATATTTGCGGGATGCGGAAAACCCTGTCGAATTCTATTCCGAAAGGGAATTCATCAGAAGTTTCCGCTTCAGTAAAGATACAGTGGTGAACGTCATCGTCCCACTGTTGACTGGTCCAAACCAAAACGCCCGCGGTTTGCCAGTGCCACATTGAATAAAGGTGATTACAGCACTTCGATTTTATGGGACTGGTAGTTTTCAGGTAAATATCTTTTGAAATTATTATTTTAATATCTATGTTTTATATCCTCAAAATACCCTTGTATACAATTAATTGCATTATCAAAATAAATATTGTGGTCCACAGAGTTATACAGGCACCTACATTTAATTTATCTTTGTTTATTTATTTGTTTACTAACAGTATGGTTCAAGAGATCTGGTTAGTTACGTAAAAATATAAATTGTAGTTATATTCTCATTTATTCTACACGAACATAATGTGATGTATTATAAATGTAAACGGACGTTTTACTAAAATATAATCTAAGCTTATCAAAGTTAAAATTCAATATTTTACCAAACTATATTATTTGATCAAAAACATTTATTTCTTTATTTATTTTATCAATAATTCCATGAGACTTTGGATGGTAAAATATATTTAGTTGCGGGGATTGTACAGATTATACAACCATATTAAAAATGTGACATAACATACCTGTAGACCTACAAATTTTTTTCTTGTTAAAGTTCATTTAAAGTTTATTATATATTGTTTAACGTAATTATCAGTTGATCACTGTTTTTCCAGAAACACTTTGATGCATATAATATGCATACATATTATTTAATTTTTTCACATAGTAGTCTACAATCTGTTTGGTCTATCCACATATTTGCAACAATGGGATAGGGGTGGGAATAGTATAGCGTTGATCAAATGCACCCTCTTTTAAATTAATATGAATATTGTTAAGACAAATCTAAGATATTGTATATTTTACATTTGGTTTGTGGTGATCTGGTTCGGTTGAGCTCTGCCACCATATCCAGGATTGTCAAGGTACTGTATGTTAAAATGAAAACATGGCTGGTTCCAATATTTGTTTGTCAATTCCAAAACTATCAACATATTTTGTAAGATAGGCCTAGTATATTTTTTTCATATAATGTAGGCTTTATATTCTTTTAAAGTTTTTAGGCCTACTCTGTGTTGAAATTAAGTTTGTTTTTTATATAGGCCTAATGAAGGTTTTACATTCTTTTTAAATGTGTAGGCCTACTTTGTGTTAGATTTTGAAAATAGGCCTGTGTTAGTAAATTTACCACTCAACTAGTAGAGATTTTTTTTGTTGGTCTTCTATTTCAAGTACATAATAAGGTTTCATTATAATTTGATGTATGCAATCCCCGAACCAACCATAAATAAGTAATTTTCAAAAACTTTGTCAATAATTATAGTAGTTTATTTGTAGGTGGTGTATAATGAGTTGACAGGCTACCTCTTGGAATATGTCAAGTTCCCGACCACATACCAGGAAGTTGAAAGAAACTACCGCCTGTTCTGGAACATGTACCATTTCCCTGGTGTATTGATTGCACTCATGTAGCAATCAAAAGCCCAGGAGGGGAATTTGCTGAGCTCTTCCGGAACAGGAAACAGTACATGTCCCTAAATGTTCAGGTATTTGATTTATTTATTGAAGTTTTTTTAATACACTATGAGGTGGAAACACTTAAGAGGTAATTCACCAGCATATGCATGGAGGAAGAGTGGGAAACCATTTCAGAAAAAAAACTTTCAATGGACCTGACCGGGATTGAACCCGATATTCCTGTCCTCAGTACATCAGTCCAACACAAGAGTGACACCGTAGACCATTCAACCATTGAGGCTGATAAGAGCATAATTAAAATTTATATATAATGTTAGTATTTAGATATCAAACCAAATATTTAAAGGGTAACATTTGATTCAGCTACATTTATGCTATTTAGAATCAAATTAATAACTTGATGTCCCTTATGTATATACACATTTTTTTGCCTGCCCCATAAAGGAAATGCGTGTATAGGTATACATATGTTAATTACTTTATTAGTCAAATTAACAGCTGGATGCTCTTCACCTGACTCTCTTTTTAGGAATGAATGTTAAATTCTGAAAGAAGGTAACTTATCTATTTAAAGTCGAACATATATTTTTAAGTCTTTTTGGCTATGTTATTATCTTATTTTGCTTATTGCATTTTACCACTTTGAGGTTGTTTCTGGGCCGGATATGGAGATTCTGGACATTGTGGCACGTTGGCCAGGAAGCACCCATGATGCCAGGATCTTCAGCAACAGTCGAATGAAGACTCGACTGGAGACACGTCAAGTGAGGGGCAATCTTCTTGGAGATAGTGGATATCCACAATTGGGTTACCTCTACCCTCCAGTACCGGACCCACAAACTCCAGAAGAGCGGCGGTACAACACAGCGCAAAAGCAGACAAGGAAAGTGGTAGAGTGTTTGTTCGGGGCATGGAAACGTAGATTTTCATGCCTCGGACAAAAGCTGAGAACCAACTTGCCCACTTCCACCAAAGTCATCACTGCGTGTGCTGTGTTGCACAACATTGCCATCCGACGCCGTGAGCTCCCACCTGAAGACCCTGAAAAACCCGTGGAGCATGTTCCGGTACAGAATGTGCGTCCCAACGAGCGGGGGAGAGCTGTCCGGGCTGCTTTCATCCGGCGCCATTTCAGCCATGAACATTGATCTTGTCTTGTATGGTCAACTGTTTTGTGTGTGTTTTGTCCGTCGTCAATTTTATGTGTAGCTAAAACATGGAAATACGCCTCCTGGGTAAATCGCCATGTAAAATATAGGATTAACGCCTCTTACACAGTACCACATGGGCCCACGCTCTATGGTGATGCGGAAAACTGTGTCATGTCTTACTTCTATCACCAGTGTTGAATTCAATCACAAGGAAGGGGGTGTAGTTGTTAGAAAATAAAATGGGTTGAAAACAATTGAATTAAGAAATATCTGATTATTGTTATTATTTTAAGGGGATAACCCGCCTTACCCTTCCCCCCAGGTTTGCTTGAATTCAACACCTCATTGATTGTCCTTATTACATTGTTTAGTTAAGTACTTTTCATTATCTACTAATAAGATTTACACCGGATGACTTTTGTTTTATTACTTAAGTTATGTGGTTTATGTGATTTAACCAAGACCAAACATAATTTTCTACTAATTATTGCATGGATCATGGTACCCCCAGGTTTAATTCTCATGTTCAGAAGTTATTTTTAAACAAATATAGAAAACATTGAGATAGTTTTGTTTTTAATATAAATGCATTAACAATCCAGAGTACACCCAAATCTATAACATATAATGTAAGCCTATTTATTTGTCAGAGAAAGATTCATGCCTTTTTTCAGTGTTGAGTTTGTCCTGAACAGATATGATACAATGGGGCATTGGACTATTATTTAGTCCAATACAAGCGTACTCGACAATGAGAAGGCATGCTTGAATAAAAACTTCAAATTTGACTTCATTTAACTCAATGATTGCTTGATGAGTGAGAATACCCTAATACAAAAGTGTATGTTGTAAAAATGTGTTTTATTCACTATGTCTTGCTACCCAACTAATATTTTAACAAATAGCATAGAGACGAGGAAGCCCACCCTTATGCACCTAACCAAGATCCAAATCTCAATATTTCTGCCATGACAATCTTGTCCAATGGACACATTAGATCATGCGACCACTGATATTAATATCCATGTTATAAGACTTTTTGCTACAATCCAATATACATAATTTGACAGCTAGAAAGGTTACTATATTGAATTAAACATTTTATTATGTCAAGTCGTGATATGCACCTGATTCTCTCTCACCAAGATCTGATGGACTCTTGATCCATGTACCACTTTATTTTACTCTTATTATGATTTTTTGATTTGAGTATTGCTAGCTGTGTGCTTTTAATTACACTAGACCAATTGAATAGGATAGGATCTGTCTCTCTTATGCATTCAGAAATGTGCCCATTCTAATCTTAGCCCCAACCTCAATATTTACTTAAATTTCTAACCATGTAGATATCATTACAATTTGAGGACTGCCTTTGTGGTCTGCTGGTCAGAGCTTCTGGCTATGGACCCAGAGGTCCCAAGCTTGATTCCCAGCGCTTCCAAATTTTCTGAGGAGTCTTTCCAGATTATCTGAGAAGCAATGGTTCTGGAACGGATTAGACTCAGGCTTGTTGGGATAAATAAGGAGCTACTTGAATAAAGTAGCAGTGTCTCCGGTATAGAATGCCAAGTTTAATGGCCGGAGGCGTCGTTGTGCTGACCATTCACAACCTATATCCGCAAGAGTTGGCACTAATTTGCAAAACAGTTTTGTAACCACTGGGTTGGTATAGCCTGAATGTGGGCTGACACCACGGAGTTACTTTTATTACATTTTGAGTGGATGGTAATCATCGTTATGAATAAATAAAAAAGAGAGAATATAAGAGTAGGGGGGGGGGGGGGCTCTCAAAATTTCCTAAGATGGCATACGGTTAAGAGGAAATAATAAATGTTTGAGAACCACTGTTCTATAGGCACACATCTTCAAGTATTTTCCTTGAAATAATCCCTTGACGTTCTTGGACAACGGTGGTTGAGAGTCCTCGGCCCCAAATTTCCCTGAAACTTTAAGAGTACAGCATAAATATTGATTTTCTCAGAAAACACCACTGGATTGTAGGGATTATTACTCTATTACAATATATTTAAAGTTGGCCATTAGCTTGTAAATGGTTTCAGAACTCATAGTATATTGAAAGTTCGAGAACTATAATTAAATAAGGTAGCTTACAACTTAATTACATTTGGTAGAATGATACATTTTTTGTAGAAGTCTTGCGTTCAAACGATTATTTAGATTTTAGACCATAGGATTGTGAGAAGTATTACTATATTAGCCTACATCACCTTATTTTTTAAAAAAAATCACGATTATTGAAGTTTTTATGATTTTCAATTAACACATTTATTTTATTTAACGAATGACACATTGATGTATCTCATAATATATTCAAACAAATTAACGAACGATGTGAAAATGCCACATTTCCTTGTATGCGTGTAAGAGTGAAAGAGATACCCGAAATTATTTTCTCTCCTACACAATGGTATGTGGACTATAGCTCGAAAATTTCAGTCAGCCTCAGCCATTTACATTATAGAGCTCAATCATAGATAAGGAAGATCAATGTGATCAATGTTGCAGAGAACTCAACCAATATGAAATGGTCGCCATTTTACAAACCTTTATTTCATGTGTACTTTTAATAGAATTGTTTAGGTAACCTCACAAAAAAAATATTTTTCTAAATAAATAATTTAACTTTTAAAAACCTTATTGTGTTTACCGAATTTACTTAAAGAATTTTATTTTGATGAACTTAAAATCCGTGAATAATACAAAATATAAATAACCTAAGAACTCTAGGTGCGTTTACTGTATTAAGAGTTGTTTTAAGATAAGAAATGTTGGACTTTATAGATGATTTCAAGTGTTAATACTGAATTATTTTATTGACATATTTTTTGTAATATTACAGTACCGGTATAAGCGGATTGTTTGATTATTAAGTTCTTGTGTTTATGTTTTTTTTTTACTGGTTTCAAGTTTTCTGTTTAAGATAATGGCCGTGTCTGAATAGTCCGTCTAAGGGCCCTTTGAAGCCATGTGCACTTTAAAGTTGCAATGGCATCGGCTTAAAGGCTGAAAGTGATTTTGGATGGTGTCTGAATTCTCTTAAAGTGTACGATTGCACCCCTTATTGGGCACTTTACTAAGGGGCACATACGAGACTTGCCCTTTATCGCGCACTTTAGTTAAACTAGCTTTTTATATTGAATGAAAGTATTATATATTTTGTGAAAATGGAATAAAACATTCACATAATGTTAAATAAAACTAGTACGGTTTGTTATTTGTTTATATACATGATGGTAAACAATTAAATGTCTCTTTCTAGTGTGAAAACTCTCAAAAGGAAATTTATTTACGAGTTAAAATATCTTCACTAAAATTTGTTTGAGAATAATTCTTTACAGATACATATATATAAATGACATGCTCACTGGTATCCCTGTGTACATCTCACTCCTTTTGGCGCGTTGCTGTAATTTCTTTGTTTATTCAGCAGTCAATCATTCTGGCAAAATGTTTCAAAACAAGAGATGAACATGTAACTTAAGTAATTTATTTTGGAATTCCTGGCAATACTTTTACATGGCTTAAAACAACTTGATATTAATGTAAGCTAGGCCTAGTTTGTCATCTTCCCAATAATAATTTTAAAGTTTATAAAACTGATAGGATTGACAATTTTTGGCGCACGTTTTCCAAATACGTTTTTTAACAATAACACATAAAAAAATATAGCTTAACCTCATTTTATTTTTGTGTACTTATAAGCATATTGGGTGACCTTGCGGTCTCGGGGTAAGGTGTCTGACTTCTGTGCTGGTGGTCCGGAGTTCAATCCTTGGTCCCGACACAGATTTATCTGATTGCCAAACCCTTCCTTCACCTCTGACAAGATATCTTGTGAATGTGGGGAATGCCGGGCCACCACCGTGGTTCGGATTCCACGTTAAACTGTAGGTCCTTCATTTCATCTCACAATCACCCTACCATTACACATTAGTGTAAGTGCGTATAACCCGAACGGGTAGTAAGAAATGGTGCTAATAATAATAATTTAAGCATATTATAATGCTATTTTTTATTATGATTATTGCAAAATAACATCAACGGCATATAATTGATTTTATTATTTACAAGGACAGTAGAACAAACCCTAAGGTTCATAGAATTAAGGAAGATAAATGATAAATATGAATTTGTGTTTTAAAAAAAGTCACCATTGACAAAACACTAACAAAATTCAATATAGTTACAATGGAAAAATATGTTTTAGAATCAGCCACCAGATGGCTCTCTCTAGCTGTACTTTGCTGTCCGAAAACTATCATGCAACCTATGCACTTAGGGGCACCAGATACGTGTTATATTAAAGCGTGCAGTAGAGTGCACAAGTGCGTAGGGAACAGACTATTCAGACACGGCCAATGTTTCACCTTTAGGGATTAATTAAGGTGATAATATTTCTTAGCTGCGAAATCGGGACATTTTTGGAACATTTTGGGGGTTGTGTTGGATTAAAGTTAGGTTCCCATACCCCCAGGGGGTCTGGGTAGTTAGAAATACCCCCAGGGATGGGGAGGAGGTTGGAAACATTTTAAAACGTAAGCCTTGACAGTGGCGTTTTCAGACCATCACGGGCGCCAGGAATTAAGATATAAACTAATAAACCTATAAATTACCGTATCACTTTTTTTTTATGAATGGAAAATCTTTTTTCCAGTTCACAATTATACTTACAAGTGCGCCTAGGGTCCCCAAACCCACCTTTAGCTTTGGGGGCATAGCTCCTCTAAACCCCTTTTTATTTGATAAGCTATTTTACCCTCCTAGACAAATAAGGTTTTGCTGCCACTGAAGTCTAGTAGAACAAAGAGAGGGTGTTCCACGCTCTGTCTTTGGTACTTGGCCCGGTTTGAGCACCTGTTGGGTCTACCACCAGGTAGTAAGTAATGGTCACCATTTGCAAAGTGACAATCATATTTTTGTAAACCTGCTCTTATGTATAAGCTAGGTGAATGTTCTGGCCATTGAAGACTCCTCTATATGTAAATGATGCTTTGTCAGTCCATATAATAGTTCATCTATTTCACGCATCTATTTAACGCATCAAGTAACATTCACTTTTTGCATTTTTGGCTTGTTTTGTTACTAAGAATTGCGCTCTGAAGAGGGATTTTGTTAATTTGTATACACTTTTGTGTAGTGTGAATTAAGAGTTTAATAATATCTGTGTTAGACATACTAATTTAAAAATACAACTAAACGTTATCCCTCTTACAAGAGTAACCCAAACACAAGACTTACCTGATGCTGAATATTTTCACTAACCCCGAATTTACTGACCCTACTTGGGAATTGAATCAACCTCTTAGTTCCCGAACATTAGGCAATATGCTGTTTAGGTCAAAGAATAAAAATTAATATATTCTTACCTCAATTATTTAAAATGTGCTATATCCAAGAATAAATTAACCACTAACATTTTAGAATGAATGTTTGACTAGATTATATGTTATGTTTTACTATTATCTATGTATCCGAGACCTTAGCTCAGTCAGTAGCATATTTGTGTACTGAGCAAAGAGTCCCGAGTTTGATTCTCATCATGGTTCAAAATTTATCATTGATGAAAATATGGGTTTACCCTATCACAATGATAAATTAACGACTGGGGACTGGATGCTGTGCCTGTCCTAGTCTTAAGTTAGACTACAAGGCATATGAAGTTACAACTGACCTTGCCAGCTGGTAGTGGAAAAATATCACTTTAATAACTGACCGAGGCTGGAAACAGTAATGGATGTAAATTAATGTAAAGTTTCAGTATTATGTATCAAATGACTTACTGAATCACAATCCAAAAAAACTATCAAAATATTTTTCAAATATGTCAAATAGTTCAACACAACCTTTTGTTGTCTTCTAAATCTTGCTTTATTTATATTTATAAAGAGAAATACATCAAATGATTTTAGATGTATAAAAAGATTTTTGGGACTACTTTATGTAAACTCTTGGATCAAACTACTGGGGGGTTGAAGAAATGTGAAATAGCCTACAAAACTGTCAACTTTTATTGCCTCAACAATGAAGATAGGAGAGGAAATGCATTTTGAACTTAAGGGAGTTGTGACTTGCACACATTTAAAACCTGCATTGTTGAAGTCATGGCTGGTAAAGCTTGTGTTGAAAAGAGTGGTTCTTTCAAAAATGGCAAAGGGTAAGGTTCCCTATGTTTGTCACATCCCACAGCAAGAGTGCCGACTTTTTGAAAAACATTTCCTCCAGCGTATTACAAAAAATCCATAAAGATAATTTATTAAGCTAAAATATGTAGTGGTTTTTTAGTAGGGGTGTGCGAAACTTTGAAACTTCGACTTTGGTTCAAAACAAATGTTATCTTCGACTTCAAAAAAATACTGACTTTGACAATTACAAAGCTTCGCCAATAAAAATATTGAAAAATAAATTTCAATTTATGGCCTATTAATCTCATTCTGAGTTGTATACAATACAAATTAATATTCATATGGAAAAATTCTGAATTAGTTGAATGTATATTGTAGAATTAACTTGATTTATCATATTAAAACAAAATATTACAAACAATTGTGCAATAAAACAATTGCAAGTAATTTTAGTGCGTACAGTTAGAGTTAAATAATCAGAATATAATATTTTTTCAATCATAAAACAAGTAACAAAAACTATTCTATTCGAACTTGGGTTCAGCTTCAAGAATATTTAAGATATTTGATTTGAGTTAGCTTTGCATTAAAAAAGTGGACTTCACACACCTTTTCACCCTATGGACTGGCCGAGCTGTTGTTTCTATTTCAGATTTTATGGATGGAGGTTACATTTTTACTTCATGGTTTGAATACATTTTAGATTGTTGCAAAGTAAGGTCATTTTATAATCTTTGTTTAAACTTCAAGTTATGGTAACTTGAAAATGTTAAAGTTAGCAAAAACTAACTTTGAGCTATACGATAAAAACATGTCACACTAGTCTTCTATTAATTTTATCTTTTAGACAGATTCACCTGATTTCTCATATATTTTAGGTACATACCTATTATTTATGTAAACTGATACAATTTATTTTTGAATATTTATATACATGCTATAGTACTGAAGTAAGGAAAATTGAAAACTGAGTCTAGCCTTATTCCTCACGCTTTATTTTACAAATTATACCCTTGATATATTAACTTGTATTTATTTTAAGACAATTCATGAGAAATTTCCAGTGACACTTGTTTTAATTTTATAGTCGAGGGACATAATATCTTATAGTACACAAGATTTACTCTATTTAAGAATAAATAGAAACAACCAAATCTTTATTGTGTTTAAATTGATACTATCCCAAGGTAGCTTTGTGCTTATGCTATGCCGCCACAAATAAAATAAAAACTCTATTTATTCGTGTCTATATATGTGTTGATGTGTTGTTCTATTAGCCTTCTAAATGTTTATTTTATCAAAGTTAACTAACCTTTACTAAAATAAAAAAATAAAAATTGAATCATTCTACTACATTAACCTGAAATAAAGGTTAATGTAAATTTGATCTTATTACTTGTAACTAGGACTTTAACACGAAATTGAAGCATCAACACTTAAGGTATGTGCGTGTTTGTGTGTGCATTCACCCGTGTGTCTTGCTCTCACTTTCTCTCTCCCTTTTCCTCATACTCTTTTTCCTACTCTCATAACAATTAAGTGATCCTAAGAAATAGGCCCCAAAAATTGTGGATTCATTTACAGATCTCATTCTGTTAAAGCCATTGAACTCACTTAGATGTAGTTTTTTATTTAGTACTAGGCTAAGTTCATACACTTTTAATTGTTATGTTTTTGGGCTTCACAGTATTTTTATTCAGGGCATATTTAAATCTAATGTATCTAAGACCTATCCACCTTTAGTAATAGAGACAATTATTTTCAGATTTGTTGAGGACCAAATACATAGCACTGCCTGGTGACATAGCGTCTTTTGTGAGGTGAACACCCTTTTGCAAAAGTGGAAGAATATTCAAAGAACCATGAAGCCAATTAAAATATTTTTACTGTTCTTGGTGTATCGTATTATGTCTATATTCCTTGTACAGACAATGTATGTGCCTGATGAATATTGGCAATCACTTGAAGTGGCTCACAAAATTGCATTTGGGTTTGTAATTTAACTTATTTTATGGTAATCATGTACAATGACACATGAGCGGCAGCATAAATATGACCAGGTGGTTGGGGTTTCAATGGTAGCTCCAAGTAGCCAATGAATTCCACACATCCATATTAAACTCTACTTTGAGGGAAGAATGACCATGAGAATGGTACAAATCCTGGATAGCTCATTGGCGCTTCCAGCCAAGGTTCTAGGGTTTGATTCCCTTGTTCAGGTTTCATTTTTCAACGAAATGAAATATGGACATATGGACTCTGAATAAACATGTGACTACTTACATTGGTTATAGGCATACACCATAGGCCTATTAATACGTTTCTCACTCTTCGCTACATGTATAGCTGCATCTCTGGTAAGATTGTAGACTAACCAAACAAGTACCTAAGGTAGATAGATGTACCACCTGACACTTTAAGGAAAAACCTATTTATAAATTATGATGGAAAAGTCAAAGGATGACACTAATGACTAACCATATCATTGACTGGTCAAAGCTATGCTAAAAATCTATCAAAATTATGTGTATATTATAATGTTATTATAACATTATTTGTGTTGTTGTCATACATAATTTTTGTTTGTACCAATAGTTGACAATTGAAGCGTAGGCCGTAACAACGTTGTAAGCGACAAAAATTTTGAAAGTGAGATTTTCATGTAACAAGGTTGTATATGATGCTCTGCGTCCGTTAGTAAGAAAAGATCTCTCATTATTGGGCTGGTTATACGAGAAAAATGGTGGTGAAATGTTGGCAATCCTGATCTTGGCTGTAACAAGGTTTTATGTACGCCAAAATGGCCGACAGATGTAATGTCACTCTTACACCATGTGCTCAAAAACATGAAAATCGGGGTAAAAAGAGGAAGAAAAATGTTAGTGAATGGAAGCAAACTATTCGAAAAAGAAATAGGGATGCAGGGAAAGAGTATGTGAGTTCCAGAAATGTACAGAAGCCTGCATTATCAACACCAAATGAGGTACGTAAAACAACGTTGTATGTGATTGTGGAATAACCTATGAGACTTTCGTGGTGGGTACTGTGTAGTGCTACAAATAAGTAGGGCTGGGCGGGATCCTAAATGGGCGGGAAAATATCGGGAGTTGTAAATGAGCGGGGGGGGGGGGGGGGGGGGGGGGGGTAGTTTCCAACTTAAACCTGTCTATTGTTAGTGAGCCAGACAGAGGGGTTTTAAACTAAAGAACCTTTAAAGGAGTTTTACATCCAAAGAACTTTTGAGGGGTTTTAAACCTAGAGAACATTTAATTTAAAGGGGTCCCAAACCTAGCTAACTTTTAAGGGGTCTAAGCTTTTTTTTTTTTAAGTCTCACTACACGAGCTCATTGATTAATATACATTTAATAACTCAAATTTGGCATAGATGGCTAAATATTTTTTCATAAATTTAATACAGCACAAATATATGTTTCAGGGCCGAATTTGCACTTGCAATAAAGGCTGTTTTGCAAATGAAGTGAGTGCTCAGGAAAAGAAGGACTTATTCGCGAAGTTTCGCTCAATGGACTACAATGCACAAACGTCATTTCTAGCCAATAATGTTGTTGAAGTTGTAGAACCAAAAAGGCGGAGAGTAGTTGAAGAAGCTGTATCCCGACGTCAGTGCACGGTTCTTTACTGGCTAAAACATGGCATGGGAAAAGTTCGAGTTTGTAAAAAAAAAAACGTTTGCAACACATTTCAAGTAACTCCTAGACGTCTTCAGTTACTTGTTGATAAAATCAAGAGCAATACAGAATTAGTTGATAAGCGAGGAGTTCACCATAACCGGCCTCGTAGTGTTGCTGATAGAGTTAAGGACTTAATACACCAACTTATAGAATCATTTCCAAAACAAGAAAGTCATTATAGTAGAGAAAAGAGCTCTAAAGACTGCCTTCCTTCGGAGTTAAATCTAAAATTAATGCACAAACTATTTACAGAAAAATTTACTGAATGCAATATTTCACTACGAACATACTCTGATGTATTCCACAGTGATTACAAGCTACGGTTTGGGTTTCCTCGTTCTGACACATGTGTAACATGTGATAAGCTCTATGTTAAATTATGCGCATGTGAGGACGAGAAAGAAAGACAGCGCATATTGATAGAAAGTGAACTGCATCACAGGAAAGCAGAATCTGCTTATAGAAGTTTACAAGAAGATACCAATTTAGCAAAAACAAACCCTCAGTTACATGTTTTATTTACAGATTTGCAACAGGTCTTGTTTTGTCCCACTTTGACACACTCATCAGTGTTTTACCAGAGACAATACTCTTCTTACAACTATTGTGTTCACGATGCGGCCACCCAAAACGCTACGATGATGTTATGGCATGAATCGATAGGACATAGAGGATCCTGCGAGATAGCATCATGTCTCTTAAAGTATGTAAAGGACAACTTTCAACTATTAGAAGAAGGGTCAGAGCGAAAACTGGTTGTTTGGTCGGACCGGTGTGTGGGGCAAAATAACAACTACAGAATGCTTGTAATGTTTCAAATCTTAATTTTGTCCAAATACTTTACTCAAATTGACCAAAAGTTTTTAACAAGTGGACATAGTTTCCTACCCTGTGACAGGGATTTCTCACTTATAGAAAAGAGCAAGAAGAGAACAACTATAAATGTGCCTTTTGACTGGGTTGAAATGATAGTTAACTCACGGCCCAGTAAGCCATTTATGGTTACTCTAATGGAAAGAGAAGATTTCAAAGATTTCACGCCAAACGAAAAATGTCTGAGGAAAGACTCCTCACTGAAAATAACAGACGTCATGTGGCTACAGATGTCGAATGATGACCCTACTGCAATTCGAGTAAGGAAGTCTCACAATGTTCTTCAGCCTTGGGTGGCACATTCATTGTGCAAACCCAGGAAAGGAAGGCATGTCCAGAATATTCTTCCGCCATTGTGTGACATTGGTCTTTTAAAGGAAGTTTATCCTATGCCACTTCCTATAAAAGAAGCAAAGAAGAAAGATCTAATGGAAATGTGCCAGTTTCTTTCACCAGAGCACCGAAAGTTCTATACAGATCTGTTAGTTGCAACATAAAGTGTTTAGTGTCCATGTAGATGCTACAAAAGTGCTGACACACACAAGTGCAGTAATAGGCTGTTAGTGTTATACTATGTATATGTAAGTAATATGCATTATTTAATTTTTGACTAAACCAAGGAGGATTAACACCATGAGTGGGATAATAGAGCATTTTAAAATTACATGTATCCAAATATTAGACACTGTAAAAGTTATGCCAACAAATTAAACAATATGTTTTAAGCTATACATGTCTTTAGTTTGTATTAATATATAATTGAGTAATGTAGTTTTAAGTTACTCTACACTAATTATAATACTCAAATGTTTTTAAATCATAAAATCTTCAATCCGTTAAGCGTTCCAATTTTACTTCTTAGTGCACTACTCTTTCAAACAATAGGTTTTCGTGTAACAACGTTGTATGTCACTGTACATATAACGTTGTTACATTGCTAATTGCTTTTTTTTTGTTGAAAACTCACACATACTGAAACATACTAACGTAGAACACCTATATAATGACTTATGTATGTGTAATAACTTGCCAAGGATACTTATAAAAATGTAGCATTAAATTTGGTCTCCATATTAGTTTTTCATTGTTTCCCAAAAGTTTTCAAAATGTCGCTTACAACGTTGTTACGGCCTACGCTTCAATTATTTGTGACACATTAACTGACACTTCGAATTTCTTTACAATCTTGAAGTTATATAAGCCAACAATATTATTTTATTCATAAATGTTGGGGGTTACTGTATTATGATAAATTAGAATTCTACATTGACTAACGTAAATATAAAGTAAAATAACTCTGGTAGGGATAAATAACTAACTACTGTAAAGCTTATATTTTTAATTATGATGCTCTCTTAAGGGTATTGAAGGGTAGTTTTTTTTTGCAAACTACTTTTTAAAATGTAGCAAACTTAAATAATTTAAATGGTCCATACAATAAAATATTACCTGTTTCAGTGGCCACATGGTCTAAGTAGCTACTCTCGCAGTAGACTAGACCACAGATGGTGGGGAGATTGTATTTCGAATCTCAGTCAGGTGTACTGATGGTGGTTTTTCCAATCTCTCTCCACTCAAATGTGGGTACACTTTCTCTAAATATAACCTTTCTAATCCCCCAAAACCATTTGAGTAAGTAGTGCATAACAGTATAACCCAAACAGGTAGTAACAAGGCCGTATCCAGCCAATAATTTCAGGGTTGGAGGGGGGGAGGGGTTAGTGGGCACATCTCCGATTGCCGGAGGCTAGAAGGAAATTTAAATGATAAACGGTTTTAGAAGCTCTCTGAAGTGTTTTTTTATGGCAACATAACACCAAAACTGCCGAAGGCCAGAAAAAATTCTAAATACTAAATACATATAGAAGCTTTCTTAAGAGTTTTTAATAGCAACATAACCCCCTAACTGCCAAAGGTTAGGAAATTGTTTAAAATGCCAATAGAAGAGCTTGGAATTATTTTTCATGGCAACATAACACCATAACTGACTACATCCTTGGATAGTAAAACATTAAATTCTAAACTCTTACTGGAAGATTTAATTATTTCATCCATGCCTACCGGTAGGTTTTTTGTCACTGTACTATCAACAATGTAATCTAAGCCTTCTTTTAACAATCATTCTTGAGCTTATTTTAAACCAGAAAGTTGTAATTTTAAACTACAAAGTTAAAATAGGTCTAATTTTGACCACACATTTGTACTAGTATCTGACACATTATTTCACTATTAGGCCTACATGATATAGGTATCAGCTATTGGTTCTGATGGTAGAAGGGGAAAATACTTTAAAAACATGGCTACTTATAGGTGGTATTAAAAACAAATTTCTTAAAAAGTTATGCATGTTTTAAACCCTGTCGTGGGTTTCAAGATCTGGGGCATTTTTGATTTTGATTTACCAATGCCTGACACCACCTGTTTGAGACTACATAACTAACCTAGAGGACTCGACAACTCAAAACCAATTTGCATTAAGTAATTGAAACATAAATTTTATCCATATATCAATACATGAATTTCTATAGAGAAAAATATATATATGAGAGCAAAATAATATGCTAGCACCTTAATTGATTGTAGATATGGCCATCTCACATGGGAGTGGACACATGGAATCAGAAGTTTCTTTTACCCTGGATGTATTACAATATTGTATAAACTTCTGGAACTACTCAACTTGGATTATGTATTTAACTTGGTGAGTATTAAAAGTTTCATTTTAAATAATAGAGCCACAAACCACACATTTACAAGTGTAAGATATGTCAGTCTACCTTCTCTATAGGTACAGTCCGTTGAGGTTGAAAGGTAGCAACTTATTGGCTCAGCTATCGCAGTATGCTATGCTCCCACACATGACTGTCAAACAGTTTGTATAGCTACGCCCAAGGTCGAAGTTAGAGTTCATAAATTATTTCTTGACTGTTGCTAAGGAGGTATGGAGGAGGAGTTTTGTCTTTTTTGTGATACCCAAATGGTTTTAATTACTAAATTAATTCTACATTTTTGTTAACTTCCTGGTAAAATAAATTATTCGTTACATACTAAGTTAATTAGTTATGTTTGCTTTTATTAACTTATGAGCTAGCATTTCTTTTATCTGTTAAATATGTAACCACGTCACATGTTATTTTAGCAGTACTACCCACATTTATTGGTTTTACAAGGTAAAATAAAGTAAGTTCCCCCCTTTTCATAATCTTTATTACTGTGAATAGCTAACTTTTCATTTATTAATGATTAATCTCATAGGCCTGCTATGTAAAAGATACAAGGGATTGATGCTGATTTTAAAAAAAAAAAAGAAAAATTTCTATCACGTCACGTTTTCTTGAAAAATTCAATTTTACTTGGATTTTTATGAACATTTCCCATAAATTTTTTTTCGGCGTTGAATTTCTTCCCTCTCGCCTGACCATCATTCTACCGTGTTGAAACCTTCAGAATACACCTCTGTGACACCTACCCGTCGCCGTTCCTCCCTCCCCGCTGCAACCTCTCTCTACCAATAGCGTCGCGTGAATCCTTATCTCAGTTCTTTATCTTAGTTCGCTAAGCGAGCGTAATCGGCAGTCACCTTCTATTTTTTAGAGCTTTATCTGGATTGATCCTGAAAGTGTTATTTTTCTTAAGACTGAATTCTCTCGACTTTTCTGGAGTCATCAGAAAAGATATAAAAGAGATGTCCTCATGAGAGACTCAGTTTATCTCTCTTTAACCCAGAATATCGTGTACTTACCGTGTTCGTAGTAAGATAAAAGACGTGGAAATTTTTAAGTTTGTCTCAATCTTTCTTTCATGTGTAGTGTCATGCATGCGCTGATACAGTGACAAGTGGAAACTTCATCACAGAAACAATTTTAACGGTTGCTTTTTTCTGTGCGGTTCGTGAATCATGGCTTTGAGTTCGAGACGTTGTGAAAATTTGCCAGATGACTTTTGTTACATATGCGGCGAATATAGTGTTATTAAAAATCGCATGTGGAGCATTACAGACTATGTAAGACAACTTTATCTTGTGTATTTTGGCATGAAACTCGGAGACCAGGACAAATCATGGGCTCCTCATAAAGTTTGTGTGCAGTGTCTCAATAATCGACGCGGAGCCGAAAAACCACTCTGATGATTGTTACTGTTGTTCCTACCATATCCATGGGTATAACCACAAAAATCAAAAGCTAATCTCTTCTCCTGATAGCATTCCATCCGCCATACGTCCTGTTCCTCATGGACCTGATGTGCCAGTGCCTTTGCCTCCAACTGAATTGCCAGTCATCTCTTCAGAGTCTTCAGACTTGGAATATCCAGAAGTTCAAGGCTCCGATACCGAATATAAGCCCTCTGGAGGCAATTCACCTCAGCCCTTCTATCAGGTTGAACTTAATGATCTGACTAGAGATCTGGGCCTTTCGAAAGAGGCAGCTTAATTGTTGGGCTCCAGATTGAAAAGAAAAAACTTATGGCCAAAGGAACCTCTTTTTATTGGTACAGGAATCGAGAAAAGGAATTTGTTACTTGAGTACTTTGAGGAAGAGTAGAACCTGGTCTATTGTTCTGATGTATCTGGATTGATGAGCAAATTTAATATCACATACGATAAAGATGAATGGAGGCTGTTATAGATTCATCGAAAAGGAGCCTTAAAGCTCTCTTTCTGCATCATGGAAGCCAGTATGCATCTGTATCAGTTGGACACTCGGTGCATTTAAAAGAACGCTATGAAAACCTGGCTATCATCCTCAACAAAATAAAATATTCCGACCACAGTTGGTTTGAAAGTTTTGAACGTTATCTCCATACTTCTTGGTTAACAAGGCGGATATACAAAGTTCTCATGTTTCATCCGTGAGTGGGACAGCCGTGATAAGACTCAACATTGGGTCAAAAAAGAATGGCCGAAAAGACAAAATCTTGAACCAGGCACCAAGAATGTGATTTGAAACAGCTTAGTTGATCCAAAAAAAGTATTGTTACCCCCTCTGCATATAAAATTAGGTGTAATGAAGCAGTTTGTCAAGGCTATTCCAAAAGATGGCTATTGTTTCAAATACCTGTGCAAAAAGTTTCCAGGTTTATCTGAAGCCAAGTTGAAAGAGGGAATCTTTGTTGGTACAGATATCCACAAGGTTATGAAGGATAAAGAATTTGAGACTAAGATGACAACAAAGGAAAAGGAAGCTTGGGTTGCCTTCAAAGATGTCGCCGGTAAATTTCTGGGTAGTTACAAGGATCCTGACCATAAATCAATTTTTATGAATATACTGGACAAATTTCAAGTGTTGGGTTGCTCCATGAGTCTCAAAATACATTTCCTTCACTCACATGTGGACTTTACCCGAAAATTTAGGATCAGTTAATGAAGAACAGGGTGAAAGGTTCCACCAAGACATCAAAGATATGGAGCTCAAATATCAAGGAAGATGGGACAAGAACATGCTCGCCGACTACTGTTGGACGAGATAGGCCTGAGGTTGAGCATAAAAGAAGAACGTCAATAAGAAGTTTCAAAAGAAAAAGATTACATACTCAAATAGAAACTTTTGTTTTGTTTTTTGCTCAGTTTGAAATTTGTTTCAAACTTTCATGTATACATACATAATATTTGCTTCTTTTAGTCAATTGTCTGTTTTATGTAAGTTACCTTAATAAAAACAAATTAAAATAGTATGTTGGTGATTTTCTTCTAGAAACTGCACCATAATTTGATGTAATAAGTTTAAACTCAAGGGAACTTTTTTTTTTCTCTCGACCAGAGGCAGCTCGTGCGATCTGGTAACAGTGGTTTTCATCCATTTAAACCTATAAAAAATTAATTGATTGCTGAAAAATCAATTTGCCTTACCAAGAATCGATTATTTTACATAGATTTAAATGGATAAAAACCATTGTTTTCAGATAGTACATGCAAAATTGTTCAAGAGAATTCCTTTTCAAATAGGATTTTAGCAAAAATATCGATATCGATTTTACAAAAAAATCCTGACATGATGGAAAAAAATGGAGGTCATTTTTGAAATCACCACAACAAATAACATAAAACTCGGCAAAAACTTCTCTTGTATTTTTCAAAAACTTCAATTTCGCATGCCTCTTTTATCATATTCCACACATGTAACACAAATAAAATAATAAATTCTTAAAGATTGTCAATTTATTTTTAGGAAGCTGAATTTAAAAAAAAAATTATAGTAAATAATTAAAGGGTCCTAATTCTGATTTAAAATAGTTTATATTATTTCTGGTTATAAAATGAATTAGTGCCTAATTGCTTGGAAATGTAAAATAAGACAGTGTAGAAACACTGTACAATAATGTAAAGTAATTGAGAGTGAAGGAAGCCAACCTGAAAGGATAGTTAGGTTAGGCCTAGATAGAAAAACACACTTCTCTCTTCATTTCTTTCCTTCTCAAACTATTGCCCTATATTACACTTCACACAATGTTGAATTTTCATAGATGTTCCTTTATCATTAGAAGACACACATTGAAAACACACAAACAAAGAGAGGCTCTTGAACTACATGTTTCTGTATGATTTGAAATATGTAAATGAAAACTTGCAGTGTTGCCAAATTGATTTTACTATATATGGTTAGAAAAAAAATAGCTTGCTGAGAATTAATAATTTTTTTTTATCTCAGTTTCAAACCGTCGGGTAGTCTGGATTTTGCTACCCATTGTCTGAGTTGAGAGTTGTTGCAAGTGGCTGTAGGGAATGCTCTGAGTACTCTGGTGGTGTAGCAGAAGTCAGAATCATTATTGTGGGTGTTAGCATGGAAAGGAACTGGTTTATCTGGATTTTTGTGGTTGGTACTGAAACGGTGATAGCTCATGCGTATTTACAGAGGTTTTGTTGTGAGTCCTATGTCTTCAGTCTCACAATAATCACATTAAAGTTGGATGTGTTGCAGTCATAATGGCCTTGGATGGGGTATTGCTTCTTGGTGTTCTTACTATTGAAGGTCTTGCTGGGTGAGTAGATCTTGCATGTGTTGCAGCATTGTTCGATACACGGGTGTGAACCTTTTTCTGTGTTGATTGAGGTAAACATTTTGTTGGGGTCAGGCAATTTTGGGTGTACTAGAAGGTTGTGAAGTTTAGATGGCCGTTTGAAAGAGATTCTTGGGGGAAAGCCGAGGTTTTGTGTTTGAGTGGAAGAAGCTAGAAAGTTGTATCCATTCTTGAGGATTGTGTTGATTCTCTGCAGTCCTGGATGGTATTTAATAATGAAAGGTATGTCATCAGAGGTTTGTCTGTGATTTGTCGAATCATTTGAGATGACTCTGGCGATTTGAGTATCAATGAGAGTTTAGGGGTACCCTCTTTCTTGAAATGCTGAGGAAAATGTATTCCAATACTGAGTGAGGTCAGCACTGTCTGAACATATGTGTTTGGCCCTAATGGCCTGGCTGTAGGGGAGAGACTTCTTAGTGTAAGAAGGTGGGCTGCTGCGGTAGTGGAGGTGTTGTTGCTGGTTTGTAGGTATTATGTGAACTGTCGTGTGAATATTATTGTTCTCATTGAAGACATCCAATGCCCAGATAGGTGCCATGCTGTAGTGAGATAATGGGTGAATTTGAGAGTAGTGAAATTGTTTAAGTTCTTCCAGAAAGTTGTTGGGCATCTGTCTCGAATGTGTCTCAATCATAAAAATATCATCAATCTTCTGGAGCCATACTAGTGGTTTGAGGAGTCTAGAATGTAGGAAGAATTCTTCCAATCACCACATGAAGAGATTGGCATAAAAAGGGGCCATGCGCATACCCATAGCAGTGCCCTTAATCTGTAGATAATGTTTGTCGAGGAAATGGAAACTGAAACTGTTCTTTTCCAAGATGATTCTGGCTAATTCAAGCAGGAAAGAAGTGGTGGATTTGGAATTTTGAGGTCTGAGATTTAGAAAATGTTCCATTGCAGCTCAGCTATTTGTATGGGAATGTTGATGTATAGAGCGGTGACATCATTTGTAACTAAGAAAGATTCCCCAATTTGATGCAGGTGATTTAAGAAATGTTTGGTGTCTTGAATGTATGATGGTAGTGCTTTTACAAAGGGTTGTAGGTGAGAGTCAACAAAAGCATATATTTTTTCTGTTGGGGAACCACATCCAGAGACATTGGGACGTCCTGGTGGTTGGAGTATTCCTTTGTGAATTTTAGGAAGAAGGTAGAGTATGTTAATTTGAGGTTTATCAGTGGAAAGAAGCATTATAGACTTAGGTGAAAGTTTCTGACGGGGGCCCTCGCACTGAACACATTCCTTAATTTCTTTGTTGTAGTCTGCTGTGGGATCTTCTTGAAGGAGTTTGTAGGTTGACATGTCCTAAAGCTGAGTGATTGCTTCAGCAATGTAGCCCGAGCGGTTAAGAACAACTATAGCAGTGGTTCCCGACCTGGGGGCAATCGCCCCAAGTGGGCGATTTCGGTTATCAGGGGGGCGATAAATAAGTGGGGGGCGATGAGTATTCAAAGGGGTAAAAATTAAAATAGTACTGTACAGTAGAAAATGCTGGGTAGCACGAGTCACTGGCTATTCTCAGCCGGTGAGCTCACTGCACTCACCCCTCTCCACAGTCCCCACCTGTTGTGACTCAACCCCCTCCCCCTCCTGCCATCACAACACACTTGTCATTGACCTACATTCGTCTTCAGTCTTCACTAGCCTTTGTGTGCCTCATCATCAGTTTTTGTGCGTTTGTTTTGAAGTGTAGAAGTTCATGCACAATGGATTCAAAAAAGAAGAAGTGTCGTCAATACTCAGCTGAGTATTTAAAATTCGGTTTTATTGTGTCACCGCAAAATGTGCAGTTTCCACATTGTCTTTTGTGCGATAAAACATTTACTAGTAATGAAGCCATGAAGCCTTTGCGAATGAAAGATCATTTATCAAGAGAACACAGTGATAAAGTGAGTAAAGAACTTAGTTATTTTCAACACCTCAACAGGCCTCCACCGTGGTTCGGATTCCACGTTAAACTGTAGGTCCTTCATTTCATCTCATAATCACCCTACCATTACACATTAGCTTAAGAGCGTATAACCCGAACGGGTAGTAAGACGCGGTGCTAATAATAATAATAATAATAATTCAACACCTCAAAGCCAAAGATGATAAACGGCCTAATGTGAGTGAATTATTAAAAAAACCAGCAACCGATCTTGACAAAGGTCTTCTTGCTTCTTACGAGGTGTCTTTATTGATCGCTAAATGTGGTAAACCTCACACAATTGGCGAAACTCTTGTTTTACCGGCTAGCAAAAAAATTGTTGAAATCATGCTAGGCGAGGGCCCTAGTAATAAGATAAGTCAATCAGTTCCTTTGAGCAACAATAGTGTTTCCAGCCGAATTGACAAAATGGCCACGGACGTTGAATCCAAACTCACCAATTTGTTGAAAAAAAGTAAATTTGCATTGCAGATTGATGAATCAACTGTGATTGATAACAAAGCAATTTTACTAGCTTATGTGAGGTTTATCAATGAACAAAAGGAAATTACCGAGGAAATGTTGTTTGCTAGAACTTTGATCACTGATACGAAGGGATCGTCGATTTTTAAAGTGGTACAAGATTATTTTGAGGAAAAAGAGATTCCCCTTACAAACGTGAGCGCTTGCGCAACAGACAGTGCTCCTGCCATGTCAGGTCGTCATGCTGGGTTTCTAGCCCACCTTAAGAAATAAGTGCCAGAGGTCATCACTATTCACTGTGGCATTCATCGTCAACACTTAGCTGAGAAAAAATTGAGTGGTGTCCTGCATGAAATCCTACAACTGGTTATTACTGGTGTCAACAAGATTAAAGCTAATTCCCTCAATGACCGTCTGTTCCGACAACTTTGCCATGAAAATTATGAGGAATTTGAACGCTTGCTTCTACATACGGCCATGAGGTGGCTTTCCAAAGCAAACTGTTTGCGCCGTTTCTTCGAATTATTTGACACGGTTACTGAGTTTCTCAACACGTCTGATCCTGTATTAAGTGAGAATTTGAAGCAACGCAAGTTGGAACTTGCGTACCTTACAGATATTTTTGAAAAAATGAACGAAGTCAATATAAGGCTTCAAGGAAACAAGATGAACCTTATCAAGGCCAAAGGAATTATTTCATCATTCACCGCCAAGTTTGTTATCCACAAGGTAAATATTGGCCGTAAAGAACTGATTCAGTTTCCGACCCTTAAAAAGTGTTCAGTGTCAGATAACGAGACTTCTGAACTCCCAGAAGACAAAATCCTAATTTTTACTGATCACTTTGACCAGTTAAAAACTGACATGAAATCAAGATTTGAAGATTTGACCAAGTTACAAATTCCGGATTGGATTCTAGATCCATTCTCATTTGAAGCTGTGGATAAGCTTGATAACTCTTTGCAGACAGAGTTTCTAGATCTGAAATATGACTGTGAGGCGAAAATCATTTTCAAGCAGAGCGGTTACAAGTTAGTCTGGGTGAAGCTTATGGACACTTATCCACAACTGTGGGGAAAAACTGAACCACCTCCCATCTCGTTCTCGTCAACATATTTAGTTGAAAAAGGATTTAGTTCTGTTGTCCATCTCCTCACAAAACAAAGAAATAAGTTGGATATTTGCCTCAAAGGAGACTTGCGCCTAAACTTGAAGAACATAAAGCCGGATATTCAGGCTTTAACTGAAATCCACCAAGCACAAGGCAGCCATTGAAAAGGTAAAATAAAACAATAACAAAGTTTTCCAACTTTCATTTATTTTTTCAAACTTTAACTGTCAACTTTCTTAATTTTTCCAGATTCCAATTTAAAAATGAAAACATGTACTCCTGTTTTTTAAATGTACGTCAATGATATTAGTTAATTATTTCACTTCTTTGTTCTTAAAAAAATCTGTAAAAAATGTACATTTTAATTATTTTTCTATTTTATTTAAGAGTGACCGGATAAAACTGATTTGGTTGTTTTTATATACGGTAATAACATTATTTAAAATAATAAAACTGCTTTATTATTTACATTTTACTTCAAACTAAAATTAGGCATACAATGAAAATGAAAAGGGGGCGATAGGTGTTAGTCAACCTCCAGAAAGGGGAGATGGGCCACAAAAGGTTGGGAACCACTGAACTATAGTGAATCCGTTATCGGCAGGTAGAATAATTATATCCTTTTTGGCACGAAGGGATTTTATTGCCTTTTGTTCATTGAAATTAAGATTCTTAGTTTTCGGCATAGTGTCAGGGAAGCGTGGATCAGATATGTTGGATAGAAATTAGGTGATGTAGTGTTTGAGAGGATGGTCTATAGGCAAAGGGGGAGGAGCCCAGTCCGAGGGAGGCCTAAATCTTGTGAGGGCTGGATCAATTGTTTTTTTAAGGCCAGAGCTAGGGGGGGTACTTTTTGAAGTGGAATATAAGTCTAAGGGTGTGCACATACAAGAGCGAGATGGTCAAAATTTGTGTCGGGCGAAAATTACATTCCCTAGGCTAGTACACAGCCTATCTTTGTGTGTTTTCAATGTGTCTTCTAATGATAAAGGAACATCTATGAAAATTCAACATTGTGTGAAGTGTAATATAGGGCAATAGTTTGAGAAGGAAAGAAATGAAGAGAGAAGTGTGTTTTTCTATCTAGGCCTAACCTAACTATCCTTTCAGGTTGGCTTCCTTCACTCTCAATTACTTTACATTATTGTACAGTGTTTCTACACTGTCTTTACATTATATTATTTCTGGGTGGCAAAAAAAAAGATAGTTGCTAAAATCTCATTCATTGGACATATTTTAGTTTTAAAGGTGAATTTTATTTGTTTCTTCAAAGTTATTATGACTGTGTATAGCTTTGTAGGACTACAGTTTCATTCCATACTTCATTTAATGTTACCATAGCGGCCACAATATAACTATTAATAAAAAGTTTTTGATAAATACTTTTATTGAGAAAAATGGTCACTTATTAAGATTTAGGTTGATTATCATTTTCTAATACACTAATTATATAATGTAAACTTTTTTTTTGTCAAATCTGTTTTTTTTTATTTAATCAATTCTGAAAATCCAAACAATAAAACTGGCCATGTCGTAGGCAAGTATTAATATAAAATCATAGTGAGGAGGTTTATTAATTGGAAAGCAAGGGAAAATATTGTATTTGGTTTACGAGCTTAACAACACTTTACATGAAATCACTATTTTTTTTCAAGGTTTGGAATGTAAATATCTTCAAATAAAAAAATAGGGAGTTTGCTTTTATTAATGTTGGTCTGTTGCCTAAGATACCTGAAACTGCTTAACCGATTGTGGTGCATTTATTTATATTTCTTAGTACGTTTTTCAAGGGAGGATCTAGCATACAGACATTCATGTGTTGGGGTTCGAAGTTTGAATTTCCAGTAAAGATCCGGCCGGATTTATTTATATCTGTAACTTAGGATCTCTGAAACCACTTAACAGATTGCAGTGCAATTTTTGTTATCATATATAATATTTATCCAGGCAGTTTTAGTATGATATAATCAGGTGTAGTGGTGTGAGTCCCGGTGAAGGGCCATCCAGATGTTGTATAAATCTCTAGAACTGCTTAGCCGATTGCGATGTAGTTTTTCTCATTCTGTAGATATATTCTGTAGATATATTTTAGCTTGATATAATCAGGTGTAGTGGCGTGAGTCCTTCTGAAGGTACAACTGGATTTTTTTTTTCTGGTGCTTAATATTTCTGGTACAGTTTAGCCGATTGTTTTGCAGTTGTTTATATTTGTAGTAATTTTATCTATTCAATTGTAAATTGTATACATCAATAAGATTGGTCTGAGAGTCACCGGTGAAATGGAGGCCTGGCAAGTGATGACTTAATTTGCTGGTTTGCAGCCAGGTATTATGATTGAGCATGGTAGTAACAGAGTTAGTTTGAAGCCGAGATTCTAGTTGAAGTTTAAGGTTTGGCGTAGGAGTTTGTCTCTCGGTGATATTCCATTACGCCTGACAGTGAAAAGTTTGGCGTCCATAATATTCTGGAGATAGTAAAAACATTCTTATATGAATGAATTTATTTTTAAAACCAACAATATCATAAATGAGGCTGTGGGCGGATATTTGTAACATTTAATTTCTAAATGTCAATTGATGTTAAAAATCATTGATAATATCCCTGTAGACACGAAGTTCAATACTATCTTCTTTGTTTATATAAAATTACCATTTAGTTTTCTACATGCTGTATCTTTTCATTGCCAAACAAGACTCATAATATTATATATTATATCCACTTCACATCTTTTTGTTGGAAGTTTCAGAGATGGTATTAAAAACTAAATATATTATATTTAAAAACATCTAAAGAAACATAGACAATTTCTTCTATTGCAATTTTCCATGATGCTACGAAAGGGATGATTTGGGTTATTGTAAGGGAGATTGAATTGAAAGGGGTTGTATCCATATTTGCATGGAAGAAAGGTACAAAGCAATTTAGGAATAAACATCCTCAGTACACTCGGCTGAGATTCTAACCCTAACTTCCCCACCACTGACAAACTTGACTAGAATTGCATGATATGTAAACACATGGTACATGATTCATTTAACAACCAACCAATTGCTTGCATTTATATATTTGTTATCTTATAAAACAGAAGTGTGTCTTTATTCAGCTCAAAGGTTGGCTCCACTTGCTCGCTCTATATTAGCAGACCTTAGCCCTCAATATCCATGTTGCCAATCCCATACATTACAATGTAGTGGGCAAAAGTGTGTTCATAAGCTCAAGGACAGGTTTGATACCAAGGAGGTGGGAACAATTTACTAGAAAATTCTTATCACCACCCATATTCCACACCTGTTAGTAAAAATGTAAGGGTTTAGTGATGTAGGCCTACAATAATTTGAGGTAGGGCTTTTCACGCTAAATTTATTATTTTAAAGCCGTCTTGACTTTAATAGAGTACGTTTAAATATTTTAAAGAAGTTATTGTCTCATTACTGTGGCAATGAACACTTTAAATTTGTGATTATTCCTTTTTTTCAATGAAACAATATATAAGTTTAGATAGTTCCTTATTATATAAGTTAAGAACCAATAACATGAGATTTGTTTATTTTTTAAGCACCACATCTTACTACCCGCTCAGGTTATACAATTATGTAATATTTACTTTAATGTTTTAGAGCAGAAGAAGGTTGAATTTAAAGAAGGTGCACCCAAATTTACATGGAGGCAGTGTTAAAAACCATTTAGGAAAAAACTCTTGAGGAACCTTAGCAAGATCGAACCCAGATCTCCCTGTAGAGGAACCTTACCGAGATCGAACCCCGATTTCCCCGTCATTGGCTCTCTAGTTTATTGCGAGAGTAGCATCTTAGACCATGTGGCCACTGAAGCGGGTGAATGCTGTTATACGTAGATAGTCTTCTCATGAAATAATATTTTTCATGGCTTGTTTTGTGGCCTTTGAGTCAGTTCTTATTGGTTTTTGTCTGTGAAATGAGTACAACAAACCAATCTTGCTCCGTGGTATAATAGGCCTGCCTACACCAAACACACTCATAAAACAGCATTGTCCTCTCCAGCCATGCGTTGTCGATAATTTAGACTTGGAGTGTAATTATTCACTTGAATGTTACAGGCTAGGCTTCCAAGTGCTAGGGGGTGTTAGACAAGAGCATTCTCAATGAGTGTCAAAATAAGGAGTGGCAATAGGTGAGTATCTTATAGAAGAAGATAACATATAAACTCATTTAGATGTCAAGTTAATTTATTCTGTGTTGCTTGTGACAAAGAGTTCGGGGTTCGAATCCTTAAATTGAACCAGTACTAAGGTGAGAGGACGAAAAAACCTTGGTGTTATTTGCACATTTAGGAAAGTGGAAAAAGAATGCCAGTCTTGTGTATCCCAGTTTACCACGATGAAGAGATCATGGTTCTAATATTGTGTTACAAAGTATGTACTTAAAATACCTCATTATGTTGAAAATAATTGTTTATCAATTATATTTAACTCTATTCTGGTTAATATCTGACAACATTTTCTCGTTATCGGTTTGTGTTTATTTCTTCTTCACATTTCTACATGACTTAAACATATTGTTTTATTCTATAAATGAGTAAAACGTTGCAGAATATTTCAAATATTCACATATTAAAAAAGGTATTAAAATTCATATTTTTGATAATGTCTCTTAATAAAAATATATTCACTTTGTTGTATTAATTTACAGCTGCTATTTAGTTTTCTTTGTTACTATAACTTTACTATAAAGTCCTTACTAATTAGTGAATGTTCTTGGCTGCGTTTTAAGGGCGAGGTTTAGGAAATCATGTTTGAACTTGAGTTGGGTCTAAAATATTAATTTTTTTATTTTAAAGTGCGCTGGTATGATTTTTTAATTAAATAGCATTCATAATGATAAGTATAATAATAACAAAGTAACCAATAATTATTTGAGGAGTATGCGACTTTAACATATAAGTTGTAGTGCAGACTAAACAAAATACATAATTGATTTGTTCTTGAAATTAACTTGGAAGGAGTAATAATTGTTGGCCTACTGCAAGACCTAAATGTTTAAAAGATATGAGAAAGTTAACTTTATTTGAAACTGTCACTATTTTACTAGTAAAGTAAATAATGTTATCCAACCCCCAACTTTCAGACAAGCGCCATTTAACTTCTATATGCTATACTCGGAACTTCACAGCCAGCTAGTATACATGGAACAAACTTTACTTTTAAATGCATCACTGTTTCCATTCTTTGGCCTGGGTCAATTTTTTATTCAAGTAATAGATTTCCACTACAGGCTGGCTAGGCCTGTCGTAGCTTCATATGGCTTACAATCTATCTTAATACTGGGACAAGAACAACATCCCGTTCCCAACCATTAATTTATCAATATAAAAAGTGTAAATGCATATTTTCATCAATGATAAATTTTCAGCCATGCTGAGAATCAAACCCTAGACCATTATCTCAAAGGGTAGACACGCTACTGACACAAAATGAACTATTTATTAATATGTTAGAATGCCAGGAAAGACTTCACTGTTTCTCATATAACCTTCATATAGTCAATGTTAAATCAATAGGACAAGGAAGGGGTATTTTAGGGATTTGCATACACATTCTTGAGAGTAGTTGGATAATCTCATTGTATTAAATGCATTATTGATTGAACTTAAAAAAGAAGGCCTCAGAATAATAGATTATAGATCAGTATGATATCTGCTCAAAACACAGACAAAATTAAATATTAGATATCTTAGAGTAAACAGAATTACAAAGTAAAAGTAAATATTCTAGAAAATATCGAAAATACTTTATATTCTAATGTGATGTATACTGGATCGATGGTCAGGTGGGTAGAAAACATCCTCACATCCATTTTCAATGATCGATGAAACAGGGTTCGAATCCTGGCCAGGATTACTGAGGGTCATTATCGTAAGTTGTTTCCTGCCTTCCCTCCAAACAAATGTTGATATATCTTCTTTAATTTTTATTTTCTTCATCATTACCCCATAAGTATTAAGTTTCTTAGGCGTGTAGCCCGGACGAGTAGTAAGACTAAGTAATATTATGTTATATATAAATATATACCTATATTTCACTCTAAAATATATATTATCCCTTTCACAGAAGATTGGGATCAACTTCTGGCTGACCCACAAAGTTCATTATCGCTAGTTCTGTCAGCACTTCCAAGGACTCACAGAAAAACAGTTGACTAAACTAATGCTCAAACCTGCCTGTATATAAATACTAAATTATTGAAAATACTGCACTTCATTCGGTTAGGTGGTTATAAATATCCTAGATATCATATGTATAAGGCATTCACGAGCTAAGTTTAACTGGATGACAGCTCGAAATGTTACTAGAAGTAATCCCTAATATATCACTACGCCAACAGCTGACATTTATCACTTTGGATCACTGTAATGAAAACAGATGGTAATATATTAATGGGATAGTTAACCACAGTAATTTAGGCCAATATTATTTATTTATTTATTTGAGGTCGGACACAAAGTTTATTTATAGTTTTATTCCCCTTAAAAAAATATTAACACCACTTTCACAAAAACTTCTAACGAACATAGCTTTAAAATGGTGGCTGACGAATCTAAACCATTTGATTGAACATAACGGTAAACAAGTTTTTTACAATGATGTAGACACGCAGTTGATGAAAATATTTTATTCAGTTAAATATTTCAAAATATGATAAAATAATCATAAAATCATTTATTGTATGTAAAAAAATGACAATTTTCTCTTTTCCAAGTAAATACGATGCCTGTATTAAAAGATATTAATGTGTGCACTATATTACACAAAATCAGTAATGTTCCAAAACGAAAAATAAGTACTTTTAATTATGTTTAGAATATTGTTTCAAGTTGGATAAAAAGAAATTATTTAAAAAAATGAAATAGTATGAGAAAACTTAAGTTTACGTTATTTTAAATGTAATATATAACAGGTAATTAAATATCTTTACATTTATAACAAAACTGTGATCTTTTACAAGTGTTGGCAACCCAAAACCTAAACATATGATTTTCGAACTGTCATCAAAGTAAAAAGCTATCATGAACGAAATATAACACATCCATCCGAAACTCTAACCCCAAAACCTAAGCATATCATGCTAAAAACTGCCCAGTTATTATCCTAATCAATATGATAAACTACATCTGAATTGATTAACCCTTTTAGTGTAACACCTATTCCAGAATTTGTGCGCATAGAGTGCCAGAGGCATGTTAGGTTTTGTGTGCGAAGAATGCCACAGCTATTTCCTCATTTTTGTAAGGGTTTGCAAGAAAATTCGCCAAACCTTTATTTATGAAGCGATTATTGTGATTTTTCTATCATATTAATCCATATGTACTGTTCTTTAATACTGATAAATCAATACAATTTTTTTTTTTCAAATTAATGCTAACATATTATTCAAAAAAATATTATATTGTAACGTCCCTATTATTTGGGTGCCCGGTAGCCAACCCTAACTACTATACTACCAAAACACCCTAGGGGGTTACATGGGCAGGATGGACCCCGAGCGGTAGGGGTTGGGATTGATGGTCTGTGGGGAATGAGACTAGCGAGTTTATCCCAACGATCTGTTTATTTCTCCAAACAGTACCTACGCTACTACACCGATATTATGAAACTCCTCGTGACGAGGGAACACTCACGACAACGGGACTCGTGAGACTACTTAGGGACCCGGAATCGACTCTCCGGCCGGGGTGAATCCACCAGACCACATGTTAACTCGTTCCTTATCTATCAGCGAGCCGACTACACATCCTTACAGCATCGCTGCCAAACAACAACCACGTGTGTTCTTCTCACACACATCACAAGTCGATCCCAGTTCTCACGAGTCCAAGGTCCATTCATCGCCAGTATTCGCTCGTCAACAGGATGAAGCTATATGAGCCAGAGGCTGTTCTCAACAGGAAGGCAACCCAATGCTTTTGACTTCCAAGGAAATGTATAAGTGTGGGCTAACTTCTTGCCAGAACAAACCTTAAATTATTATGCTCTTACATTACACCCCCCCCCCCCCCCCCCCGAAAAATAAGTGGAACATTTATGAGACACTTATTTGTCCTAGGTGGTGACTACCCTTAACACTAGTTATTAGATAAGTCTGGCAGGGTGACTACAATAGACTGTGCCTGCGTAGGTATGGAGGGTACAATGTTAGGAGCAGGCCTACTATAACATTTAACTAATGACCCTTTGAAATTAAAGACTACTACAGCTACAATAATAAACAATACAACAGGTGTGATAGTTGAGCCTAAGATTATAGACAAAGGTTTAGGACTTTCCTTTAAGCTATGGGCCCTAATTTTCTCTACTACTTGATTAAAATCAACTGGATTAATCGATTGCTTAACAAAGGCATCAATCTCGTTCACTAGTTCCCTGGAAAAATTAACATTTTTAGGAATATTTAAATTTGATTCACAACTCAAGTTTCCTAGATTTGGAATATACATCAACGGCAAATTATTTTGAAAATACAATGTACCATGAACTGAAGCTAATACTTTGAAATCACTGCTACTCATGTCACAGTTACTAGCATTTAATATGACACCACTATTCTCAATTTTCAAAGTATATGGAGGCATACTGTCGAAAGTAGTTCTACATACAAATGTCACTTCAAGGGGCTAATTTACTGAAAAAATTCAATCTTTTTACTTGTACGACGTAGAAAGGTTTTGACAAGTCTTGAACTGTTCGTGGACCGTATAAACTGGAACTTCTGTTCAAAAGTAGGTCAAGTTCACAACTATTGACAGTTGTGTCATACAGAACAAAATTTGAAGGACAAATTGTGACAACATGCTTTTTACACTCTGTTAGATCTTTAGCGTTCCCATTATTAAAGTATTGTCTATCTTGACTAATAAGCATATAATCCAAAACATAGGAAGAGTATAAATCTGGTATAGCTCCCATTGACTATCCGTATTTGCTAGAGGTACACTAATAATTACTTGTAAAGTATTATCACTTACTATAGATTGTACAGTGGCCATTCCATAAAAAACATGTAAATACTCTGGTTTCACTGGTACAACCATGGTCAATGGTAATTTAATATTTCTTTCTATTGAATGTAAGGTATTCAAATAAACACTCGGCGTTATAAGTCCACTACTTAGCTTGTTGTTGGAACTTATTTCTATGGATTGTCTTAGATTAATAATATCTAATCTAGCATTCGACAGACATTCACTTACTCTAAGCAATAAATTGTTTAAATCAATGTGAGAGTTAATTACATGCATAGACCTTAGTAGTCCATCTACACTTTTACTGAGCTCACTATAAATAACATTGAAATGAGAGAGATATTCCTTAGCAAGTTGTTGGATGAATTTTGAGTTGTTGGTAACTCTATATTCTAAATTTTTCATTACTAAAATATGCCTATTCCTATTAGAAACATCATCATCAACATCTTGGTCCAAATATTCAAGTTTTTGATTAATTTCATACAAATCATCAGAATCTAAAGTGCCAAAAATAGTTTTGAGAATTTTACCTCCAAAGTCAATCCAAGCCCTTTTGGGTTTTTTAGGTTTATTAGGTAACAAGTCTGTAAAACTGGTTATTTCTTGTTGATACAGTTTATAGGTTTCAGTTACTTGCTCAGTGGCGGTTTTCCAGTTTTGATACCATGAAGAATTATTTTCTATCAACTCATCTGCAAGCTCAACACTAATTATAGAAGTTACTAAATTGAACAGTTTACTGTTTTCTACATTTAATTCCATTAAATCGAAATCTACCACCACTGTAAAACTGTTATCAGATAAGATGAGGTTTCCTGTCCTTTCAAACAGAACTCCACTCGGTAATTTACTAATTTTCGTCGCTTCACTTAACACATTGGAAAATACACAAAAATAAAACACTAAAGCAACCATTTTAATGCCGCTTTCTGAGGTTATACTAATGAGAGGGGTACTCCGATGACGTTGGGGGATGGGTGACCTTCTTTCTCCTGGCAGACTGGTTCTCCAGCGTGACTGGATGGGGTCGACTGGCATCGAACCTCGAACCGCTGCTAGGGCCACCACGTGACTTATTGGCGTCCTCGGGAACCAGTGGCGTCTTCCTCGGAAGACCTTTCGGCCGCACCTCCGTGTCGCTGTTACAAGGTACAGGGAATAACTTACTCAAATATGGCTTAACCCTATTTGTGTGAACAATAACAGTGCGAAAGGGCAGCTGTACCTTAATTGTTACCGGTGACAAAACTTCTAACACTAAATATTGTCCTTTATACTGGAGTTGGAATTTCTTTATTTGACCACATTTTAGAACTGGATTAGAAAGATACACTAACGTCTCCAACTCTGTATTTGGAACGCTAGGTGATTTCTCTTCTTGACAATTTTCCACACACCTTGCAGTTTTTCAGCATGTTCTACCATTTATTTTCTAAATATTATTATGTCATCTAGGTAAACTAGTGTTAGGGTAGGTGTTAACCCATACAATATACCATCCAACAGTCTTTGGAACGTAGCCGGGGCATTTCTGAGACCAAAAGGCATTCTAATTCTAACACATTTGTACACCCCTGTTGTAGTTATAAAAGACGTTTTTGCTTGGTCGTCGGGATGAACACATAGTTGTATAAAGCCACTAGTCATGTCCAGGCACAAAAAGACTTTACACTTAGACATGTTTTCAACCGTTTCCACTAAATTAGGTAGGGGATGAAGTTCTGGGGTTGTTACTGCATTTAAACGTCTATAGTCAACACAAAATCGAAACTCTGGCTGTCCTGTTGTAGACTTAATTTTTACAATCACTATAGGAGAGCTCCATGGTGAATCATGTATTTCCCTGGGTTTGATAAATCCGGCCTTTAACTGGCTCTCAACCATGTATTGAACTAGGGCTCTTTGGTGAGAAGGTACTCTGTATGGTTTCTGAGATATAGGCTTCGCATCTCCGGTATGTATTCGATGGTGTACTAATTGGGTAGCAGGTAAATTATCTTTTTCCCTAAAGATATCCCTAAACTCTCGTAAGATAGGCGTCAAAATGTTTTTATCTTCCTCTGACAAGGTATCTAGTTTTTGATTCAATGCAGCTTCGAATTTAGGGGTTGTAGTCTCCTTAACCTCACAAGCTCGTACAATTTTATTTCGACCCTTACCCTGAGGTAATACAAGGTCCGTGGCATACAAACTTCCACTTGAGTTTTTTCCACAACAGATGACGTCATCTTTATTTACATAACAAACGCCAGCAATTACCGCCCCTCGTGGCATTTAGACAGCCACAGGGCTCATATTGACAACACTTATAGGAACTCTGACCTTGTTCCCCGCCTTTATGGCAACACTAACCTTCTAGCCACATAACAGTGTTTATCTTCCAGTGTATCGATTTGTATAACTGATTCTACTAAAAGTAACTTTTCGTCAACGACTTCTGGGAGTTTAACTTCAGATTGAATTATCTTTCTTGCGCCCGGGGGCATTTCTTCAGCATGCATTAAGCGTACTAGAACCGGAACCATTTTCACAGCGCAGGATGAGGTAGCTAATCACATATTTACTACTGCATTTGCTCGTTGGGGCCCTATTTCGACTCTTGTTCCTAAATCATAAGATTTATGACGAAGGTTCAACTTCCGTTTTTCTATGTTAATAGACGCCTGGTTTTTCAACCAGAAATCTAACCCAAGTATGCCATCATAGTGGTGACAACTGGCATTTACAACCTGTACATTTACTACTAAGCTATCGTGGTTTAACTTGATAGTCACAGATTTTTCTCCCAAATTTGAAATTATTCGTCCTCCTAGACCTGCAATTTCGTACTTAGGCTCGGGAATATTCTTATTTCCCACAACTTCTTGCCACATTACTGAACTTGAGCTCCTGTATCGACTAACAACCTGCATTGCTTTCCCTTGTAGTTTGCAAGAACTATAAGCTCTTCTACACTAGAGTCTTCACTGTCAGTGGAAGTTACAGGGACGAATTTTATTTGGACTGAGGGTCGTGGCTTGGCCCAATCCCTTGATCGTTTGGGGGAGGTTTCCTCCCTTCAAACCTTTTCCTACAAAGCTTGGCTATATGTCCCTTGGCCTGACATTGGAAACAAACCAACTGGTTGACTGGACAAGTTTTAGCTAAATGACCGCATCTCCTACATTTGTGACATTTAAACTCGGCGTAGCTTGTGAAAACACGTGTTTCAGTTCGTCTCTCTTCAACTGGTCGACGGTCCACTTCTAATATGTCTACTGCTGATTCTATTGCGTCTTGGAACGATTTAGGTTTGGAAAGCCGTGTCAGTCTACCTAATTCCCCAGTTAAGCCATTTAGAAAAGCATCTAACGCTCTCTGGTCCGCCTCAAACTTTATTGCAGCATTGCCCTCTTCACTCTCCCCTAAATCACATGTATTGACGTTGATTTTTCTTATTCTGTCCGCGAATTGCTCTATAGTTTCATCCGAACGTAACTTGCTTCGGGTCAACTGTTCTCGGCAATACCTAGTAGTATTCTTCCTCTTAAAACGCTTTACCAGCTCTTGTTTCAGGGATTCATAAGTCATAACTTTACATTCACTGTGCGACAAGGTAAAATCCTGTGCTTCCCCTGAAACCCGTAATTTGGCTACTGCTAATTTTTCATTATCAGTCCACCCACATAGTTCTGCTGACTGCTCTAACTTTGCAAAAATGGTATACACACTATCCTCTGCTCTTCCTTGAAATACTGGTATACTAGGAATAAGAGAGAAATTCCTAACAAACATGGTGGCTGTTATGGATTAGTTTCCCTGACTCGTATTAGCAGCATGGTTTGTACGTTCTTGCCTTAAAGTTTCATTTTCTGCTTTTAAATCATGAATTTGTGTCATTAAAAGATCTATGGCTGTTTGTAAGTCGACATCTCGTCCTTCTAATCTTACTGGAGGGGTAGCCATGATAACAATTTTGCAATTGACTAGTTTAAATTTTGGAATTATTTGTCCGAATATAACAATGAAACTTTAGAATTTTAAATACATCCTAAATAATATTTGAACACACAAAATAGGTTAGACCATATCAAAGCAGTACAATTCCCTACCTTTGTGGTGTTGTTGTTGTGGTGGTGGTTGGTGACGTTGGTGATGTCACTACTGACAGTTCCAGCTGGTTGAGATTGCTGACTTATCTTCTTTCTCGATGAAATTGATAAAACTAAAGAAAGAGGAAAAATAAACTACTAAGAATAAGAATAAATTTGATGAAGAAAGCCCACCTAGGGAAAGAGGAAAGATGTGGGAAGAATCCAATGCACAAAGGTGACATCTTCTTCCTTTCTTCTGTCTTCTATAGTAGAAGTAGTCACACACACATTTTAAACACAAATATAATAATATTTCGGCATAGTTGCCTTTATCAAACACAAAGAAGAAGAGAGTACAAATAACACAAACAATGGATTACTCCATCTTGAATTTTGAATTAAACTGTTAGAAACAAATTGTGCCAACTGTTTTTGGGAGTAGAAATAAATTCCTTGGTTGTGGTTAATATTTATAGAAAACTGATGATGATAATAATAATAGACAAGAGAAAAAAGAGAAAATAATTATAATAATAATAATAATAATAATGTTAAATTTGGAAAATAATATTATAGAAATAAACTATCTTCTGTTGAGGCCTGGTGGTAATCTTGATTTGGTGATCCATTGGTGGGCCAGTTCCCACTGTCTAAGTTGAGAACTGTTGCACTGTTTGGGAAATGCTCTTAATATTTTGGTGGTGTAGCAGGTTTGAAAGTCCTGGTTGTGGGTACTAGCATGGATGGGTACAGGCTTGTCCGGATCTTTATGGTTTGTGTCAAAGCGATGATTGTTCATTCGCTGTCTGAGAGAACCTGTAGTGATGCCTATATATTCTGCATCACATGATTTGCACTGTAGTTGATATATCAAGTTATTGGTTTTGCAATTGTAATACCCAGGGATTTTGTATTCCAATTTGGTTACTTTGCTGTTGAAGGATGTAGCTGGTAGGTGTATTCCACATGTGCTGCAACGGGTGCTACCGCAGGGGTGTGAACCTTTGGTAGTAGGTTTTTCTTCTCGGATTCTCTTGGGGTCAGGAAGTTTGGGATGGACTAGAATATTGTGGAGATTGGGTGGCCGTTTGAAAGTAACTCTTGGGGGTGAACTAAGAAGGTTTTGGGTCTGTGTAGAACTGGTTAGGAATTTGTAACCACATTTAAGGATGGTGTTGATACGTTGTAGACCAGGATGGTATTGGGTTGTGAGAGGGATGTCCTCAACTTTTTTTGGAGGGTCGTGGTCATCCCTGGAGAGTGCTCTGGAGATTTGGTTGTCTATTAGAGGCTTGGGGTAACCTCTACTTTGGAAAACTGTGGAGAGTTGTTTGCAATATTCAGTTAAATCGTCGGGTTCTGAACATATCCGTTTGGCTCGTGTGGCAAGGCTGAATGGTAGAGACCTTTTTGTGTATGAAGGATGGCTGCTATGGTAGTGGAGGTATTGTTGGTGATTGGTAGGTTTTATATGTACAGTGGTACGAATTTGGTTATTTTCAAGGAACAGATTCACATCAAGGAAGGTAAGACTATGATGTGATTTATTGTGGGTGAAGTTTAGGGGGCTGCAATTGTTGAGATTATCTAGAAAGACGTCCAAGGACTCTTCGGAGTGAGGCCAGATCATGAAAATGTCATCGATGTAGCGAAGCCATAGATATGGTTTGATGGGCTGAGAATGTAGAAAGCGTTCTTCTAGTAGTCCCATGTAAAGATTTGCATATGAAGGAGCCATGCGTGTACCCATAGCTGTGCCCTTAATCTGTAGGTAGTGTTTGTCTAGAAAACGGAAGTTGTTAAATTGAAGGATCATCCTAGCCAGCTCCACCAGAAAAGAAGTGGTAGGTTTGGAACCAGGAGGTCTGCGGTCTAAGTAATGCTCCATTGCTGACATTCCATGCACATGAGGGATGTTAGTGTAGAGTGCTGTGACATCAATAGTGACCAGAAAACAGTTTGATGGAAGATTTTTGATTTTGTGAATTTTGTCTAAGAAATGGTTTGTATCCTGTATGAATGAGGGGAGTTGTTTTACAAAGGGTTGTAGGTGTGAATCAACGAGAGATGAAATTCTCTCAGTTGGGGAGCCACAACCAGATACAATCGGACGGCCAGGCGGAGGTCTTATTTCTTTGTGGATTTTAGGGAGGAGATACAGTGTGGGAGTTTGAGGTTCTTGTGGGAAGAGAAGTTGAATTGAGTTGGTGGTGAGATTCTGCCGGGGACCTTCACGTTGTAGATCACAAAGCGCAGATTAAAGAGTTCCTGATTCTCACATTTGTCATCACTTTATACTTGCAAAGTCCCAATCCTCACTTCTGACGCCAATTTGTAACGTCCCTATTATTTGGGTGCCCGGTAGCCAACCCTAACTACTATACTACCAAAACACCCTAGGGGTTACATGGGCAGGATGGACTCCGAGCGGTAGGGATTGGGATTGATGGTCTGTGGGGAATGAGACTAGCGAGTTTATCCCAATGATCTGTTTATTTCTCCAAACAGTACCTACGCTACTACATCGATATTATGAAATTCCCCGTGACGAGGGAACACTCACGACAACAGGACCCGTGACACTACTAGGGACCCGGGATCGACTCTCCGGCTGGGGTGAATCCACCAGACCACATGTTAACACGTTCCTTATCTATCAGCGAGCCGACTACACATCCTTACAGCATCGCTGCCAAACAACAACCACGTGTGTTCTTCTCACACACACCACAAGTCGATCCCAGTTCTCACGAGTCCAAGGTCCATTCATCGCCAGTATTCGCTCGTCAACAGGATGAAGCTATACGAGCCAGAGGCTCTTCTCAACAGGAAGGCAACCCAATGCTTTTGACTTCCAAGGAAATGTATAAGCGTGGGCCAACTTCCTGCCAGAACAAACCTTACATTATTATGCTCTTACAATATATACATTTCAATACTATTTTGCTGTAGTGCATTTAATTTTATACAATAAAATAAAGTTTTGAATATATATGATTATAAATAAGACTTACAGAAATTTTTATTTGACATCCTAAATTAGCTATTTTTGGGCTGTTATTCCTTACAGCAAGATTTATTATATTGCTTATCTCATGAATAAATATTTAGGCCTACACATAGTGAGTGCATTTTTCAAAAAACCTTTTATAATGAATAATTTCATATTTTAAAAATATCTAAATTTATAAAGTCATTACACCTATTCACTTACATTGCTAAATAATTCTTTTCATCCACATGACATAACATGAAAATATAAATAGTATATTTTCCTAAACTCAGAACAATTTAACTCGTGCATTTAAAAACTGTTTACCAAACTATTTACAACAGTAAGAATGTGAGCCACACCTATGTTTTACCATGCAAATCGTACGTAAACTGGCGTTGCACTTAACACATTGAGTATATTAACCCTCCCATTGTAAATGTACTCAACTCCCAGTTCCAATAACATATATTTTCGGTTGACTTTTGTTGCCAACCTTATATAAAATAAATGAGGGAAATGTTCGCTTTTCAGTGATATATAACACCACTACTATACTTTCTATCAGATAAAGCGAAACTAGCTCAACTATGGAGAGCCAACCTCATCGGCTCTGACACTTTTAACGATAGTAGGCGGAGCCGATCAGATAGCCTCGTGGCACTAAAAGGTTTAAACTATTCCACAGATATCACACAAGTATTCGGCTGACCCTTCACCAGGACTCACACTAAAATACCTGATTATATCATTCTAAAACATGCCTGGATGAATATTCTACAGAATGAAAAAAACATTGCAATTGGTTAAATGGTTCCATAGATATATACAATCATCCTGCTAACCCTTCACCGGGACTCGCACCAAAACACCTGATATTAATCATATAATGTTAAAACATGTCTGTATATAGGTCCTGTATAAAAGAAAAAACTGCACCATAATTGGTTGAGTGGTTTCATCGATACTAAGCTATAAATAAATCCGACCGTTCTTTACCAGAAACTCGAACCCCAACACATGAATGTCTGTATGCCAGATCCTCTCTTGCCAGACATACTAAAGAATATATGTAAATGCATCACAATTATTTAAACAGTTCCAGGTATCTTAGGCAACAGACTGACATTACTAAAAATAGTATAGAGCTAAATTATTATTTCTTATTTAAGGATATTTACATTTTAAACCTTAATAAATGGTACAGAACTCTGCACGGACTTTCTCACTCCATTGTTTAAAATTGGAGATATTTACTCAAAGTTTGTAACATATGTGAAACAAAATAATATTCACTAGCAAACTCGAGCAAAAATTGCATTAGACTTACGTAAAACATTTTTGACTCCTAGTTTTAAATCTTATTATTTTACTTTTAATTAAAGAATTAAAGTCCTCATTTGTATGTTTGGACCATAAAAAAGATTGATATTGGGTCCACAAAGGTCAAGACTTAGTATTAAAATTTCAACTTTCAGTTAAAATTTTCAACATTTTTATTAGAGGTTGCACTTCTTATGGTTATCACATTGCTATTAAATTCCTCATTAATAAATTTAGACCAATAAAAAAGGTAAATATTGACTATTGAGTCTAAAATGATAGAGATAGATCATTGCTGTACCAACATTTCCCTCAATAGATTAAAGGATAAAGTACATCAAACTTTTGAGAAACTTACTTATTTACTTACTCTATGGCATTAGATAATTATTATGATAAAACTTCACTAGTATCTCTGTGCAACTAAAGCTCACGAAATTGTATTAATATATTTTCCAATATCTCAGAAACTGTTGCTTTTATAAAGATATATTTCAAATAAAAGTCTTTTTATTGTTAATAGTATTACAATTTTGCAATCATAAGATATTTAGTATCACTAATAGTTGTGGGGATACGGAAACTTCCGCTTCTGTAAAGTACCCTTAAAGTCATTTCATAGGCCAATTAAAAAAAACATTTTATTTATAATCTTAATCAACACCTAAAAACGAATTTTAACAAAATTGTTAGAGCTGATTTTTAAAAAATTGGATCTTTTCCTCTTTTCATCCTTTATTAAACTAGTCTTAATCTCAGGGTTAAACAGACACACAGCATTGTAAAACCATTTATTAGTGTTCATGTGCTTGTGAAACATCGACATCCATCAACATCTCAGGTTAGATTTTTTTTATAGCCTCAATACTTTACCTTTAGTTTTCGAAAAGTTTAATTTTTTATATATATATATTTGAGAATAGCTTGAAAATTATTGTTTTTGTAAAAACATGTTTTTTATCAAATATTTTATAATAAATATACTTACTTATTTACAATGATAAGTAATTTCCTATCTCAAAGAGTTAGAGAGCTATGATAAAAAATTAGAATTCAAGCATCAGACCGGAAGCCTTAAATTCATTTTGATGAAAAATTGAGAGCACCCAATTTGTTTGTAATATTGATTAATGCCTAGAAATGAAATTGAAATTTAGAGCCGATTTTAATAAGATCGATTTTTTCTCTCTCTTTTTTGCCCTTATTTTATGGCTTGATATTTAGGGTTTGGTATCCAATTCCAAAAACTTTTCGGGGCAACCCTATGAAAAGCCTTAATACCAAGTTTTAACCCGATCAGTAAAATACTTCAAGGTACAAACAGATAGACAGCAATCTAAAAACCACTTTTCCAGATTTGGTGTGTTGACATTCATCATAATCTCTAGTTTGATTTTTTTTTTTTTTTGAGGATCACAATAGTTTCTCTACCTGTTAGTGAGAAAGTAGAAAACCAGTTATTTAATTTAAAGTGTTCTCAAGCTCATAAACCAAATACAATGTTTCTCCTAGCTTTCCAATTATTAAAATCTCCTCACTCTGATATTATATTAATACTTGCCTACAACATGGCCATTTTTTTTGTTTTTATTTTCAGAATTGACTAGGCAAAAAAACATATTTGACTAAAAAAAACACAGTCTACATTATACATTAAATTTATTAGAAAATTATAATAAACATAAATTTTAATCAATGACAATTTTTCTCACTAAAAGTATTTATCGAAAACTTTTTATTAATAGTTATATTTTGGCCGCTATTTTAACATTAAATAAAGTATGGAATCAAACTGGGGTCCCACAAGGTTATAGACAGTCATAATTACTTTAAAGAAACAAATAAAACTCACTTTTAAAACTAAAATATGTCCAGTGGATAAGATGTTATCAAATATATTTTTTTTTATCTACCTGGAAATAATATAAACTATTTTAAATTAGAATTAAGAACCTTAAATTATATATTATACATTTTTTAGCTCGGCTTCCTAAAAATAAATTGACACTCCCTTAGAGTTAATTTGTTACTTGTGTTACTTGTGTGGAATATGATAATTAATCATTAATAAATCCATAATTAGTTATTCACAGTAATTAAGAGTCTGAAAAGGGGGAGACTTACTTTATGTAACTATGTAAAATCAATAATTGTTGGTTACACTGTTAAAATAACGTATATGATGATGTTAAATGTCTTACAGCTAAAAAAAATTGCCAACCCTTATACTAATGAGATCAAACATAATTAATCAATTAAGTATGTAACGAATAATTGATTTTATCAGGAACCAAACAAAAAAGTAAAATTAATTTAGTAAATAAAACAATTTCACCCCCCTGCAGGACAGGGTTTAAAATAGTCCCGCAGTACCCCTTGCTTTTCGTAAGAGGCGACTTAAAACGGAGGCTTCTGTGCAGGATGTACCTCGTGCAGCACAAACCTATCCTATATCTTTCCTTTCACATCCTTTTTGTTTCTTTCTTTTTCTCTCTCCTTCATTCTTCTCCCTTCTCTTTCTATTCTTACTGCTCCCTTCTCTTTCTTTCCTTACTTATTTCTTCCCTTCCCCTTGCCATCCAGTCCTGCACGGAAGCCTTTGGCCTCTCTGTTGACGACCTTGGCTACTAACCTGGCTCTCCTCGGACAAATACTGGATACCTCTCCAATTGAGCTCCTGAATGAAAGTGCGCAGTTTGTAATATCTTGTTAGAAGGGCCTCAGGGATGACAATAACCAGGTATCCTACCTTGAAAAAAGACCGGTTGCGTTCATGCGGGCCTGGACGTAAAATTGGCACTTTCCTGCACCCACTTGCTGTGACGACCTCTCTCTTGGCGATGCCCCATACAAATGTTGTCATGTCTAGCATTGTATGGGGCCCCTCGTCGGGACAGTTAACAGGGCCTTATGTGGTAGTACCAACTGAGATTACCCTGGGTCTACGATCCAAGTACTGTGCAGGTTGTCTCCAAATACGGCATGGCCGAAAACATTGTCACAGTGGACAACTTACTGTCCACTGGCACCGTACTGCTAAATTCTGCTGGCATCCCATTGCCCGACCCTGTTGATAAGAGGCGGGAACAGGTAAGGCTGTCCAGCCCTCAATTAGAAGAAATCCAGGAGGTGGTGAGGCTCCAGCCCTGCTTCCTGGTAATGTCTCGAGTGGACAATGGTGAGAACATGAAACGAGTGAGCCCATTTATCCTCGAAAGAGTGATAAATGGTGCAGCCAAGGCAAGTATCACTATAAGAAAACTGCATGATGGCACGATTCTCATCCAGACAACGTACAACATCCAATCGAGCAACATTTTGGCTCTTAAAGAAATACCGTTGAGCAATATGTTACGTATAGAGGTGAGGGTGGGACTCCACAGGTTCCTCAATGTTTGCAAGGGACTGGTCACTTGCTATGACCTCAATTGCATAACCATTGAGGAAATCTGTGAGGAGCTAACCCCTCATCGAAGTATACCATATAGTAGTGAAAAGAACGGCAGTGAAAGAATGACTGATACCTATATCCTTACCTTTGCAACTCCAACCCTTTCAAAGAAGTCCGAGCGGGTTTCCATGTGCTCAGGGTCAGGTCGTATGTCCCTAACCTTTGGCGCTTTTTTCAGTGCCAGAAGTTTGGGCATACTAAGCTGCGATGCCGTGGTAAGCCAACCTGTGCAGATTATGGTACACCGTGTGAGTCTCCTAAGTTCTGCGTTAACTGAAAGGGTTCACACTCTGCTTGGTATTGGGCCTGTCTGAAATGGAAGGTGGAAAAAAAAGTGCTGGAGATACAAACTGAAAAGAAGATCCCATACAACCAGGCATGCAAAGAATACGTATCTAGCCAAGCTCCAGTATTTCCGACCTCTTACAGCCAGATTGTTAGCCAAAATATCAATTGTTTTTATGCTCATATAGAAGAAATTAAACTACTAATTTTTTCCCTGCATCCTACTATCTTGTGTTTGCAGGAGACCCACTTCCACCCAAATGACAACCCGATGCTTCGTGGGTATGATATATATTGTACCGAAAAGCCATTCTTTGATCGGGCTAACGAAGGTGTGGCTATACTCACACAAAGCAATATATATCATAAACATTTTAATATCATGGCTTTAATATCATGGCTTATCTCCAAGTGATCGCTGTCCGTACTTCCCTTGCTATGGAAGTGACAGTATGCTGTATCTACCTCCCACCAGGTGAATTTGTTTCTAAGAGGACACTAGAGGTCCAGTTGTCAGCATCTGTGCCGATGCTGGCGAGTCCCCTCTTCCTTACCGGCGGTCCTATCTTCTGGCATCTTACGTGTCAAAACTGCATTGCATGCCAGAGCATGTTGCATACCACCCTGTGTTTCATCCCCCTAATCGTGTTTTGTATAAAACCAAATGGCATAGTACAAGGCCGATTAGGATCAGGATGCTATCGGTTTTCGACATGTGTGAGATGGTCCTGCCAAAGGTTATCCCCACATCCCCAGGTCGAGTTTCTCCCTGGAAAATACGCCTGCCTCAATGCCATTTTGATCTTGCCAAGTTCCATAAAGCGACCACCCCATACTTTGTATATGAGAGGACCTCTAATGAGCTCCTCGCAACCAGTTTTCAGGGTTTTAAACGCATTTACATGGATGGCTCGAAATGCGGGGTCTCTGTGGGATCTGCCTTTGTTGTGGAAGGATCCAATTTTAAATTTGGTCTACCTGGTGAATCCAGTGTTTTTATGGCGGAACTATACGCCATTTTAAAATCTTTATGTTTTGTTTATTGCAAGTGTCACTATTCTGTTCTTATCTGCACGGATTCCATGAGTTCTCTGTTGGCATTGTCCATTCTCTACTCCTGGAATTCCCTCGTGCAGATGATACATGAGCAAATTTTAAAATTGATTCATTAAGCAGCCAACTCACCTTTTGCTGGATTCTTGATCATGCTAGTCTTTCAGGAAATGAACTGGTGGACCAGGCGGCCAAGGAGGCAGCATGCCTGCCATGAAGGCGAGTCTGGGTGTCATGTTTTTAGATCTAAAGGGTTATGTTCGGTGTGGAGTCTTATGCACCTGGCATGAGCAGTGGGTTTCGACCTCCATTAGGGACGGAGTATCGCGGTGGCCCTCTTTTATATACAAAAGTCTAGAGAAGAGAGGAGGTCATCGTGATGAGACTCCACGTCGGGCATACATTTCTAACCCACAGACTTTTATTAAGACATGGTGGCTACAGACAGAGAAAACCTGGAAAAGTCAGGGATTTTTGGATGACAGCGAAAACAGGGAAATGTCAGGGAATTTAACTAAAAACAAGGAAAAGTCAGGGAATTAAAAAATAAGTCTAAAATATCCCATCAATTTTGCAACTAAACACTTAAAAGTTAATAATACCTAAATATAGTAACATTTTAATTTTTAAAATAACTGATAAAACTGTTTAGGTTTAGTAGATACAAACTTTTTTAATATGTGATCATTAATATATAAAACAAGTCGTCATCCACTATTAAAACTGGAAAAAAGTATTTGGGGAAAATTGAAAAATGTTGCCTCGAAAACCTGGAAAAGCCAAGGAATTTTGTAAAATATGTTTTGTAGCCACCCTGTAAGAGGGGATCCACCTCCAGTGTTTGAATTTTGTGGCTCCCCTTAGTGTGTACCACATTCTGGTGGAGTGTCGCAAGTATGCTCCTATTCGCCTGGCTCTTGATTTTAATTTTGACCTTCGTTTTTTATTACGCAACAATGCAGAAGGAGTTATTTGTTTATTCGATTTTATACGCCAGGCAAATCTTTTTAGTGCCATTTGAGTCACTTTTGTAAAGTTACTCATCTGGATTTTATCTCTTATTGAGATCTTTTTAACATTTTAGTATACTTTTATATGTTTGTTTTATCGGTTTAACAATTTTAGTACACTTTAACATGTTTGTTTTGTCTTTTTGACAGATTATTATTCTAACATGTTTGTCTTGTCTTTTTAACTTACATATTGTTTTAATATGTTTGTTTTGTCTTTTTAATGGCGTGATACACCTGTGGTTTTTTTTTTGCAGGTGTTTCACTCAATTTATACTATTTGCCCATTTGAGCACTCCTATGGAGTGTCTCAAATGGGTATTCTCTCATATTGAGGTCTATTCTTTTTATATTGTATTTGAATATTTTGTGTTCACCATTTTATAGAGACAGGTGAATAATATCTCTCTCTCCTATGGAGATTTTTCTATATATTCATATTACGTTAAGGCCCTAATTATCTCATTGTGTCAATGGGCCTCTAAATAATAATAATAATAATAAAACAATTTTGGGTTTGTATTATGCCTACTTAAATTTTGGCCTAAGATTTTTTTTATATTCCTTGTGTTTAAGGATGGTTCACATAATGAGAATAATAAAGTAAAATATAATATTAGGAAATTTATCATAATGTGATGTTTTAAATTACTGATATATTTCATACCTTACTCCAAACCATTTTGTAACATCTCATTTGATTTTTGTATACCAAGTTTACACGTGTATATTTTACAAACACATATATAAACATAAAACAAAGACTAGTTAAACAATTAATGGCTTATCATAAAAAATATTATTCTTTCAATTGCTATGTTAACTTAACTAGTAAAATGTTTAAAAACTCATGTAGATCTAGTGGAGAGACACTGGATGGAATTTGATTCAGGAGACAACCTATAAAACAAAACACAGGAAAAACTAAAGTCAACAACTCACTCCAACTCTTTTTAAATAGACTTTAGTCATATAAGAGCAAATAATATAATTTTAAAATGATTACTTGGGAGAATCAACTTGTGTAAAGGAAATATTATTTCCAAGCTCTGCATATTTTGTACATCCATCTGTACTATAGATTATACACTATCATTAACTAAATTGTAATTTTATATCATTTTTGGTTAATCCTCTAACAGGCATACAACTCAATCCAATTTTCTAACTTGGGGTTAAGAGTACTAAAACATTAGGATTCATAAAATATTTAAATAGGAAGTGGTAATCATATTTTGGTTTTCCAAATTTGTGGTAATAATGGGTATTATGGAGTATCACTTAAGTACATGAGAGACCCTACTTTTATATGACACATTACATCACAATAATATATGTTTAAAAACGAAACATTTTAAATATTCATCATCCGAATAATACACTATTAGTTTTTTTACAATCTGATAATTTGAAAACCTTGTTGTGGAATGGCTTAATTACATAATATAAAATTACTTGAATTTATTATACATTTTTTAATATACAGGTAACAGTTCCAAGACTAGCTCAAGCTCTTATGAGTAGCTTGGGTGATTTATACTTTTGGAAATGGTACTCAAATGAGACTCGAACATCAGGATTATGGGCTGCATATAGTTTTGCAACATCTTGGTTTTGGTTCTACTGTGCATCACGCACTTTAACAAACACCATTGAAACAGTGTTAACAATTTTTGGACTTTATTGTTTCCCATGGCATTCAATCAGGAAAGAGAAGGAAGGTAAGCATGTTATAAAATCTTATGTCATAGATATTTAGTTAGTACTTATGTATAGGAAATCAGCTGGCTATCAAAACTTATTTGGTCCAAATCAGGAAATTGAATAGAAAAACAATTAATACAGTCATGTTTTTAAAATGTAGATATTCTCTGGGGAAATGTAATTTTACATGCATTAGATAAAACAAACATTTTTACTATGCATTGTGATTTGTGTAGTTATACTTAGAATATTTTAGGTACTATCTATTTAAATGTATAAATTTATTTGAGGTACTATCTATTTACATGTATAAATTTATTTTAGGTACAATCTATTTAAATGTATAGATTTAGTTTAATTGTTTTCAAAGCTACATTACTAATTTTATGAAAAATTTAGAAAGCACTTATAAGTTTCTCTTTTAAAATACTATTGAAGAGTAAAGATGTTTTCATATACACTTGTATTAGTCTACTCATCCAAGGCCGGCTTACCAGTTTTGTAGGTCCAGGGAAAAACTATGGCTCCTATCCTTCCATTCACAGGAATACATTTTTTGTAGATAGTCAATTAAAATAAACCCTTAAATCTATTTGTACTATCAACAAAATCACTGTTTAAACATAAATAAATGAGGCAAAGTGAGTTAGTCAACAGAAACTTTTTATCATTTAGGGCCTTGAAAAACATAAACATTTCAACCTTTAAATGACAATTAATTGGTAAACCGTTATGAATTAATGAATTATTTATTATTAATTCACAAATGTTTGCCAAATTTCTTTGCTGAGAATTGTTTTTTAATAGGCTTGAAGTCATTGGTCTTCAGGTTGTCTTTTCCATGAACATGAGTGAAAGCCAGTTCAAATTCTGCTGACTCATTGTGCTGCGAAATTGATTCTTTATATGTTTTAATTTTGAATCATGCATATGAATACTCTGAGAGTGATTTATACATTGGGAAACACAGATTTCAAGTTGCCTGAAATTAGTTTGCTCTACAACACAGGGAGATTATCACATTTTTCATCAAGAACCATGTAGTGCTTGAGATGCTTGCATTTGTTTAGAACGTCACCATAGTCAAGGTCTTTGTCATACACATTAGCTCATACTTTTCTATTTACCTCATTGGAACCAATTGTTTTCATTTGACCTAAGAAGGAAAACAGATTTCCAATCCATGATTAAGTGTCAGCACGTTTTGTCAGGTCAGAGTTCAAAGAATCCAGAATAGAGAGGGATATTTCCATCTTGAATTTTTCACTTTTGCTTAAAACTCTCTCTTTTCCTGATGCATCATATCTAAGACGTACACTTCACATTCGTTCTTTCTCTTCACATTTCTATAATCCGAATCTGGAAATTTACTCCTGGCCTTAAGTTCATATTTACTTAATTTATCATTGAATAGTCTTTAATAATAATAATAATAATAATATCTCTAAGGCTCTTTTCTATGACTTACAGCAAGTCCCTTTTTTTCAATTATCTTATAAGTGAATTCAAGATGATAAACAACATTAATAATTTGGTTATAAATTCATTACAAGACCCCTAGAATTGTGGGCACCCTGAGCATCTACCCAGGGAACCTATCCATTAAGACGGCAGGCCTACTGTACTCATTTTAAAACCTAGCCCCTACTCTATGTGACCATCATCATTATTGTTATCCAGTTCCAGTTGCTCGGGTGTGGCTTACAAGCCTCTCCCAATTAGTTCGATCTTTGTACAGTTTTTCAATTTGGATCTAGTTTCATTCCACACCTCTGCTCTTCATATCTCGTCTCATTCGGATAATCCCTCTCTTCTTTGATCTTGTTCTTTCCAATTCTTTCTCTATCCACACACTTGATGCTCTTTCAGGATCTATCCATTTTGACACACCCTAACTTTTTTAGGTGAGACTTGAACATTTTTTAACTTAGTGATTTTTAATTCCTATTTCATTGGGTTTTCTAGTTCCTATTTCATGTCTTATTGTGTCATTTTGTATCTTGTCACGCCTTCTCTTCTGTATTGTGGTTCTAAGGAACTTCATTTCTGCAATATGTATTCATCTTAGGTTTTTGGTTAGATGGTGCATGTTTCTATAGTTTATATTGTGGTGGGGACAAAGTAAATTGTTTAGGGTGGGTTTTATGTAATACCTGATTTTTCCCACAGAGGATTACATACTTGAGGGTAAAAATGTGGTTCTATTTGTAATCTCTTTTTGGCTTCCGCATCAGGTCTCTTCTCATCTTGGTGACCTGGTGGTTTAGGGGTAAGGTGTCAGACTTCTGTGATGGGGGTCCGGGGTTCAATCCCCAGTCCCGGCACAGATTTATATTATTGCCAAACCCTTCCTTCACCTCTGACAAGACGTATATTAATCACATCTTGTGAATGTGTGGAATGCCAAGCCTGCATCGTGGTTCGGATTCCACGTTAAACTGTAGGTCCTTCATTTCATGTCACAATCACCGTCTACCATTACACATTAGCGTAAGTGCGTATAACCCTAACGTGTAGTAAGACGTGGTGCTGCTGCTGATGATGATGATGATAGATAAATGTTCTCATATGTGGCCACATGACATAGTTTTAGTCCCTTTTTTTTACATTTATTTTCTAAGTTAATTCTAACTGTTAACCAACATTAATTAGTTGCTGATAAATTCACTTTATATATCTTTCAAAAATCATAGAAATTAAATTAATGTATAACTGGGGAGATTACTCGGGGTGGACTTTTTCCTCACTATGGTACGGCATCTATATAATTACATTTGACACGCTTAGGCAAACTAAATATTAAAAAATAAACTTTTTGTAGTCATTTTACTTGAAACACAAATGTGCATCATCAACACATGGTGACTCCAATATAAATTATTTGTGCTTGATGCACATGAGCATCTTGGATCTTTTATTAGATTTGGCTACAAATATATACAAAATATAAAAACTAAATATAATTATAAAAAATTTAAAAACAGGGCTACAAATGAAGTTGAGAGAAATCAGTTCAGACCTCACAGTTATCAAAAGTATCTGTTCATTTTCCTTTTTGTGAACAGAATATGTATCCTATACTCATTGCTCACAGATCCTTGAACCTCCAACAGCAATGTGCATCTTGTGTTTAGCCTATAAACTTTTTATTCACACTGCCACTTATGTGCATAATTAATTAGCATATACAGAATTCCTGATGTTTATTGTTCAGAGTAAAAGTGTTAAGCACCACCATGCCTTTATTTTATCTCTTATTACATCCAGCCATATAAATTAATTTCAGCTCTTGTCATTTTATTTTTTAAGCCCTTTTTTAAACAATTAGGTATTCTTTTTCACTAAGGTACAGCCATTCCACTGTAATGAATTTGAGATCTAGAGTACTTTTGTTGATTAATCTGTCTTTAATTATTGTTTTATTATTTTTAAGATAAAATATGACATTTAAGGTTTACATTTTGATAAATTCTCATTAATTTAATATCAGTTGTAAGATAACATTACAATAGTTTTTATGAAACTTTAACTCTTTGAAAACAGATACTACAAATAAAATATATCAAGTCTGTTCATGATAGCTTTTTACTTTGATGACAGTTCAAAAATCATATGTTTAGGTTTTGGTTTGCCAACACTTGTAAAAGCTCACTAATTTGTTATAAATGTTAAGTTTTTTAATTACATGTTATATTTTACATTTAAAATAATGTAAAATTAAGTTTTCTCTTACTATTTCATTACCTTTAATTTAATAATTTCTTTTTATCCAACTCGAAACAGTATTTTAAACACAATTAAAAGTACTTAGTCTTCGTTTTGAAACATTATTGACTATGTGTAATATAGTGCATACATCAATCAATACCTTTTAATACAGGCATCGTATTTACTTGGGAAAGAGAAAATACTTGTCAATTTTGTATTTATAATAAATTATGTTATAATTATTGTATCATATTTCAAAATATTTAACTGAATATAATATTTTTATCCACTGCATGGGTGCATCATTGTAAATAACTTGTTTCCGTCATGTTCACCCACAGGGTTTAAATTCGTCAATCACCATTTTGAAGCTATTTTTGTTAGACCTTTTGTGGAAGGGCTGAAAATAATAATTTTTTTAAGTGGAATAAAATAATAAATAGGCTTTGTGTCAGACCTCAAATATATAAATAATATTTGCCAAAATTACTTTGGTTAACTATCCCATTAATATATTACCATCTGTTTTCATTACATTGATCCAAAGTGATAGATGTCAGCTGTTGGCATAGGAATATATTAGGGACTATTTCTAGTAACTTTTTGAGCTGTTATCCAAGTAAACTTAGGTCATGAATAAATTATAACTTGATTTGTTCAAAAACTTCACAAAATTCTATAATTTTTCAAATTTTAGGGGTGACCTGGTGGTCTAGGAGTAAGGTGTCAGACTTCTATGCTGGTGGCCGAGGTTCAATCCTCGGTCCCGGCACAGATTTATCTGATTTCCAAACCCTTCCTTCACCTCTGACAAGACATCTTGTGAATGTGAGGAATGCCAAGCCTCCACCGTGGTTCGGATTCCACGTTAAACTGTAGGTCCTTCATTTCATCTCACAATCACCCTACCATTGCACATTAGCGTAAGTGCGTATAACTCGAATGGGTAGTAAGACCCGGGGCTAATAATAATAATAATTCAAATTTTAATGGAGGTTTTTTTCTTTTTATTTAATTTGTTGTATCAATATCAGAGGTGTGACATCATTTGTATATAGTGTGGCAAGTTTTTATATCTTTATATTAAATAGGTCAGGCTAGTTATACAAATATGACACCAAAAAGCACAGCAAAACAATACTTTTCATTTAATAATCTTTAATAATCTTATTTACCATTTAATAATATCAAAATATTATTTATAAGATTACAATATTGACATAAACTTAATATATATATTTGAGCATTAAATCACAGTAAACTTTAAAACATAGATTCACAAATTTTGAATTTCATGAAATCATAGTTCATATAAAATTTCAGTAACTATGGTGCTGAAATATAGTTTGTGTATTTTTTAACACTGTTTCATGAATGTTAATGCTTTTACAGAACTCATAGAATAAACTATTTCCTACCATTTTATGGGAATATATTTATGGCTATTTGTTGAGATATGAATAAATATTCATATATTTGTGTATATACAGTAAATTGGTTTATGGTTCCACAGTTGCTGGTGGGTTGTCAACCCCTCATGTGCAGATAGTCTTTAGTTCCGGGTCAAAACATGTCTGACTAACCATTGTATGATACATATGAGAAATATAAGTTCATGGTTATGTTATGTTATTCAACGAACTACAAATGTTCACTTTGCATCAGGTTATGGGCTCAGTAAATCATTCTACAATTATTTGTGGGTTTGTGAAAAGGATTTGCTCAAAATTCAAACTGTGAACGGTAGTGAATAGCCTGCATATTTTCTCTAGTTCTTTCACCACAAAGTTGTAGCTGCGCTTTAGTCAGCACTAAATATGCCTACTACATTTAACACATGATGGCTAATACTTGAAGACATAAGATTAAAATGCATGTTGACATAGGAGTTTAATGGAGCAAACAAAACAAACAATTACAAAGTAGTGAAAAAAGCACAATCCATCAGTTCCTATGTTGACTGGCCAAATGGGCCAAAATACCAAGTACAACAATGAGTTTAGTAACTGACACACTCTATGAGTGAACTCGGCGTGAAGAACCATGGGTCTAATCCCTCATCTAGACTATAAAACTTAGCTGGTTTTATTAACTATTGCCGCACTCTTAATAGAGGTATAGGTGGTCTAGGGGTAAGGTGTCAAGACTTCTGTGCTAGGTGTCCGGGGTTCAATCCTCGATCCCGGCACAGATTTATCTGATTGCCAAACCCTTTCTTCACCTCTGACAAGACGTGTATTAATCACAACTTGTGAATGTGGGGAATGCCAGGCCTCCACCATGGTTCGGATTCCATGTTAAACTGTAGGTCCTCCATTTCATCTCACAATCACCCTACCATTACACATTAGTGTGTGTATAACCCGAACAGGTAGTAAGATGTGGTGCTAATAATAATAATAATAATAATAATATAATAATAATAATAATAATAATAATAATAATAATAATAATAATAAATAATAATAATAATAATAATAATAATATGATGATGATGATGATGATGATGATGATGATGATGATGATGATGATGATGATGATGATGATGATGATGATGATGATGATGATGATGATGATGATGATGATGATGATGATGATGATGATGATGATGATGATGAGATGATGATGATGATGATGATGATGATGATGATGATGATGATGATGATGATGATGATGATGATGATGATAATAATAATAATAGAGGTATAATTACACTTTCTAGAGCGAAAGACTAATTTAAGTTACTCCCTGATTGGGAGACAAAGACTACAAACACGATATAGTTGCAACAAACATCTAAAGCATGACTGACCAGCAAGGCCTAGCCAGAACCCTCACAGAATTTAAGACTAAATAACCCTATTTTAAGAGGTGAGAAACGATTTGTGCCATTGAAGCTAGTATTGAAATGTTAACCATCTAGTATTGGTTATTTAATTTACAGAGAACTGTCATCTGTCCCACTCATAGAAACACTGGACTTGTATCTTGTAGAAAGTAATCAATCATTCAGGATTCTAGGCCTCTATACAGTAAAGGCTGTCTTGTTACTAATTAGTATTGCCAGATAGCATGAGTTTGACCACACTCAAACATAGGTACATAATACATTTCAGATAAAGGTTGGTAATAATCAGCAAGCTCTCATGCAGCTTCAGAAGGGAGTCAAACATGAACATTTAATAGGACGCTGGCCCCACTGGAGGGGCAGCGACAAACCCACAAGTTGCGCACCCCCAAACAGGTGAACGACAATGTACATCGGTTCACAATAACAACTAACGATTACCTTTTCAATAACGGGCCTTGAACAATCTAAATTCCTCCTTTCCTATCAGAAGGCACTGCAGACCAGAACATGGCCAGTGAGTGAGATACACTCCAATGAAACTATTGGTCTAAAGGACCAAGTAGAAAGAACAAGAGATATGAAAGATACCTCATGACGTGTTCAACATGACTTTGACTATCCAAATCGAACTTAATTATACATAATATAGTCGACAAACTTTAGATTGACAACCACACTCGTAAGCATAATCCTATCTGAATTGCATGACTCTGAACATAGAGCCTCCGGCTCATTCTAATTTAAATAAAACTTTATAGTTTACCACAAGTTTTTGTGTCTGTCTGGTGAGTCTGACAGCACTATCATCGTAACCCCGATATCTTCCAGGTTACTGTACTGTTGAACGGAGACGAGATACATCATTTGTCTAATACAAGATTGGAACTGTGTTTGTGCCCAACGGACCTAGGTGTTTTATACAAGTTGAACTGACAAACCAGGGGGGTTAGATACACTTCTCGATGTTTGGTAGACCACGTAGGCATCTGACAATGATGTACACACCCTTGCGAGCCATGCTCAAATCCGCTCAGTACACTTGATGGTTTAGTTCAGAACGGAGTTGAATGGAGGTCAGTGCGTAAAACTCTTCCCACTGAGCCATTCTCACCAGGCAATGTTTCCTAGGCGTGGTATGTAACAAATTATGTTATAACATATATATATATATATATTTAGTTATCCATGTATATTTTACTATGGGAAGTCATTTTATCTAGCTGGTGTAGTTTGTACAAGCAAGGGCTGCTGAGCCTGCTACAAAGTTTAGCTCAAATATTAAAAATTATTTCTTTGAGTAGCATATCTATGATTGAAAAACTTATTGGTTTAGAAAACTAGTATAGTTGTTGCGCACCCTACTGAAACTCGATATATGGGATGTAATTGAGTATGAAATAACAACAGTTCAGGGTAAGAAGAAAG
>JBCFYV010009882.1:27136093-27148593 GCA_039000515.1 Timema cristinae
AGGCTTTGGCAGATCACTTTACCTAGCCAACACAACCTACACAACTAAAATTCTTGGGGACAAAACCCCCTAATTTAGTGTGGAGTGGTGAAATTCCTTATTGGTACATTTCAGGGCTTTAAGGTGTGAAGCCATGGCCCATGTCCCAAATATTTCTTTAAAAAAATGGGACCCTAAGTCTAAAAAATTAACCTTGGTATACTATTATGAAAATATCAAAAGTTATTGATTAATTAACGACAAGTATAATAAAATCACCATTAGTAAGGATGTATTTTTTTCTATATATAAACACCATCTATATAAAAACAAAATGAAGTCACACTTAAGGACAAAGACATTCCACCTTCACCTGTTCTCTTGACTGAAGAAAATTGTGACCAAAAACCAATTGGTGATCAAGACCAAGAAGAGACTAACACAGTGTCTATATCTGAAGAAACAACATCAACTCCGGTTCTTGTAGAAAGCACCCCTACACACCCACCAAAACCAAAGGAATGGCCAGACTATATCACCTATATAGCTGAGGAGGGAAAATCATTGGATATCCCTGATATGGACTCTTTCAAGTGCAGAGTCTGAAAAGTGGAAAGAAGTAATGAAGAAATAATAATACCTATGAGGCTGTTGATTTTTATACAGAAAGAAATGTCCTACACACAAAATATGTATTTAAAATAAAAATAATGAAACCTCAAAGTGGCAAAAATTTAAAGCTCAACTTGTAGTATAAGTCTCTACTCGACAGCAGGTATAGATTACCAGGAGACTCACCTCTCATAAGATATCAATCCTTAAGGTATCACTTATCCTTGCCCTTGAAAGATGGTTTGAAAATAGACCACGTGGATGTTACAACAGGATACCCGTACAGCAATCTGGAGGAAGAGATTTTATGTGAAGCCACCTTCAGAAATGACTGATGTACAACAGGGAATGCTTTGATGTTTGAAAATTTCTCTCTATGGTCTAAAACACTGAGGAAGATGCTGGAATAAGATAATTCACAAAATCCTCACAGACTTTGTCTAAAACAATCCGAAGCATACCCTTGTATTTATTTCCCAGATACAAGGATAGATTAATCATCGTTGTTGTTTATGTGGATGATGTTTTATTCTCTTACAATTATAAAAGGCCAAATATGTAATAAAGAATAAATTGTTCTCAAAATTTGACATGAAGGATCTTGGGTCAGGCTAGTCACTGTCTTTGCATGAGAATACCAAGAGATACTAAAAACAAGTTATGGATTGATCAGAAAGTCCTGGTATCTTGAAACAGTCTTGGAAAAATTTCAAATGACAGATTCAAAACCGGATTTGACTTGGATCCTGGCTTGACATTCTTGGAAACATTGCTGAAGAAAGAAAACTCTTAGACTGAAGGAGAGGGAAATACACCACAACCCTCTATATTACATATCAAGAGGCCATTGAAAGCTTGCTGCACACCCCACAGATCACCAGAACGGACATTGCCTTTAGTGCGAGCTTGTAGGGTAGTTTCAACAAGAATTTTTCTTTTGTCCACTGGATGCTCTTAAGGCCATATGACCAGAATTTTTTTTTTTCGTCATTCGAAAGAGTTTTATTCTATGAAATGTTAAACATCAAAAATTTATTTTTAACTATTTTTATTCAAGAGCTATGAGGGTAAGAAACTTCAATATTTACGTTTTCCAAATCAAGTTTTAGGCCAAACATTTGAAATAAAATTTTGAAAATTAAAATATAGTATCTTTAATACCATATCTATTTGATAAAGCTGGGATTTTACCGTAGTTATATTATAAGCATACTCTATATAAATATACTCAAAGTTCCCTTAAAATCAACAAAATTCAACAATTATTTATTAATACTAATTCATCTATAAATATTAAATATTAGTATTCATGCGATGTATTGATGTGTATACTTAAGATTAAAAAAATATTCAGATTTAAATATGCAAAATTTTACTGAATAACTTGATTTGCGTATGACATAAAAATATGCACTGAAATTCCAAGTTGGCTCACGGGATCAAAACTTTGTAGGGAAGTGTAGCTTAGTCGACAAGAACGGGGGATAGCCCGCCTCCACAGCAGTTACTCCAGCTGTATTATCACAGACACACAAGTAATCTGCAGTCCGTGCGAGATTTCTGTTTGAACGATCATTCACAAGGTGTCTCTCTTAAAATATTTACACTCATATTAATAATAATATTTAGCAACGTGTCTTACTACCTGTTCGGGTAGACTCATATTGTAGTGATATTAATATTTATACCACTATCAGGGTTATTTCATTATTAAAACATGTTGTAGTAATTTTTAGATTTGTGTTTTATTTGTGATCTCTGTGAACTGTAAATAAACTATATATATATATATATTATATATATATATATATATATAAAATATATTTATTAAAATAATAGACAATGGTTCCTTCCATCACAACCTGGAAAACGTCAAGATTTGAAACCGAGAATGAGCATAATGTATTATAAAGGCAGATAGGCTTTATGTTTATTTTATATGTTAGGGGTTTCCAGAATCAATAACACAGAATAAACAATCTAATAAACAATAAATGGCTGTAAGCGATCGCCCAAGGTTTCGACACATTGCATATCAAGAATGATGAAATAAATATTTAACATTTAAAAACACTTTTTACAGCCATTGTATAAAAAATCTTTTTCATGAAAAAATAGCAATTTAGGCAGTTTATAGTGTTTTAATTTCTTAGTTATTTGAACTAGTTTAGTCATTATTAATGCAGGAAAAGGCATTATTTTATATAGCTTAAATTGGCAAAACTTGTTACTCTGAATACATTAATATGCATATGGAAAAAATTATTTCACGATCTTCAATTTAGTGAACACTGCAATTATTATTTTCAATTAAATTATTTATGTTTTTATATGTATTTATATTTTTATTAGAGGTAGAATATTTATACTGTCAGTCAGACTTAGATCTTGGTTCATATGGGATTATCTGCATGATAAATTTTATTGATTAATTACATTGAGTTAGGCCTAGACTATAGGTAAATATAATGTGGGCATAAATGGTGATTATGAAAGAATTAATATATATGCACTTTATCTTAAGAAGCAAACCTCAAAAGTCAAGTGGTTACAATTAAATTGATTATATTGTTCAAATATTTGATAATTTTAGGAATATGGCAAGTTTCCACAGCTAAATAGCATTATTGAATTCTAAGACATATACAACATCCAGAAGAAGGCCGAGAATTGTTCAAATAATAAATACTACGCCCCTACCAGAAATCGAACCCGAAGCCCTTTGCACTGTAGACCATTCCACTAGCGACTGAGCTAACGTGTCGGGCTATGATACTATAATTATATCACATTTATAATCTGTATTTTCTTACGTTCTCTCCCACAACGGTCAAACTGTTAATTGAGTGGCCTCTTGAAAATATGCTTGATAAGAAATAGATTATTTATTGCCTTAAAAATTGTGTGAATGCAAGAATCTACGTTTAAGCTTGCAATTTTTCCAGCATTTTATATGGTTTAAATTTTGAAAACTATTCTATTGGAATATTTAGAATTTCTCTGTTAATCTCACCTATAAGGGTATAATTAGGTCAAGTTAAACGTTGTAGTTCCTATATAAGTAGTCTATAATGATGATGTGCCAATTAGTGAGATATCCTGTTGGGCACCTAAACAATATAGGAAGGTATAGTGTTAATTATTTATGCATTTTTAACTCACTTAGAGAGTAATTTTAGAACCAAGTATGATAGTAATGTAGTAATTGATGTTTTCATTTGCAAGTGTGGAGCACTTTGAATTTACCTCAAATATTGTAACGACAGTCTTTCTACCGATTTTTTATTATTTTTTTGCAAAAAATAATGTAATAAAATAATTATTTCATTCACAAAGGAATGTATTTTATTACATATGACTCATAAAAAATTATGTGTGAGAGAGAGAGAACGATTTTTATTTGGATTAATTTAATCAAAATAACTGAAGCATTCTTATCCAAATAAGATGTAATAATAATAATAATGTTTAGCACCGCGTCTTACTACCCATTCGGGTTGTACGCTTTAAGTACTAATTACGCAAATGGATTAGGAATTGGGAAGGTTGAATTAGATGAAGTGAACCCGAATTTGCGTGAAGGGAGAGTGGAAAACCATTTAGGAAAAACCACCCCCAGTTCACTCGACTGAGATTCGAACCTCAATCTCCCCGTCCTCAGCAGTCGAGCTCAACACAACAAGCGTGTTAGCCAACTACGCCACTGAGGCGGGTAAATAAGATGTAACTTATATATAATCGCTCCCCAATGTTTTTAGACATTTTGAATTATTTAGTGATTAGGTTTTGAGGTTTGAGTTATTCTACGGTGCAAGGAGAAGGAAACACAATTTTATAGTAAATGCACCCTATTTACTTGGAGAGTGGATTGGAAAACTAGAGAGAGAGAACACATGTGGAAAGCCACCTAAAAATGTGTAAAAATTTATATATATTTTTTTATTTGTCTAGGTAAATTATTAATAAACCCACATTTTTATTGTAAGCTCGAGTTTATTGCTGCAAGTTCCTAGTAATTTTTTGAATACATATTTTCTACCTGATTCACCAACCGATTCAAGTCCTTATCGAAGTTTGGCTTTAGATAATATATGCTTACTTTGATATAATATATTATTATATGTCACATGACTTGCACAAGTGAACAATGTAATCATCAGACTTGTTCAACTTTCTCTCTCTATCGTGTATATGTATATATATAACATATTTATTTTTATAATACGCTTTATCTCTAATGAAAAATCATTATTTGCCTGAGTTTTATTAGAATAAATAATATACATTTTGAAATGATAATTTAGGCCCTAATATTTTTTCTATTACAGAGAAGACATGTGTGATACAGAGTAAATGTCTGGTGTGGTAGAACTCCCTCCTTCCCCAAATGATAACATTATTAGACATAAGTATTCTGATGTTGAATGTACCGATTCAGAATTCCAAAGCTCTGAAGAAGATGATAGCTGTGAGATTAGTTCAATTGAAAATGAAGAATTTTGAGTTGTATAGGAAAGTGACGTTGACATACCTAGATTATTAATAAGAAAGATACCTCCGTCAAAAATAATATAACAGGAATCATGGATAGATATTTAATATTTTCTTAAATATTCCCACAATTTGTACCATGGGTAGGTACCAAATGTGAAAAAAATACGTCCGCGAAGTTGCCCTCTCCCCCAATTTAAAAATTCAAGTTTTTTTTTATTGCAATCGTTTGTTTTTCGCTTGTTGCAGATTGTTCCACAAATATTTTCGTTTGTTCTGTTTTGATAGGCCCACAAATGATATGTCTACATTGGTGGGGCCAACTTCACGGTAAGCCCCCCCCCCCCCCCCCGCACCCCTCCACACACACTTTGAAAAAATCACATTTTTATGATTTCCGATCGTTTGTTTCCGGATTATACCGCAAAAAGGCTCGTTTGTTCCGCATTTGTTCTTGCACAAATGGGACATGAACTAGTGAAACTTTGCTTACTCGTGAGGGGCCGACTTTACGGTAGGCGCTCCACTTTGAAAAATGCAAGTATTTACTATTGCATTCGCTTGTTTCGGATTGTCCAGCAAAAATTTCGTTTGTCCGTTTTGATAGGCCCACAAATGGTATGTTTACATTGGTAGTGCCAACTTTACGATATCTTCCCCTCACTTTTGAGAAATGAAATTTTTATGGTTGCAATTATTTATTTCGGATTGTTAAAAAAAAATTATTTACGTTTTGATACTTTACATTTGACATTCATGAATTCACCCTTCTCCTCTTTTAAAAACAATTTTTTTTTATGATTACAATACTGTTTCCTTCGTTAGTTCCGGATTGTTCCGCAAAAAAAATAATCAGTTTTTCCGTTTTGATACGCTCACAAATGATATGTTTACTTTGGATTTCCACAAAGCTGCCTCACCATCTTTTCCCTCTAAAAACATTTTAAAAATAAATTTTATGATTGCAATTTTTGTTCTTTGTTTGTTCTGGATTGTTCAGGAAAAAATAGTTTGATATGTCTTTATACGCCCATAAATTGTATGTTTACATCACACGTCAATGAAGTTGACCCCCTTCCCCCATCTTTTAAAAATCCACATTTTTATGATTGCAATAATTTGTTCTTCGTTTGTTCCGGAAGGTTCCTGAAAAAGCGCACATTTCGTTTTGGCAGGACAACACAAGATTTATTTACACTAGGAGCGTAGATTGACGCCTTTATGGCAACCATATTCTCCACATGAACACATACAACTTTTAAAAATCGTATTTTTTCTTTGCCAACAGTAATACGTTCTTGGTTAGTTCTATATTTCTTTTTGCGAAGATTTCCATTTATTCCTTTTGGAAAGCCTCAATAATTTTTTCTAGTAGTAGCTCTCTCACATTCTTTCAAAACTTGAAAATTTTTTGTTTAAAGTTTGTTTTTATTTTGTTTGAGTTCCTTAACATGTTTGTCTTTATTTTGTTCTGAATTTCTTTTAAAAAATGTGTTTATTTCATGTTGATAGTTTTAAAATTATTATATTTTTATCACTATGCTAAGCTCCGTTTCCTCACCTCAACTGGATAAAATATAACAAAATTTTTATTTTTTATTTTGTAACTTTATTAGTTTGTTCCAGATTATTGTGCATTATATTTTAGTTTGTTAGTTCTTAGATCTCCTACAAACGCTAAATAAACTAGTGTCACTAGTGATGATGGCCTTTTGTGTGTGCGACCTGTATAGTAACACAGGGCGTCAAGTAAAGAATGTCCCACCCTCTGTTTCAAAGTATGAAAAATATTGTCTTTGATTCGCTCACTATGCACAAAAAAGCAATAAAATGGTGGAGCAAGTCAGAAATACAAAAACTTGGTCTTCAACTTATTGCATGCCATAAAACTCATAGTAAAGAAAAGTATTTTTATAGGCCTCACTTCCTCCTAAGCTTCAAAATATTGTTTTCGTCTAATTGGGCTGTTGTGAAATTACCAAAAGATACCCGATATCTTACCTCCCTCTTCCTCCACCCCCCTCAAGAGAGCTCATAGCTAGGTTATCCTAAAGTATTGACATCGCACCCTCCTTTTATTTGGTACTATTACTGTTATGATGTAGTAAATAGTACCTTTGACCACAAAGAGACATGATTGGAAGGAAATGTCAATTATTCCAACTCTGACAATTACGAAGAAGACTAAGAAACTCCTCGACAGTAAAAATTAATTTTTCAAATCAAAGTTTACTAACAGGACCTAGAATAAATTTCCAAAAAAAGTGATTAAAAATATCTATAGAATAACCTGAAATTCTAAAAAATTGCTAAAAATTTGCCAAAAAAACCAAACTAAGAAATTAAACAAAAAATCGAAATGAATGCACATGACTAAATCAAACACGTGCCTTTACAAATGGAAAATAAAAAATAGCTATGCAATAAAGTCTTTTAAAGCTATACTCTTGCATTCTGGTAAATATAATATTGATTTACAAAAAGTTAGTTTTAAAAAAAATTCCCATCCCATTGTTTGTTTAATTTCAGCGTCTAATCGTTTATGAAGATTTTACAAACATGACAAACAAATAGGATACATAGTTGATTTTCAATATTATCTTATCATTACTACAATTATTTGATTAAAAACAATAGGTTTGAGTATTTATGGATTATAAAATATCGATATCATTTAAAAATATACTAATTTAACATAAGTACCTCGATCTTATTCAAACCAGAATGGGCTACCATGAAGTTGGCCCCTCTTCCCCCAATGTAAACATACTATTTGTGGGTTTTTCAAAACAGAACAAGCAAAAACATGTGTCTAACAATCCGTAACAAGCGAGGAACATACGATTGCAATCAAAACACCATGAATTTTTAAAATTGTGTGGGGGAGAGATGTTTCCATGAAGTTTGCCCCTTATGAGTAAAGAATGTGTCAAATTTACGTCCTATTTGTGCAAGAACAAATACACAGCAAACGAAACTTTTTGCGGAACAATTCGGAACAAACAATGAAACAATGAAAATGTCAATTTTCCAAATGTATGGGGGGGAGGGGGCTTAGGTCTACCGTAAAGTTTCCCCCCAATATAATAAGCATATCATTTTTGGGTTTATCAAAACGGAACAAATGAATATCTTCGCGGAACAATCCAGAACAAAGATTGTAATCATAAAATCTTGACCTTTTCATAATGATAGACCAACTACGGACGTAAATGACGGATATCCAGTCAGAAATGTAATCGAAGAGAACTCTACTGAATGTATTGATTGCTCTTTTTGCAAGCTAATCAACACTTCCCGGCCCTTGCTACTCAGATACTTCATCACTGACCAGCCAACGAAATTATCAAACCCTAAGTTCAAACAGTTGACCCAAGGAGTATCAGCTTACGTCTGGGCTTCTGTGCCAACACAACAAACAAGGCTGCTTGACGTACACTACCATAATAAAGCTGAAGTCATGTATCCATGCGAAGCTCTAGAGTTGCCAGTGGTACTAATGCCCTTAAGCGTGTGTTGAGGTCTATTAAAGGTACCTTAAATTACAACTTGGAGTTTAGTAAATGTGGAAATTGTTATCCAAACAAGTTTAGGGATTCTGACTGGGGAAGTAAAGTTAATGATTGGGATTTAATTTCTGGTTAATGTTTCAAATTACATGAATGCTTCCTTCAGATATGATGTCTGCTGATGAACTTACCAAACATTTGCCTAAAACAGCTCACATAAAGTGTGTAAAGATTTAGGCCTTGTGAATATTGATGTTAAAATATTCTATTTTTGATGTGTTTATGTCAAAGTAGTGCTTAATGTGTCAGCTTATTGAGCTAGATGGTAGAGAATATTTATTTAAGGAGGAGTGTTGAGTTATAAATATATATCCATCAACTTGCATATGTGTAGAAAACTTGACTATGATTCCACATTTGATTTGGGGGGGAGGGGTGTCAACCCCTTGTAGAGAATGTCTTTGGTTCCGGGCTAAAAAAAAATTAACCATTTTATGCTATGTGTGAAAAATAAGTTCACAGTCTTGTTATGTTATTTAACATGCTAATACTTAAGTTTGCATCACTTTTGATTTTAGGTGTTATTTGGGCCTTACATACTGGTGTATAATATGTTACTTGATTGTATTGTAATGTATATCTATTTTAATTTTTTGTCATAATTATTTTGTCTCTTCCAATATACAATCATATGATTTATTACATTCTGGTAACATTCACAAATTTTTTTGTATAAAATATATCAGTATATTTTTGAAACATATTTTTGAAAGTTTGTTAAGTATAAATAATTGCACTGTTGTATGAATGTAAAACAATTCCTTATAAAGCATAAGTCTTATGTTAAGTAAGTTTGAGTCTTAAGTTTATGAAAAACTGATACAATAATTTATATTTTGATATGTGAGTGTTGCTAGACAATTAATTTGAATAAGTTGATATTATTATTAGTGAAAGGACAACAAAATTGAAGTAGAGACTCTAATAATGTAAGAAGGTAAAGTTAAATTTAAGAAAAGAATATTTAGAAAAAAATTAAATTATAGTTTGATGTTTAAAAATGAGGTGGCCCAATGGCTAGAATAATTTTATAATAAAGTAGATTGATAAAACTAAAGAAAAAGGAAAAATACCCTACTTAGAATAAATTTGATGAAGAAAGCCCACCTAGGGAAAGAGGAAAAATGTGGGAAGAATCCAATGCACAAAGGTGACATCTTCTTCCTTTCTTCTGTCTTCTATAGTAGAAGTAGTCACACACACATTTTAACACAAATATAATAATATTTCGGCATTGTTGCCTTTATCAAACACAAAGAAGAAGAGAGTACAAATAACACAAACAATGGATTACTCAATTATAGTTTGGGAAATTTTATTAATTTAATAAATGATGATTCCTCTTAGCTTAAATCCCTTTCTTCTTGGGACAGATAAGTTACATACCCACGGTCTTAATGTTAAAATGGCTCTACGCATTAGGAGAGCTTGAGTCCTCCATCCTAATGATTACTACATTCATTCTCTATTGACAACATCACCATCAAGCAGGCTTTTTAAAAACGGTCCCCTTTAAAGATGGCTTTACTTGAGAGTGGACAAAAATGTCCTTCTATTATAATTAAACCAGCTTACACATAGCTAGGTTCAGGTAGCGGCCCAATCTCCACCCATAAACCAACAACAACAACCCCCCCCCCCCTCCTCCCCACCCCAAATGAGCTTACTCAAACTGCAAATTACAAAGAAAACATAGAATAAAAATGGTCCTCTTTTGTTCAAACAATCGTTTGGTTGTAAAAAAAACCTTTTAATACCATCGACTAGTTACTTATCTAAAAAGGTTGGTTCATTGTAAGCTGGTAAGGGGGTGAATTGGGGGTGGGATTGCTGGTACCTTAACTATTGTGTTCTGATTGCCACCGTTGGAAACTTGATCCCTAGTTTGTAGACCTTACAACAAACAATTTGAAAGTAAGTTGTTTCACTTGGAAGTGCTGTTAAAAATGAGGATTGCAACTTGCACTCCCAGTTTCCAAAGACTAAACTGTCTCAAGGAGTGTAGCGAATCTCCTGTGTGGCTGAGTGTCTTGTGACCTTGGGCTAGGAGGCTGCGTGAGCTACCATTTATTGTAGACAACTAATCTAAGTGTTCTTTGCATCATCCTATCTAATTTAATTAAAATGTAACAAATTCTGTTAAAATTATTGAATTTATTAAAAATATTTCAAATATTTACACATCACATAATAAAAAACTGTTATTGTCCTACCTTGAGTTTGCATTATAATACAATCCCTAATCTTCTAGTTTATTTTTTATTTTTTTGACATTTCGTTTAAAACTTCTTCGGTATCAACCATAATTTATTTGTGAATAGACATTAAAGCTAAACCATTAAGTCTATTATGTGAAGTGATGTTTCGTATGTAATTCTTCAGCCGCCTCTATGAGGAGAGGTACCTTTCTGTGGTGGCAATTGTTATTGGTAATGTCGCCACTAATTTAATAAAGTTGCGTACAGTTGGAAAAATAATTTTTCACATTCATTAAGGGAACTTATGAAGTCACAGGGATAGACAAATCTTTTTATCTGTCATTCATTTCTTGAATAAAAAAAGTCAAGAAACGGTATACACTATAATACTCTTTGGGATTATTCATGCTTGAAGTGCAATTAGACTTAGTAGTTTGCCTACCACAATGTCAGGTATCTGAATTGTAGCTCCTAAATTATCAGCAATTTGCTGGACCCCACAGTAAATGGCCTTAAACAAGGTTTCGGCATCATCTATAATTTTTGAATATCTTCCTTCAACAAAGCAAGATCTAACTGCTTTGATTGAAGGAAGGTGCATAAGGCATGCGGCAATCCAAAACTTTTCTTACAACACATGACATCAAATACTGGCTACTATTTAAAGCTGAAATTATCACAAATGATTTAGAGCAGCAGTTCTCAAACATTTTTTTAGATTGTAGCTGAGGTCTAGGGTTCAAACCTCTGTCCTGGCAAAGATTTATCTGATTGCCAAACCCTTCCTTCACCTCTGACAAGACATCTTGTGAATGTGGGGAATGCCAGGCCTCCACCGTGGTTCAGATTCCACGTTAAACTGTAGGTCCTTCATTTCATCTCACAATCACCCTACCATTGCACATTAGCGTAAGTGCGTATAACATGAACGGGTAGTAAGACGCGGTGCTAATTATAATTTTAGATTGTGCCCCTTGGCCATGACTAAAAGTTTAATATACCCCCAAGATAAAAAAATTCCAAATGACAGGCCTTAGAAAATATGACCACATGGTAAATTATTGATCTATTGAATCTATTGGGGAAAAAAAAAATTCATTATCAGAATATTTCAAATGTGACAAAGCTATTTAGAGAGAATTCTACTGCTATAGACTTATTGAAAACCATTTTGATCATTAAAATAAACATGATTTTACTGCAAAAGTTTTTAGAAAAGTTTTACACATTTTCTTCACAAATTCGTTCAAAAATGGAGAGAAAAAAAGTAAACCTAAACATAAAATTTTCAAATCAAGATTTTTAATCGTAATTCTAGAGCTGATATGTTATGAATCACCAAGTTTTTCGGTGAGAGGGTGGGGCTGCATGGTTTGGCACACTTTTTTTATGTCTGGTTGTCCAGTTGAAACTTTCAAGCGAATGTCCGGCTCCAGATTAAGCCGATTGCGGTACTTATTTTTAGGTACACCATTGATGAAAAACCACTCTCAAAGAGAGATGTTTTTGAGAAAGGTGTCATAAACTGCTAATGTAGAAGTTTCAAGTAGTTGGTTGAAAATTTTTCAGAAATCAGTCAATAGCCGACAGCAAATATGGGAAAAGAGGGTTGGAAATAACCAGATAATGGGATAACTGCCAAGAATGAGGA
>JBCFYV010009882.1:27153593-27157810 GCA_039000515.1 Timema cristinae
AATAACTACACCCATAATGATTTTAAACTATTTTACTCTTGAGTTTAAGGTCTTAACTCATCATGGGCAGAATCCACTTCTTTTCGAATCCGAATCTCAAATTGATGTTTTTTTTATTTATCTTTGAATATAGAGTCTGAATCCATAACTTAGAAAACATAGTAAGCATAAGAATCTAGGTAAATTTTGATAGTTTTAATGTCCAGCCACATAAGTTACATGTCAAATTAATGGTCTGAGGTACTGGTTGTAAAGTTTGTCCTTTTACTATTATGAGCTAAGCCACTCATAAAGAACATTACAGATTTTAAAAAAAATTATATGTTAGTTAAATGATTTTTGTTTAATTTTATAATCTCAATTAAGAAATGTTGGTGAATCATGTGAATAATAAAAATCCCTTGTTTTAATCAACACATTTATTATTATTATTATTATTATTATTATTATTAATATTATTAATATTATCAGGTCTTACTACCCGTTCGGGTTGTACGCACTTACGCTAATGTGTAATGGTAGGGTGATTGTCAGATGAAATGAAGGACCTACAGTTTAACGTGGAATCCGAACCACGGTGGAGGCCTGGCATTCCTCACATTCACAAGTTGTGATTAATACACGTCTTGTCATAGGTGAGGGAAGGGTTTGGCAATCAGATCAATCTTTGCCGGGACCAAGGATTGAACTCCGGACCCCCAACACAGAAGTCTGACACCTTACCCCTAGTCCACCAGGTCATTCAACACATTTAAACAGGCCTCCACCGTGGTTCGGATTCCACGTTAAACTGTAGGTCCTTCATTTCATCTCACAATCACCCTACCCATTACACATTAGCGTAAGAGCGTATAACCCGAACGGGTAGTAAGAGGCGGTGCTAATAATAATAATAACACATTTAAAAATGTAATTTGTTTGCTCACTATTTGTTAATATTTACCCATAGGCCTAGGTCCTACTATTCTAAAAAAATAACCAAATACAAGGGTGTGCAAAAATCAATGCTGCCTTAGTTTATTACTCAACAGAAACATACATAGGAGCACAAACTAAACTACTTTAAATTCATTGGACCTTCTTGAATACATGCTGAATTTCGAATTTCTGCTAAACTTAGCATGAGTTTGTCAGAATATATGAAATAATGTGCACTCATAGTACTGCATGAAATGGTTATTCAACTGACATTCATTTGCGAATGAAAGTTTCTTTTATTAAGAGGGACTAGTAGACATCAGTCAGTAGTGTTGGACAATGGGCTATGCATATTAATGTGGAAAGCTTGAACATGCTACCCTAAACCTGAGTAACAAACATTGGATTGAAAGGCTCCAAACTGCTACCAACAGGGTTCACTCACACTTTGTTTCTTAACATAAACTTAAAGACAAAATGGGCGTTTCACACAGGCCAGTGTAGGCAAGATTTGCAGATCTGGGCCATCGAAAGGTGAATGCAAAATTTTGCCCTAACTCAACTTACAAATGCAGTTTCTACTGCAATGAGAATGTGAATGTGAATGTGAATGTGAATGTGAACTCTTGAACACTATCATTAGAACAGACAAAAATTGGGTGTTTACACATTTCTCTTAATAAAACTAGAATTGCACACTTTTATTTGCTCTTATATATTCCACCATGTTAATGCTCAGAATTCAGAACCCCAAGTGGCAGAAGTCTAAAATCTACCCACGTGGTTTAAGAAAGCCTAAGGAATTGAGCAAGGGCTGGTTTGTACTTCTATATATGTGTTTCTGTTGAGTAAGAAAATTAGGAGGTATTACTTTTCTGCATACCTTCATATATTGATTGGTTTGGTCTTTAGACCCGCCTCGGTGGCGTAGTTGTCTAACGCACTACTCATGTTGAGCTCTACCGCCGAGGACGGGGAGATCGAGGTTCGAATCTCGGTCAGGGGAACTGGGGGTGATTTTTCCTAAATGGTTTTCCACTCTCCCTCCGCGCAAATGTGTGTTCACTTCCTCTAATTCAACCTTCCCAATTCCCAATCCATTAGCGTAATTAGTACTTAAAGCGTATAACCCGAACGGGTAGTAAGATGCGGTGCTAAATAATAATAATAATAATAATAATTGTGTATATTGAGTAAGGTAGAATGCATATTATATCTGTTTAAACATAGTACTTCAGATATATATTACTCGCATACAACAAATGTGTGAATGGATTTATGCATATAGGCTTGTGATTTGTAAAAACTAGTTAAACATCATTTTTATATATCAAACATTCTCAATACAGTTGAAATCTATGATAATAAAAACTATAGTTAAGTTTAAACATATCATTTTAGAATCTATCATATGCGTTAATATCAATAATGTTTTCAAAAATTATAAAAATAAGGTGTCAATTAGGTCAAAGGGCTTAGTTGAGCTAAAGATTTTTAGATTACCTTTCCTTCTAATATTAATTTTGCAATATCTTATTACAAAATGTATTTATCAAGGTTTGTGATAATTTCAAGACAATATTTTTATGTATCATACTGACGCCTTAGCTCAATCCGTAGCGTGTCTCTTTACTGAGCTAAGGGACTTGGTTTCGATTCCCGGCATGGCTGAAAAATTTATCATTGGTGAAATATGGGTTTACCTCTTCACATTGATGAATTAACAGCCGAGGACTGGATTTCGTGCCAGTCCTAGTCTTAAGTTAGATTACAAGGCATATGAAGCTATGCCAGGCCTAGCCAGCCAGTAGTGGAAAATACGAGGGCAGTTCGGAAAGTAACCTCCATTTGGCTGTAAATAAAAAACTTGCATAGAAAAAATATTTTATTATTACATCTTAAAACTACAGCTTTTTACTATTTTTCAATATAGTCACCATTTAAATTTAAACTTTTGTCATAGTGTTTCACTAATTTACAAATTCCTGTTTCATAAAATTCAGCCGTCTGGGCACGTAGCCAATCTTCCACGGCATTTTGAAATTCGTTGTTCATTGAAGTGCTGCAACGCAAGCTTATTCTTCACTCAGCGCCAAGTCGGGGCTGTAAGAAGGATGATCAAAAACGTCCCAGTTGAATTGCTTTAAAAGCTCTTGAGTTTTTCGAGCACTGTGAGGACGAGCGTTGTCATGCAAAAACACAACACCGAGTGTCAGCATACCGCGACGTTTGTTTTGAATGGCTCGCTTAAGTTTCTTCAAAGTTATACAGTAGACGTCTGAAGTGATCGTCGTACCCCGTTCCATAAATTCAACCAGCAAAACTCCCTCGGCATCCCAAAAAACTGTAGCCATGACCATCCTCGATGACAAAGTTTGGCGGGCTTTCTTCGGCTTGCATGGAGAATTAGTATGGCCCCAAGCTATCGACTGGTGTTTTGTTTCAGCGTTTACGTACGCCACCCAAGTTTCATCACCATTCACAATTCTCTTAAAAAAAACCTTCTCCTTCTGCATCGTAAAGTGAAAGGAAGTCTAAGTCATAGCCTATTCGTTTGGTTTTGTGGACTTCTGTAAGCAATTTTGGTACCCACCGAGCACAGAACTTTCGGTAGACTAATTTATTGGTGACAATCTTGTACAAAACTGTACAAGAAATTTGCGGGAATTGTTCAGAAAGTTCATAGATGGTGAATTTTTGATTTTCACAAACTTTTTCGTCAGTTTCCTTGACAAGATCATTACAACAGAAGGCCTACCACTCCTCTCTTCATCATGAATGTTTGTTCTACCACTTTTAAAAAATATGACCCATTGCCGCACAACCCCTTCTCTCATAATGTTTGGACCGTATACAGTACACAATTTACGATGAATGTCTACTGCTGAAACGTTTGGCGCCAAAAGCAATCTTATTACATCACACACTTCTTCGCATTTCACTGGATTTTTTATTGCAGCGCTCATGTTTTGAGGTTATATCAAGTGAATGCATGAAAGAACAATGGTGGCACTCCATGCAAAACTATTAGCGCCACGCAGAACAGCGGTTACTTTCTGAACCGGCCTCGTATATGGCTTGGATTAAAAACTGACCCAGGCCATAGGCTGGAAACAGTAATGGATGTAAAAAAAAAGATGTATGAACTGCAAAAATGTATGTATGCTTGCATTCATTCCGTTTATCCTGAAATTTAGCAGTCTTACCTTGACTGACAAGACTATTGCCCTAGATATCTAATATTCTGCAACATAGTGAAACCATTGGAAGTCAAAGCCTTCTGGTTCTACCTTTCTGGG
>JBCFYV010009882.1:27157910-27269294 GCA_039000515.1 Timema cristinae
GTCAAGCTATGAAATGGCATCAACTAGTAAACAGAAAGTTTCTCGGCCTAAAAACTGGTTAACTGACGAAGAAATGACACAGATACTTTGTGAGTTTGATGATTATGATAGTGAAAGTGTAGAGCTAACTGAAGGTGTCAGCAATAATAACTTAGATAGGTCTTCAGAAAGTGATAGTTCTTTTGACAGTAGTGATTCAGACAATCAAACAATTGTAAACAAGGAAAAATTATTGTGAAAAAAACACTTTATGGGGTAAATCAACATTATGCTTTATAAATAATTATATGTTATGTATAAATTTGATTTTTCTTGAACAAAGTATATACAGTCCAGAAAAATAATCTTTGTCAATAATAGTTATAGTTTGCTATGATAAGAACAAGCATTGTGTGGAAAAAGGGGGAATGATATACCTGAAGGATATGGGGTGGATAATTTAAGTGGGAGGGGAGTGAAATAAGTAAAATAGGAGATAAAGTGAGATAAATAAATGCTGAAGAGAAGTACTAGGAGAAAGGGGTGATAGTGGAGGTAGATTGAGGGGTAACAGGAGGGAGAAAGAGTTAAAGTGAGAGGGAGGAGGAAGGGTAAAAAAATTATAATTTAGTATGACAAAAATGCTGTTTAGGGCATTGAAATTTCAAATATATTATAGAAGTTAAATCAGTTAAACTAAACTTTTGCATAAAATATTTTGACATGAATTTAAATGGTAATCTTGGTGTAAAACATAGCCAGGTTAAATGCTAAGTCAAGGGGTTAACTTCTAAAAATGCAATAGTAATTTTTTGTTTTATTTGCTTTTCATATGTTTTGTTTCTTTTTAAAAAAATGGAAATAATAACTACACCCATAATGATTTTAAACTATTTTACTCTTGAGTTTAAGGTCTTAACTCATCATGGGCAGAATCCACTTCTTTTCGAATCCGAATCTCAAATTGATGTTTTTTTTATTTATCTTTGAATATAGAGTCTGAATCCATAACTTAGAAAACATAGTAAGCATAAGAATCTAGGTAAATTTTGATAGTTTTAATGTCCAGCCACATAAGTTACATGTCAAATTAATGGTCTGAGGTACTGGTTGTAAAGTTTGTCCTTTTACTATTATGAGCTAAGCCACTCATAAAGAACATTACAGATTTTAAAAAAAATTATATGTTAGTTAAATGATTTTTGTTTAATTTTATAATCTCAATTAAGAAATGTTGGTGAATCATGTGAATAATAAAAATCCCTTGTTTTAATCAACACATTTATTATTATTATTATTATTATTATTATTATTAATATTATTAATATTATCAGGTCTTACTACCCGTTCGGGTTGTACGCACTTACGCTAATGTGTAATGGTAGGGTGATTGTCAGATGAAATGAAGGACCTACAGTTTAACGTGGAATCCGAACCACGGTGGAGGCCTGGCATTCCTCACATTCACAAGTTGTGATTAATACACGTCTTGTCATAGGTGAGGGAAGGGTTTGGCAATCAGATCAATCTTTGCCGGGACCAAGGATTGAACTCCGGACCCCCAACACAGAAGTCTGACACCTTACCCCTAGTCCACCAGGTCATTCAACACATTTAAACAGGCCTCCACCGTGGTTCGGATTCCACGTTAAACTGTAGGTCCTTCATTTCATCTCACAATCACCCTACCCATTACACATTAGCGTAAGAGCGTATAACCCGAACGGGTAGTAAGAGGCGGTGCTAATAATAATAATAACACATTTAAAAATGTAATTTGTTTGCTCACTATTTGTTAATATTTACCCATAGGCCTAGGTCCTACTATTCTAAAAAAATAACCAAATACAAGGGTGTGCAAAAATCAATGCTGCCTTAGTTTATTACTCAACAGAAACATACATAGGAGCACAAACTAAACTACTTTAAATTCATTGGACCTTCTTGAATACATGCTGAATTTCGAATTTCTGCTAAACTTAGCATGAGTTTGTCAGAATATATGAAATAATGTGCACTCATAGTACTGCATGAAATGGTTATTCAACTGACATTCATTTGCGAATGAAAGTTTCTTTTATTAAGAGGGACTAGTAGACATCAGTCAGTAGTGTTGGACAATGGGCTATGCATATTAATGTGGAAAGCTTGAACATGCTACCCTAAACCTGAGTAACAAACATTGGATTGAAAGGCTCCAAACTGCTACCAACAGGGTTCACTCACACTTTGTTTCTTAACATAAACTTAAAGACAAAATGGGCGTTTCACACAGGCCAGTGTAGGCAAGATTTGCAGATCTGGGCCATCGAAAGGTGAATGCAAAATTTTGCCCTAACTCAACTTACAAATGCAGTTTCTACTGCAATGAGAATGTGAATGTGAATGTGAATGTGAATGTGAACTCTTGAACACTATCATTAGAACAGACAAAAATTGGGTGTTTACACATTTCTCTTAATAAAACTAGAATTGCACACTTTTATTTGCTCTTATATATTCCACCATGTTAATGCTCAGAATTCAGAACCCCAAGTGGCAGAAGTCTAAAATCTACCCACGTGGTTTAAGAAAGCCTAAGGAATTGAGCAAGGGCTGGTTTGTACTTCTATATATGTGTTTCTGTTGAGTAAGAAAATTAGGAGGTATTACTTTTCTGCATACCTTCATATATTGATTGGTTTGGTCTTTAGACCCGCCTCGGTGGCGTAGTTGTCTAACGCACTACTCATGTTGAGCTCTACCGCCGAGGACGGGGAGATCGAGGTTCGAATCTCGGTCAGGGGAACTGGGGGTGATTTTTCCTAAATGGTTTTCCACTCTCCCTCCGCGCAAATGTGTGTTCACTTCCTCTAATTCAACCTTCCCAATTCCCAATCCATTAGCGTAATTAGTACTTAAAGCGTATAACCCGAACGGGTAGTAAGATGCGGTGCTAAATAATAATAATAATAATAATAATTGTGTATATTGAGTAAGGTAGAATGCATATTATATCTGTTTAAACATAGTACTTCAGATATATATTACTCGCATACAACAAATGTGTGAATGGATTTATGCATATAGGCTTGTGATTTGTAAAAACTAGTTAAACATCATTTTTATATATCAAACATTCTCAATACAGTTGAAATCTATGATAATAAAAACTATAGTTAAGTTTAAACATATCATTTTAGAATCTATCATATGCGTTAATATCAATAATGTTTTCAAAAATTATAAAAATAAGGTGTCAATTAGGTCAAAGGGCTTAGTTGAGCTAAAGATTTTTAGATTACCTTTCCTTCTAATATTAATTTTGCAATATCTTATTACAAAATGTATTTATCAAGGTTTGTGATAATTTCAAGACAATATTTTTATGTATCATACTGACGCCTTAGCTCAATCCGTAGCGTGTCTCTTTACTGAGCTAAGGGACTTGGTTTCGATTCCCGGCATGGCTGAAAAATTTATCATTGGTGAAATATGGGTTTACCTCTTCACATTGATGAATTAACAGCCGAGGACTGGATTTCGTGCCAGTCCTAGTCTTAAGTTAGATTACAAGGCATATGAAGCTATGCCAGGCCTAGCCAGCCAGTAGTGGAAAATACGAGGGCAGTTCGGAAAGTAACCTCCATTTGGCTGTAAATAAAAAACTTGCATAGAAAAAATATTTTATTATTACATCTTAAAACTACAGCTTTTTACTATTTTTCAATATAGTCACCATTTAAATTTAAACTTTTGTCATAGTGTTTCACTAATTTACAAATTCCTGTTTCATAAAATTCAGCCGTCTGGGCACGTAGCCAATCTTCCACGGCATTTTGAAATTCGTTGTTCATTGAAGTGCTGCAACGCAAGCTTATTCTTCACTCAGCGCCAAGTCGGGGCTGTAAGAAGGATGATCAAAAACGTCCCAGTTGAATTGCTTTAAAAGCTCTTGAGTTTTTCGAGCACTGTGAGGACGAGCGTTGTCATGCAAAAACACAACACCGAGTGTCAGCATACCGCGACGTTTGTTTTGAATGGCTCGCTTAAGTTTCTTCAAAGTTATACAGTAGACGTCTGAAGTGATCGTCGTACCCCGTTCCATAAATTCAACCAGCAAAACTCCCTCGGCATCCCAAAAAACTGTAGCCATGACCATCCTCGATGACAAAGTTTGGCGGGCTTTCTTCGGCTTGCATGGAGAATTAGTATGGCCCCAAGCTATCGACTGGTGTTTTGTTTCAGCGTTTACGTACGCCACCCAAGTTTCATCACCATTCACAATTCTCTTAAAAAAAACCTTCTCCTTCTGCATCGTAAAGTGAAAGGAAGTCTAAGTCATAGCCTATTCGTTTGGTTTTGTGGACTTCTGTAAGCAATTTTGGTACCCACCGAGCACAGAACTTTCGGTAGACTAATTTATTGGTGACAATCTTGTACAAAACTGTACAAGAAATTTGCGGGAATTGTTCAGAAAGTTCATAGATGGTGAATTTTTGATTTTCACAAACTTTTTCGTCAGTTTCCTTGACAAGATCATTACAACAGAAGGCCTACCACTCCTCTCTTCATCATGAATGTTTGTTCTACCACTTTTAAAAAATATGACCCATTGCCGCACAACCCCTTCTCTCATAATGTTTGGACCGTATACAGTACACAATTTACGATGAATGTCTACTGCTGAAACGTTTGGCGCCAAAAGCAATCTTATTACATCACACACTTCTTCGCATTTCACTGGATTTTTTATTGCAGCGCTCATGTTTTGAGGTTATATCAAGTGAATGCATGAAAGAACAATGGTGGCACTCCATGCAAAACTATTAGCGCCACGCAGAACAGCGGTTACTTTCTGAACCGGCCTCGTATATGGCTTGGATTAAAAACTGACCCAGGCCATAGGCTGGAAACAGTAATGGATGTAAAAAAAAAGATGTATGAACTGCAAAAATGTATGTATGCTTGCATTCATTCCGTTTATCCTGAAATTTAGCAGTCTTACCTTGACTGACAAGACTATTGCCCTAGATATCTAATATTCTGCAACATAGTGAAACCATTGGAAGTCAAAGCCTTCTGGTTCTACCTTTCTGGGTAAATTAAGGGTACTTTTATGTGTGTGTTTATGACAACTTTTTATCATATCAAATGGATCATTTTAAAATTATTTGAATTAAATTAAATTTTAAAATTATATTTACTATAATTTTACAGGGTATAATAATTCATCTTATACAAACAATCTACTGAGTATCTATTAATGATGAAAACTTAAATATGACCAACATTTAAAGATTGGAGTAATACCTAAAAACAGTTTTCAGATTAAATATAACTTCTAAAAAGAATATAACCATTAAAGGAATACATATAGTTTTATATTTTTCTTATCCTAATTAGCCATACGATTTTTAATACCTTATTATGATTCAATAGCAATTATATTGTATAAGGTATCAATACATACTTATACAAGCAGATACCCAGATTTGAATGCAACTGATAATTCTGAAATATGTTTAAAATTATTCTAATCACTGGAATGATATAAGAAAGGTTTGCATTCTTGATAACTTGTATTTAGGAAGAATATGAGTCTGGCATTTATTTGGAATGAAACACTTATTTTACCAAACACAACATACTGGAATAGAATTTTGCAATGTTTTGTTAAAGCAAAACTTACATTGTTTTAATTCGATTTAAATGTAGAGAAATAATTCATAATAACCTTTGGTGAAGATTTTGTAATGTATAAAAATTTTAACTACCATATTCCTTAACACAACATTTTCAAATTAAACCTTAAGGAAAACGCCCTGAAAGAAACATCTATGTTTTAATTATACTTAAGAATAAAAATAAGCCCTTACTATCATTGGATTAATTTTATTGTAAACTTCCAAGAAAAAATTTGACCCTACCTAGTTTATAAAAAAACCTCAGCTCAAATTACTTATGTGTTTGTTTGAATAATAAATTTCTCTATGTTTTATTAAAAGAATATCAATTTTAGGTGAATTTAATGATAGAGTAATGTGATTTGAAGTAATTTGGGTTTCTAACATTATTATGAAGAAATAAATCACTTTGTTTTAATAAATTGAATTAAATTTTAAATAAATGAAAATGAGTAAATAAACACTCTAAGGTAGAGAATAAAAGAGTAGGTTTGGGAATCAATAAACCTTGGTGATATCCTCTTCCATTCTTATATTTTCTTAAAAGTCAGCAGCAGATAAATTATCCATATTGAAAATACAGACTAATATGTAGAAAGGAATATTTCTATAACTAGAATACCAAATTACCAGTGATTTTTTTTCTTCACTTATATTTATAGAAATAAACAATATCAATAGTATTGTTTAAATTTTTATGTCTAGTTGTAAATTGAAATTGAAATGATAAATTTAATTTTAAATATTGAATTTATAAAAACAACCCAAATAAATTATGTAAAAAATGTGTTTAAGTTTTTAAACATTAATGTGATTTCAAAAATTATGTGTACCTATACCTTTTACACAAAAAAATATGTCCATACCTAATCTTTAAAATTGCTCTAACTGACCATTTGGTTATATTTAGTTAAACTGTTTTCATCCAGGACAACACCATCGCAAAGTTACCCTTTTAAAAATATTTTCTTTTGATCCTTCTTTCTGCGCTTTTTTTTTTATGAAAACAAAACAACTGCTGAAACTTCAACAATAATTGGAAGAGATACAAGGGAAGGTTTTGGTCAACCAACATTTCTATTTACCATGAGATTCTTTTACTCTTTGAATTTTTTTTAACCCACTTTTGTGGCCACATTGTTTAAGTCAGGTATCACTCTTGAGTTGGAATGAACTGCCGATGACGGGGAGATCAGGGTTTGAATCCTAGTTGAGTACGCGGAGTGTGGTTTTTCCTAAATGGTTTTACTGTGCAAATGTAGAAATACTTACCATAAAATTCGACATTCCTGATTGGATATTTATATCAAATTTTTTAATATTATTTATCATGTCACAGTACTTGGGTTTTTAGGGCACACATGTTGGACCTTATTTCTTTTTAACCCAAAAGGGAATGAGGCTCTTTCTCGTGCTAATTTTTTAATTGTGTTTAAGAAATCTCACAATATATTAAAGAATACTTTTCAAGGAACAAAGTTTACTTTCTAGTTGGCTATAAGAAATGATAAAGGTATTTCTGTTGTACACCATCTAAATGAAATTAGAGAGACTTGGAGCAAGAGTAACTTGTAACTCTGGTAATAGAGAGTCCAAGAGTAGCTATTCATGCTTTATACTAATCAGAATAAACTGGATCGTCTTGACCAAAACAATGTCATAAATCTTTTAATAAACTCTTATGAAATAAATTTGAAAAATATTTTGTAGACAGCTATGAGCACCATTATTAAAGTTTTGGTTTTTTATTGGTAGGGTCAGGGAATTTTAAAATCTGATTTTAGTGGACACCGTGCAATAGATATTTGGTAAAACCTAGATTCTTAGAATAGATATAAATATCTTCTTGGTTATTGTTTGCAGCAACATATTTGTCTTTGTATGGGAAGCTGATATATGATTGGTCAATAATCTTTAATCAGATTTTTAAAACCAGTTAATCAACTTAATTAGCTTCTCTCTAATTTAGGCCAAGATTTGAATTTTGCTGTTTGTTGATAATGATTACCCTTCCACACCCACACGATGTGATTTTCTACTTGATTCTTTACAAAAGAAAAAATCCAGATTCTTTGTATGAAATTCAATAAAAAATTCTTTCTCACTGTGATAAGCCTAAATGAAGCTCGGCTATACCCTTCTTTATGTGTGGCTGTAATATATATAAATATAAGTAAATATAAAAGTTAAGGAAATTCATAATATAAAATATAGATTTCCTTCACTTTGATTTAATATTAAATTAAAATGCCTTTTCACATGTCAAAGGTATTTTAATCTCCTTACCTGTCTAAGCAATCTTAATAAAAAAAATGCAAACTTTTATTGTAATTTGAGACTTAGTTCTTAAAATTTAAAGTTCGAATGTATGTATATACTTGGTGATTATTATACACTACTCTAAAAATAAAACAAAGGCATTTATTAAAAAAACCAATCCTGATCTAATTGAATGACAAAGTCAACAATACAACTCTGTTTCAGTCTTGTACCGCACAAGGAATTTAGATTTCTGTTACCACTTCTGCCAATGATCCACTTTACATCAGCACGAATTTTGTCTCTTTGGAGCCGTACTGCATCAAGGTAAATTATTTAATTTTATTATTATTATTTATCAGGAAATTATAGAAAGTTTCTTTGTTAAGAGATTGACATTTTTTTAAGGGAAAAATACTTACTTTCTTACTCGTTGGCATGGAACTCAAAAGTTGACTGCTGCACTTATACAAGTATGTAACTTCACCTTATCTTGAGATAGTTCTATCCAGCCTATTTCAACTCTCTCTCTTTCAGATCCATTCTATTGCTATCCTCCAATCTGCCTCTTAATGTTATCTCCTCATCTGCGTCTAGGTCTTCCCAGTGGTCCTTTCCCATTGGGCTTACCACTCAATACTTTTAACATGCTTATAGATTCTTCCATTCATGTTGCATATCCTGCCAACCATAATCTGTAATATTTGATTATCCTCGTTTCAATGGAAAACCCCAGTTTAGGAAAAGGTGTTGTCTAGCTTAGAATGTACAAAGAGCAGAAAGTGTAATGCCTAATTGACATCAGCGGTACAGTCATGATTGTTTTGGATGTGACTGTTAGTTGAGTGGATTATTGTCAGTTGAAATTGTATATCTCATGTTAGTTGACATACTTTCATCTTTTTGTGTTATCACTAAGTGAGCAGAATACCGAAAGTCAAACCAAATTAACTCGACGATAGCTATTCCAAAGTGCATCAACCTCTAAAACCAAATCATCTTATTTCAATCAAGAGCTGTGTGGATTGTTGCTGTCAGCCAATATTCTGTTTGAAAAAGTAACTCATCCTAAATTTTGCGAGATTTTAGAAATACAAATGAATCATTCTATAACGGATAAATCTACTCTGTGTAAAAGCTACTCTAGCCGGAGATATGAGAAAACTATAGATAAAATACGAACCAGCATATGCGGGAAAAAAATATTTTTTTTCATTTGATGAGACAATAGATGTAGAAAGCTGCTATGTGGGTAATGCAATTATTGGAGCTTTTGAACTGCATACTTTTGGTCAAACATTTCTCTTTACTACGGAATTCTTGAATAAAGCCACCCACTCCACAATCATTAAGTTGTTTGCTAAATCCATTATTTTGCTGTGGCCTGATGATAATAAGCAAGATGATTTTCTTTTTGTGGGTGATGCTGTGCTGTACATGGTCAAAGCGGCAACTGCCATTAAAACATTATGTTCTAAAATGATCCATATAACATGTCACTCATACAGTTCACCAAGTGGTTGAAGAGGTGGGAAAGTGAGAAAGAACTTTGGAAGTGTTACCAACTAGTAACACATATTAAAAAAAGTCGTCTTGAAAGGGCTATCCAGAATACTTGATTTCAAGACAACAGCCGCTGACGTACCTTTACCACCACAGCTAATAATTACACAATGGTGCACACGATTCCACGCGTGTTTCTATTACTATGACCACACTTGTGAGCAGATTTGTCAGTGAAAGTGTCATATCTATCAAGAATGCACAAGATATGCTCTCAGATTACAAAATAGAGGGAAACTTGACGTATATCAAGACTAATTTCAATATTTTTCCCGTAACCATAACAAACTTAGAAAAGAAAGGTGTCTCATTGTCTGGCACTACTGCTCTTATCAACAACCTCTAGAAAGCTTCAGACAAATTGTAAAAGCAGTGCTTGCAAAACTTTAGAATGTTTTGATAAAATATTCAGCATTCAAAACAGTGTAAAATTGCCTACGTAATTATTGATAAAAGACTAAAACGGACTATAGAAGGACATATCCACATATGAAACTCCATACTTAGAGTATGCTCCAATAAAATCTGTGGATTTAGAGGGGTTTCTCCAGGTACAAAAATCTCTTGGCTGATAATTGACCGTCCATCTTTCACACCTGAGAATCTGAAGATTACCTTTGTTATGCATTACAATGTAGAGTAAGGAAAATCTAAGATATAATTCTTTCTATCTCGTGTATACAAATGTTCGGCCTATTTTATTATTTTTTAATAGGTATAATGTTCATACAAATTATTAACGTCTTCCTTTGCAGTCATTACCACAAACAGACAAGAAAAACAATTAGATTTTTAATGTATTATCTGGATTTTTAAGAGTATCTTTTGTATTTCTGAGGATATAAAAACAGACATTAAGTGCATATTTTTGATTTTCAGGTCATTTTTTAATTTTTGAGAGCATAAATAAAACAATTTTTAAGTGCATTTTTTCCATCTTTAAAAGCATCAACTTCTGGGCCCTGCTCATCATTATGTAACCTCCTCCTCCCCTCCCCAGTAACTTCACACCTTTGTTACATATTAAAATAAAATCAGTATTTGAATGAAAAAAATACATATTTGCAAACTTTATTTATTCATACACTACATTAAACTTAAATGTAATTATGTTGGCAATATTAAAAATAAAGTTGGGAATCAGCTTAATGCATACAGTGCTTTTAGAGTAACATTAGTTGAGGTTTTTTAAAAAAAAAAACACAAAACTATTAAATGGTACATTAAGGGTAACTAAAATATCCGTTTAATTAGTATATTAAGTTGTACATAGCCCAATAATATGCAAATGTGTACCATGAATACATCGGAGGATAAGCAGCTTAAGATTTAAAAATGTGTATAATCTGAACTAGTAGTTTGATGCGTTACTAAAAAAGAAATAAAGATTCAACCTTGACCTCGCATCACATAGTGGTAAATCATCACATTACTCCCGATAAAAACAAGCCACATCCCAACTGACCAAATAAACTTTACCTTGGCCCCTCTTTTCTCCTTCCTTATGATGATGACAGGTTCCAAATGCTCTCTAAAAACTTTGACCTCTCTTACATTTTGATAAAAACAATTACCTTATAGTGTTAATTATCACTCATGATCATTAACACATTTTATAAACAACTCTATATTGGTTCATAAGGCTCACTCCACAGTATTTAATTCCAAGTCCAGTGTTCTAACTTTTCAAACAGGCCTCTGATTAAAGTTAATCATGTTTCCCTATTTTAACAAACAATTTTTTTTAATAGATTTTGTTTTTATTTCAAATCAGAACATCAGTTTTAGTAAAGTTGATGATTATATTGTTTGGACTCTCCTTTCATTTTCTCGATACTTTTAATTGTATCAAACATATTGTCAGATGTCAATGGGCATTTCTTCATTATGTATTCAAAATGCCTTCTTAGTCCCAATAAATAGATTGAAATATCTTTTTAAACTCTAGTGTATTACTACCAACACAGTTTCATTTGAATTTATCAGTTGCCCAACTTTAATACATACAAATTACAGAGTTACAAAATGTTTTAATGGTTATTAATTTATAATTAATAAAGTTATAGAATATTAGGAAAATAATAGAGCACAAATAAAACTAAAAACACTTACACATATCTACACACACTTCAATATTTCAAAGCTATTATATCATATTCCTCTTACTATTACTACTTCCTAAGAAAGATGCTATAATAGCATCAAAATATTGAAGTATGTCTAAATATATTTTAGTATTTTTTACTTTTATTTGTGCTCTATTATTTTCCTACTGCTGTAAGTGACCTGACGATCTAGGGGTAAGGTGTAAGACTTCTGTGATGGGGTCCAGGGCTCAATCCTCGTTCCTAGCACAGATTTATCTGATTGCCAAACCATTCCTTCACCTCTGACAAGACGTGTATTAATCACATCTTGTGAATGTGGGGAATGCCAGGCCTCCACCGTGGTTCGGATTCCACGTTAAACTGTTGGTCCTCCATTTCATCTCACAATCACCCTACCGTTACACATTAGCGTAAGTATATACAAACTGAATGGGTAGTAATAATAATATTTCCCTACTATTCTATAATTTTATTGATTACAAATGGTTTTGGTCAATGTACTTTATTTCATACTAATTGATAGTTATTGGTTGCACCAGTTCAAAGTTTTATGCATGCAAGTTTGAAAACTTATTTTTAAGTTTACTCAAATTTTTTTTGTAAAGAATATGCTATCAGAATTATATAAATACTTCTAACTACCTTAATTTTAGTAGTATTTTTGAGATGCTTTTTAGAGGGCTTCAAACCCTTGACCTCTAACCCAATTTGTTACTGCATCATCACTTGTTCTTATTATAAGCTTTCTCAAAAAATGGTAAAACATGTTTGGCAAACTTTAATTAGTCTAATTTACTGAAAATTATAATTGGTGCACATTTCAAGTCATGGTTAGTAAAAGTAATGGTAGAGTATAACTAGAAATATGACAGTTGGGCGCTTTAATATGTCATAATTGTATCGTAATATTGTTTTTGTTTTACAACATTTTGATAGACATATGTTGTATTGTCCATTAACATTTGACCCAATTAAACAAATTTTAACTAGAGAAGCCTCTATAAATTATTCTTTTATTCTCATGCAATTTTCTATGTGTTAGGTGCCGAAATTTAAAAAAGTGTCTTTATATTCTTAAAGTTGTAGATTGTCATAAAAATAGGTCACACTCAAAATATTTGGTCACTTTGATAGGAAAAAAAAAATATTCATACCAAAAATAACACTATGAAACGAGTAAAATATTTCATCTTTCCCTTTCTTTCCCAAATTGTTTGTGGCTTTTCCATGTTTTATTACATCATTACTATTATCATGCATTGTTTCCAACTTGTGATCAGGCTAGTTTAGTAAAATTCCTTTATACATTTGATTACATATAATTTTAAAATTTGCATTATTATTTGCACTATTAATTGTATTATAATCATTGGTCAGAATAGAGTGGTGTTCTTTCCATTACATTATCCAACTTTGTTAAGATCCCAAACATAGACAACAGTAGGCCTACTGTCATGTTTAAATATCTTTGAAAACAAAACTAAAATTTAATATTTCATCGTTGTCACAAATTTTGCTTCAAGTTTTAATTTTGATAATACTACAGTTTTTACAATGTCAAGATCTATCTTTATTTAAACCTTGTTGACATTAAGTGGTTCAACAAATAAAAATTATTTGGTGTAAACTGTTTTACATGGTGTATAAGTAGGGAATTTAATGCTGCCCTATCATTTTATAAAGAAAAATGTTCATTATATATTTTGATTATCAGGGTTGGGTAGCTTAAAAATTAGTTTTGAATATAGCCAAAATTTGATGAACACATATCCTTTTGAACAGATTAATTTGATACTGTTTGTATTCATACAGCTATAAATATATGGTACCATTTATACCAAAACCTTCTAAAATATATATTTATTCAAGGCTGTAGCATAAGTTCAATATTCCATGGTTCAAAATTTTATCGCAACTACTAGTTCATATGCCTGTAAATCCAAGATTTCAGATTTTGATTACTTACAGGTCCAAAATATTTATAATTTGAAGTCTGGTTTCATTCTTTTTCACTAAATTATAGATTTTAGTTTAAGGATATGGTGGCAGTGCTTATTTTAGAGTTAATTGAAATAAAGTTTCCAATAGTCAGCTCATTGGCATTAATTTTTGTATGATATTTAGGGCCGGCTTACTATCTGGGTGGGCCCAAGTGCATTTATTGATTTTGAGGCCCTTAAAAGACACCTAAAAGGACAAAATTAAATGTACATATTAATTATAGTTAAAATTTGATAACCAATATAACATATCTTTTTTTTTTTTAAATCAAGGTAGTCATCATTTGTTTGTGTGTTTCAAGGTTATACTGGGGATGGAACCCCCTCTCCTCTCATGCCTACATTCATAGCTCAAAGTTGTCATCTTGCCAGAGTGTGAGAAACAGAGGCGAGATCACATCACATTGCGTGGCGTAACAAAAGGCAACACTGAAATTACCTTGAAAAACATATCTTCCCGAATCTGAGTATATTAAGGCGAGGTGTTGGTTTGTGCAGGTGTGCATGCGTGCTTGCGTGCAAGGCGTTGGTGACAAGTGTTTGAAGGGTCAAGATGAGATCAAATAGAGTTTTTTCAAAAATATTATGAAACCTATTTACAGGTGAAAAATAATAATAAATAGTCCTTTCTTTATATTATTTTTTCACCTGCCTCATTGGTGTAGTTGTGTTGAGCCAGATTGCAGAGGACAGGGAGATTGAGGTTCAAATCTCAGTCGGGAGATTGAGGTTCAAATCTCAGTCGATAGAATTGGGGGTAGTTTTTTCTAGATGATTTTCCACTCTCCCTCCACACAAATGTGGGTTCACTTCCTCTAAATTCAACCTTCCCAATTTTCAACCCATTAGAGTAATTAGTACTTAAGTGTATAACCCGAACTGGTAGAAAGATGTGGTGTTAATATTATTTTTCGCTTGATTAAATCTTAAACATTTAGCAGGCTATAATGGGGCCCCTTCAGAGGGGGCCTGATGCGCCACACCATTGAATTGTTCTATTCTAAAAACAAAATTAAATAAGTCAAGGGAAATTTTTGAAACCGTGACAACTATGGGGAATATGAGCTACAGATGCATTTTATATCAAATCATTGATTCACTCATGTATACATTGTGTGGAACCTAATGAATGTAAAGTTGAGCTTTAACTTAAACATACTATCAAAAAATCAAAAAATATTTTCAACATCTAGAAACCATTCATTTTGTGGCTGTGTAATTTTATTGAATTACTGTGTGTGAAATTGATGGTGTTTTTTTCCTGTAAAGACGTGAAATATACAATGAAATTGAATTACAGTATGGATTTCAAATCCTTTATTAACATATTGGTTCTCCCTATATCTATTAAAATTGACATAAATTGTTATGCAAATATTATTAATTTTTCCATCCTAACATCTAGCCTTATTGGTTTTATCCCTTTAATACTTTATGGGCTTTAAACATGCAGAAACCTGCTTAGGTGGCCGCATAGCCTAAGGCACTGATCACTCTCATTTTAGACTAGACTGCTAATGACGGGGAGATCGTGGTTCAATTCCTGTCTGGTGTATTGAGGGAGTTTTTTTCTAAATGGTTTCCCAATCTCCACACAAATTAAGATATAAATTCAACCTTCCTGATCCCTAACCCATTAGAGTAAGCAGAACATAAGCGTAAATCCCGAATGAGTAGTAAGCCGCAGTGCTAAAACAATGGCTGGATTTTAATTGTTTAGCTCTCTTTTTACATCACAATTGTATTGGAAAATATTACACTAATGACATTCAAATGAAAATCAAAATGTGTACCAAGTTTTGATATTATTAAATTTAAAGTAGTGGGACTTTATTTTTATGTTTTGGTGCCTAAAGTTAAAACAAATATTGATAACTTAGCCTCACAGTTTTTGTGCTACAACTTAAATGTCACTATTAATCAAAATCATATTTTTAGACATTCGGTCATGTGTGAATACTGTTGGAAATTAAATTATTATTTCATGCGTCAACTGTTTCTTTTGGTGTTACGATTGTGGTCACCGTCGCTCAGTACCTATGTCATCTTAAATGTTTTGTCTCTTGTAGATCGTTCCACAAATATAGTATATTCTAAATAATCAATGTGTAATACAGTATTATGATCATGGATTATGTTATCAATCAGTTATTATCAGTTTCTTGTAGACCCAACCATTTGTATGCTTAAACATATAAAATTCTTCATATATTTTAATCAAAGCTTTGGTTATTGTTATCATTTTTTGGTAATTTAGAGCCACCAACCTAAACATTTATAAAAGCTTAACATTAGAAAACCCCCATAACTTGAGTAACTTAAGTGTTTGATCATGTCTACTGCGATACAAAAACGCGGCCGTTTGAATGTACTTTAATAGGCTGTTACCGTGTGACTGTGACCGTGTGACTGTGATAGACAGAATGTGCCTTTTCGTTGTACGTATGTTGTCAGGGAAATGGAATGCATGAGTCTACACAACTCTCCCTCCCTGTGGCGCATTACGATATAACCTCAATTTATTAATTATTTTGTTATGTTTAGTATTTTTTTAAACGTAAAAATGTATCCAGGGTATGTTCATATAATTTCTCTCTTACTTTTTTAAAATGTAAATATAGTAAAAGTTCATATGTAATTTCTATTAACATACACAAACTAAACGAAAAATAGGGTAGAATTAACACTCTAGTTTCTTCTTGTTATCGTTTGTAACAAAGCATTTGTATTTAATATGGCATCGTTTATTATTATCATTCTGCTATTGATATCAATTTCTCTCGGTACCAATGCAATCACATTCAGTGGCGCCCACTGTATATACATTATTATTTATCCACCCTTTATCAAACATTGGGTGTGGGCACAGGTGCACTAATTAAGGTGGATAGTCGTGAAATTGATATGTGAACACACATATTCTAAAAATTTTGTATCCAAGACAATATGGAGGCCAACTTGTTAAGCCTTGTTGAAAAATTCAGAGGCCGGGAAAATGAAAATTTCCCATGAAAGACCTCCTAAATTTGGGACATAGTTGAAGGTGCTATAGAATTTGAAGAGGCTAAAGAAAAGGACAGAAAGGCCCTATCTAAAATTGTGTTACTTGTAGAAGAGGACCTACTACACCGCATAGAGAAATGCACGACAGCAAAAGGAGCCAGACACACAAAAACACTATTTGAAGATAGAGGGCTGACTTGGAAAGTCAGGGTGTCTACTGGGTCACAAAAAAGTCACAAATTTTTAATATTTTGGTCATAAAGTCACGAAAATAATTTTTGTTTGAATTTCACGCACATCGTAACAACGCTAATGCTTCAAAGATAGCGCTATCTACTACACGTGATGACACGCTCCAGTCGGAAGTTGCCTGATTGTTTTGTTTGTGATTCCAACAACAAGGTTAATGTTCGTCATCTTGTATTAAATTTTAATGTGGCGTGCTACTTGTATTGTGGGGTGTATGAATGCATTATGCCGCGCGTGTGTGTGTGTGTGTGTCTACAAATAATGGTTTTCGAGTGAATGAATTGGAATTCAGGTTTTGTAAAAAAAAAAAAATATTAGCACCGCGTCTTACTACCAATTCGGGTTATACGCTTTAAGTACTAATTACGCTAATGGATTAGGAATCGGGAAGGTTTAATTAAAGGAAGTGAACCCGCATTTGCGTGGAGGGAGAGTGGAAAACCATTTAGAAAAACCACCCCAGTTCACCCGACCGAGATTCGAACCTCGATCTCCCCATCCTCAGCAGTCGAGCTCAACATGACAAGCCCGTTAGCCAACTACGCCACCGAGGCGGGTCTCAGGTTTTGTAGGTGATACGGGAAAATACCAGGACATTTTCTACACAAACCGTGCGTTCATCTGTGTTGTGGATCTGGATCAAGATGTTGGCGGCAATTATCAATTTTTTAGGCTTTCAGTGATCCGACTGCAATTTGAAGGCGGTATAAAATGTATATTATAATTTCAAATTAACATTGGCAGCAAATAGCATTCGTTTTCGCAGTGAAATATGGAGTATTTTTTATAAAATATAAATTAATACTATTAGTGTTAATATTTGATCCTTGATGTAATTCATTTAATTTTAAAGATCATTCATTCAAAACAGTAGAAATTTACCAATTTTTAAAATGATTTTCGTTGTCTTATGGGCACATAAAATATTAGGCCTAAATTATTTTTAATCGTGTGTTTTGAAAAAAATCCATAATTTTTTAGGGGGCATTCAAAGATTTTATGTGTAAAGTTTAGGCTAATTTGTTAAAAGATGCCCGGTAAATGTTCGTTCAAAGAGTTTTGGCTGACTTTTGAAGATAATAAATAGTCAAAGTGGTTGCGCCCTGTTGAAGATGACCAGTATAATGCTTAATGGACATTTGTAAATCAAAATTTGATATAAGCCACAGTGGGTTAAGTGGAGTGAAAATTCATGGAAAATGTAAGAAGCATTTGGAACTAACCTCTGCTCTACTCCAAGGTAAGCAAAAAACGCTCAGCTTTATATCTTCTGAAAAAGTTGGATGTAAACAGCCAGAACCGGCAAAAGAATTATTACCTTCCACATGTAGGCCTACTTCTGAAGATGATGTATATTTGGTTGCAGCTTCGTCTACATTAGTTGTTTCATCTTCCTCATCTCTTGGAGGACCTTTAAGTAAATTTTGTGTAAATAATGATACCTTGAAAGCAGAAATTCTGTGGTCCATGAATAAGGTTATGACTCATACTTCTGACAGAGGTTCATGTATTTCCAGTGATCTTTTCTCAATCATGTTTCCTGACAGTGTAATAGCACAGAAGTTCAAAATGCAAAAAGACAAACTTGGCTATTTGACAACCTTTGGTCTTGGCCTCTTCTTCCAAGAAAAACTCTCTGCGAAATTAAAGAAGATTGCATTTTTTGCAGTTTCACTTGACGAAAGTCTCAATAGAATTGCCCAAGAAGGACAAATGGACACCATTGTCCGTTATTGGAACTCGAGTTTAAATGTGGTTTCTACCCGATACTTGAACTCTTGTGTTTTTAGAGAATTCTACTGCAGCTGACCTCCTTGATTCCTTTACGTCAGGTATGTCTGAATTAGGACTGCCTTTAAAGAATGTTCCACAAATTGCTGTTGATGGACCTAATGTAAATTTAAAATTCCTTAAGGACTTCATTCAAATGATGATAAAAAAATTAGATAAATCTGAAGACAAGAAACTTATTGTTGTTGGCACATGCTCTCTTCATGCAGTTCATGGGGCTCATAAGACAGCTCATAATAAATGTGAATGGCAAGTTCATAATTTTCTGTATTCGTTGTATTATCTGTTTAAAGATTTTCCATCTCGAAGATCTGATTACATCCTCTCAAGTGGATCAGACCTCTTTCCACTTAAAATGTGTTCCATCAGATGGGTGGAAAACTCAAAAGTAATTGAAAAAGCCTTGAAAATGATTCCGCATTTAAAGAAATATGTGGCTTTTGTGTGTTCTGAACCACCTGGAACAAAGAATTTCGGTGTTGTACGAGACTTCCTAAAAGATAACCTTCTTGAAGCAAAACCCTTTTTCTTACAGTCAGTAGTAGAAGAAGTGGAACCATATCTTAAAATTTTTCAAAATGACAATCCAATGTTGCCCTTTGTACATGTCGAACTTTATTCGATGGCACGTAACATTGCTGCTCGCGTCCTTAAAGCAAAGGTTATAAGCAATGTGAAAACTAGGACAGCTCTTGGTAATTGATGTCAAAAATGAAAATCTATTGAGCTTTTCGGATGTAGACAAAGGCTTTGGTGCGAAGAAATTTTGTAAAAATGTGAAAGAACTTGATGTAGAGCTCTTTAGAAAAGATTGCAGTCACTTCTTAGTGGAAATGTTTCAAAAACTGACTGGGCCTAGGTCTCCATTACGAAAGTGCATGGTGAAAGGTGCTTCATGCCTTTCGCCAGCAGTAATGACTAGTGGCACTCTTAAGAGTACAACGGGTTAACATAGCACTCGAACAACTCACTTCAAACAACCATATTGCATACTTTGAAGCTGAACATATAAGAAAAAACTACCTTGAAATCTGTGAGCAGTCTTCTGTCCAAGAAGAGCTGAAGACATTTGATTTCAATGAAACCAGACTAGATTCTTTTCTCTTCAACATCTTCATTAATACAAAAGCTTGCAAGGCATTGCTGTCAGTTTGCACGATGATATTTACAATGTTCCATGGAAACAGTGGCGTTGAAAGAGGTTTTTCTGTAAACAAGGAATGTTTGGTTGAAAATATGAAAGAGCGTTCTTTAATCTCCCAACGCAGCATATATTCAATGATTCAGTCGGTAGATGGTATAAAGAATGTGGAATTTACAAATGGGATGCTGCATGCAGCTAGACAATCAAGTTCAAAAAGGAGGGAAGTAATTGAAGAAATGAAGAAGAAAGAAAGTGAAGAAGCTAACAGATCAAAAACAACATTGGAAACTGTAAATAAACTCGAGGCAAAGAAAAGAAAACTTCTCCAACAGGCTGAAGAAGAGACTTCAGCACTTCAAACTGAAATCAACTTGGAGAAGAAACTGAGGCATATGTAAATCCTCTATGTTGTAATTTTGTGTATAAACTAAATATTAGGTGACAAATATGAACAATATTTGATTTTTATGTTTGTTGAGAAACTTCAGCTTCTGGGAGCTTCAAACATCTTTAACTACAAGTAAGTTTTCTTGTTGGTATTATTATAGTAATTTTTTTACTTTTGTTTGTTATTATAATATCTAGGCCCTATGTACAATATAATGTTCGGCCGTTTACCGAAGGAATTTTTTTTTTGTACCGCGTCTTACTGCCCATTTGGGCTATAAACACCTGAAGGTATTTTGTGGTCAAAAAAGGTCACCAAAAAGTCACGAATTTTTGTTTCTCTAACTGGGTAGACACCCTGAAAGTGGAATTATAAGACAATTTACCCTAACTCGACTTGATAACTGTAACTCTCTCGAAGATTATGTCAATCAAATTGTATCAACAGCTCAACTTCTTCGAGATATCAAGTTTCACATTTCAGAGGAATGGATTGGAACTTTATTACTGGTAGGCCGACTCCCTGAGAAATATAAGCCTTTAAACATGGCTCTTGAAAGTTTGGGTATGCCAATAAACAAAGTCGCAATAAAGGTAAAGCTACAAGACATCAAAAGTGTCAACAAAAATCTACCAAAACGGCATTTTACAGTTGTCAACATGACACAGCATGTGCTAGTGGGAACAATAAAAAAACAGAAAAACGGCAAATAATAATAATAAACGTGCATTCCTAGCGTGTTTAATTCCGAATGTGCTGATAGAAAGTGAAAAATGCCATTTGGATTCATTTGCAAGCTTCTCAAGCTTCTCTTGGATACATGACCTTAGCTTTATAATGGTAGTGTACATCTACCACCCTTGTGGTGTCATCACAGCCGTAAGCTGATATTCTGTGAGTCAACTGTTTGAACTTTGGGTTTGATAATCCTTGCTGGCTGATTGTAGTTTTGAAACATCAGAGGAGCAAAGGAGGACTGGGATGTGTTGATTAGCTTGCAAAAAGATAAAGATAAACAATACATTATTCAGTAGAGTTCTCTTTGATGACATTTCTTGCTAGTACTTCTGACTAACATACCCTGGCAGGGTGGGGGAATGGATAGCACTCCTGAATGACAAACACTGGCAGGGTGGGGGAATGGCTAGCACTCCTGAATGATGTACCCTTGCAAGGTGGGGGGATGGTTAGCACTCCTGAATGACAAACACTGGCAGGGTGGGGGAATGGCTAGCACTCCTGAATGATGTACCCTTGCAAGGTGGGGGGATGGTTAGCACTCCTGACTCAACATATACTGGCAGGGTGGGGGAATGGTTAGCACTCCTGAATGACAAACACTGGCAGGGCGGGGGAATGGCTAGCACTCCTGAATGATGTACCCTTGCAAGGTGGGGGGATGGTTAGCACTCCTGACTCAACATATACTGGCAGGGTGGGGGAATGGTTAGCACTCCTGAATGACAAACACTGGCAGGGCGGGGGAATGGCTAGCACTCCTGAATGATGTACCCTTGCAAGGTGGGGGAATGGTTAGCACTCCTGACTCAACATATACTGGCAGGGTGGGGGAATGGATAGCACTCCTGAATGACAAACACTGGCAGGGCGGGGGAATGGCTAGCACTCCTGAATGATGTACCCTTGCAAGGTGGGGGAATGGTTAGCACTCCTGACTCAACATATACTGGCAGGGTGGGGGAACGGTTAGCACTCTTGACATGTGGTGGGGGTCCATATAACGTAAGCTTGTATACACATATATGTATATGCATTGGGCCTACATAACATATTATATGAATGCCTACACATATGCATACTTACAAACATACATAAACAAACAAACAAAGAGCATGAATAGACAAGACATTAAAGTATTCATAAACACCTACCTTTGATTTATTTATACATCAAATTAAATATCTATTAAAAAATGTGCTGTAATTGGTTACAAAGACTACATCGCAGTAATCACACTTACATAAGCACCAGTCCTGCATTGGATATCCTCCCCCACCCCCAGCACATTTAGGTCCACTTCTATTGCATTTTGCATTTTTGCGGGAGTTAGTTTTACTGAATAACCATAATTTATTGGGAAGTGTTGTAAAGTAAAGTATTATTTCATGTTTCAACTGTTCTAGTGTTACGATTGTGGTCGCCATTTCTCAGTACCTTTGCAATTATGGCTTTTTAAATGTTTTGTCTAATTTTATACCTAATTAAAAGTTAAGATTTTGATAAATTGCTCTAGAAATATATATAAAAATTAAATTTATAGATTAAACAGTTGCTAAATTGGTAGATGTATTAAGTGAAATTACTTTTGGTGAAAAAACATATTGTAAGATATGAACATTTATATACAATTATAATGCATCATCAACTAGACCATAAACTTGTTGATGAAAAGTCTAAAACATAGGTTGACACATAACTATATATTAATAGCAGCTTAATAGTCCTAATATATATAAAACTTGTATTTATACAGACAACTACAATCTGGCAAATTCCGAATATTACCCATTTAAGCAAAACCTATCAATAACTATAAAGTATCATAGGCAGCTTCAGGATACAAGCTACATTGATCACTTCCAAACCATTGTTAGTGTTGAAAAATCTTCTGCTTATTTAGCCTTAATGTGCCTATATGTGCCTTTGAATTACTTTATTATATTATTTCTGTATTTATTAATGTTTTCATATTGACCTGTAGTTGTTCTAGAAAGTGAATGCACCTTGTCCTCTTGCCCCCTTTCATGTTTATTGATGTATTGATGGTCTTATCTATAAAAAAAAACTTGAAATGTGTAATAATATTGTACTACAGAATAGGTTTCAAAGCCTTTATTAGTATTATCTTACTCATTATTGTTATAAAAAATAAGATCTAATCAGACTATTGTTATTTTTTACCTTCCTTATAAATTGTAGCATTGATTATATTCAAAACAAGCTTCTACCAATAAATCAAATTAAGTATTTCATCAAAATAAACAAATAGTTTTTTTTCTGTTTTTTTTTAGTGTAAAAATATGGACGGTGACATTGGTGCTTCTTTTAAACACCGTTCTGCCAGGAATTTTCTTTGGTATTGCACATAATCGAGGCACTTTGGATGTGATGAATGTGCTAGCCAAAGTTGCTGCAAAGTATCCAACCCAAACAAGCCTCTTGTTCCTCATGCCATGTCACTCCACACCTCTATACAGGTGATTGCTTGAATCTTCTATTAATACATTTTTACATGTTTACAAACTTTAGTTTTATAGTTAAGAGAATACATAAACTTTTTTTTTTATATATTTCATTAAACTACTGTGGTAAGAATAAATTAATTACAGCTAACATTTACTTGAATATAAAAGTGTAAGTATTGAAATTAAATTAATTGACATTTAGTTTTGAAACCAATTCTCTATGTCAACTCTAGGTAGATATTTTAGAAATATAAATCCATATTAATTTGTTGTTGAATCAAGACATCATGTTTTAAAGTAATATTTGGGAAATATTTACAGTGAAATCTCTTAATAATGGACACCTTCCAGGATAAAAAATAAGTCTGTTACTAAGAAGGGTCTGTTATTTGAAAAATTTACATTTTTTAAAATCATTCTTCTTGAACACAGTTTAATCTCTATTAAACTCTATACTGCAGTTGATATTAATTACGGCACTCTAATTACTGCATTGTGGAGTATTGTATGTAGGGTAGTCATGACTAATTAATAAATATAGTACGTAGCTTACTGTACAAATTCATAATACACAGAACAATACACAAATTAAATGTGAAGAGTAAGCTTTCCGGTTGACTCCCTATGAAAATGTATACTTAAAATTGATTTTAGAAAAACTATAGTAAATGTCAATGGGTAATTTTGCACAAATACTATTAAACAAAACTACACAGATTTACTATTGAAAAAAACTATAGAAATTTACTTTTGTGAAATCTACAGAAATTTACTAATGGGGAAATCTTTAGAATTTTACTATTGTGAAAAACTATAGAAATTTACTATTGAAAAAACTATAGTCACAAATAAGACATGCTGAAAAAAATGCTGCCGATGACGGGGAGACTGAGGTTCGAATCTTGGTTGGATATACTGTGGGTTGTTTTTCTGTAATGGTTTTCCACACTATCTCTATGCAAATGAGGGTAACTTTTTTCACCCCTAAACCATTAGCCTAATTAGTACATATAGCAAGACGCGGTGTAAAAAAAAAATTTCAGATCCAGTATAGCATTTAAAAATTATTTAATCACATCTTGCTCACACTCCTTCTGCGATTTGCTCTTCCCACATTTTTCTTGGTCTTCTTCTCATACCTTTTATCTCCAACATTATTCTTGGCAACCTCTTCTTTCCCATTCTCTGGATATGTTCATACCACCTCCCTGCTCTTTCTCTTACGGCCTAATTTCCTATTCTCTCCCTCACCTGGTGACACCCAAAAACCTATTTGATTAGTTTGAATAAATTTATAAACAACCAACAATATGTGCATACCATAAATAATGGTAATTAAAATCAATAAAATATAAAAGGTGTTTCAAGTATCCCAATAATGTTGATTACAATGTAAAAAAAATATTAATAAAATGCTCTCTCAAATAAGTCTCTCAGATATTTCTATGTATAAAAACATCTTATTTTAATTTATTTCCATCCTGCTGAATATGAACTAAAAGAATTAATTTTATTAGAATTAAATATAAAGATGCTTTATTGCTTCTCTGTTCTTAATCGTGCATAGTGTAATTTTATTTTAAATCAGAGAAAATAATAACTAATTGGCCTCATGGTCTAGTAATTGGAGTCCTTAGCCACTGACCAGAGGTCCAGGGTTCGATTCCTGATGGATACACTGTGGATTTTTTTTCTAAAAGCAGAACTATGCCACAAAACAAGTAAAGCACAGGTCTTACAATAATTGTATGCTAAAGCAATTATATGAAAATTATTAAATAGGTGGTCATTACTGGTAATATCCAAACTTTTAAATTAAAAGAAAATGTTCTTTAGTTGGTCTATTAATCAATCATAGGGTGCTGTGTTACAAGAGTTTTTTAAACTAGACAGGGAAAATGGTTACCAGTAGTCCTATACAAAAGATATTTTTTTGTGAAATAAAAAAAGGTTAAGATATCGTCACTCCATGCAACCTCTACGTTAGGTTTTAACTAATGTCAACATTTACACGAGATCTCATTACTTATACTTAACCCTAGTGAATAATGTTTTTGAATAATTTGTTATAAAAAGTTTTCAAAATTTTAATAACCTTTCATTTGATTTACAGTAGTTTTTCAAGTGTAATGACAATATTAAATTATGGAATTTTTTGGTATTTTGAAAAAAAAAATAGTGGATTAAATATACTTGTTTTATGTTCTGTAACCAGTGTTTATTAAACTATACTTTTCTAATTCCTCTAAATTCAAGCGTCCCTTAACACACTAGTTCACCATAGTAAAATAAATGAAATTATTTAAACAAGCTGTATATAATAATTTGTTATTACTATAATAGATGGTGGTTGTAGCTTTCTATACTCTACAAAATTGTGAAAACATTTATTCACTCTCTTTTGAATATAGTATATAGACATGGCGTAATTAAAGACAATTTCTCAACGTCATAAAATAATAAATAATGTAGGCCCAAATCCTATTACTATCGGTAGAGATGGGTCGAATCATATATTTCCCGAATCCGAATCTTAAATTTTCTTTCGCATCTCAAATCCAAATTCAAATCCTCAAATCTTAAAAAGTACATTTATAGTTTGTCAAAAAAAATGAAAAGTATATTTTAAAAAAGCAAACAAATTGACATAAATAAAATAACTTTTTAACTAAAGATATTATGTTTGATTATCAAAACTTAATGTCAACTATAAAGAAACCCGCCTCGGTGGCGTAGTTGGCTAACGCACTTGTCGTGTTGAGCTCGACTGCTGAGGACGGGGAGATCGAGGTTCGAATCTCGGTCGGGTGAACTGGGGGTGGTTTTTCCTAAATGGTTTTCCACTCTCCCTCCACGCAAATGCGGGTTTACTTCCTTTAATTCAACCTTCCCAATTCCTAATCCATTAGTGTAATTAGTACTTAAAGCGTATAACCCGAACGGGTAGTAAGACGCGGTGCTAAAATATTTTTTTTAACTATAAAGGAAACTTCATATTTAGATTAGGTTTTTATTTCATATTTTCTTAGCCTACTAGTAAATAATTTTAACAATGCATAATTAATTAATACAGACTTACAAGTAAATTAATTTGCCTACAATAATACATTGGAATGTAACTTTAGTTATATTTCCTTGTAGGGCCTTTAAATTTTTAATTTTTAAATGCCTATCTCACTAAGAAATTATTATAATAATAATTGATCTTCCAAAATTCAAAAATGTCAGCATCTGAAGGTAAAAGTCCTCCATACATATTTTCCTCAACTTGGTATTTTATTGAGAGATTATTATTTTTTTAATCTATGTAGTTCCTGAAAAATAGTATATTTTTTTATTTAAGATTTTCTGTGTGTGCTTGGGGCATCCTTAAGTTGAGTGAGTTCATTGAGCTCTACAAAAGCTTATTTTGTTTAGTTTGTGATGACAGTGTTCATTGATAAAGGAAGGGGTAGTAGACTGGTCTCCACTCATCCCGTTGCCCGGTCAGGCATCAGGTTACACTAATTGGTTAGGAATTGGGAAGTGAACTCGCATTTGTGTGGAGGGAGAGGGAAAACTATTTAGGAACCCCTCCCCCCATCCCCGCCCCCCAGTTAACCTAAATGAGATTTGAATATTTCGATCTCCCCATCCTCGGCAATCTAACTCAACACGAGACCAGCGCATTAGCCAACTATGCCGCCAAGGTGGGTCACACACATACACCTGGTTTGAATTATCCCTGCAGTAGTATAACATGACTCAAAGGAATTGTACTAGATATTATTGGTTTGCTACTTTTGACCAAAGATGACCAAAATACCTAACTGTAATCGATTATTTTACGGAGGGCTAAGTCATACTACTTTTCAATCACTAAACAGTATCTTTTCCCAGAGTTTTTGTGGATACATCTATAAACTTCACTATTGCACATTATGAATAAGATACAAGATATATTTTCTTAATCTTCGGTCAGATTGACCAATGGAATACTTTACTTAAACCACTACAGTAAATTTGATCAATGTTACTACCTGTCATTAAAATCTTTCAAAGTTTATTCATTTGTTTCACAAATTATCAATAAACTAAACATTTGGACACATTTCTTATATTAGTGTTCTGGGCCAGAAATTTCATCATTCTTGTGATTTTTATATGGGTGGCTGCCAGAATAAGGAAAGTTTATATACCTATGTTGGAGGTCCAAACTTAAGAAATATTGGGAATTACTATACATATATTGTGATTTTGAGGAATAACATTGTTATCTACCTTACAGCTCATTGGGAGATCATTAAAAGAATATAATATTATTTAGGGCTGAGCCAATGCCGATTATGGCACAATCGGCTAAGCTGATGGTTGGCATTTAAAACCTGGTTATTTAAACATATATTTTGAACTGTGTGAGCTAGAAGTCAGGTAGTGATGACTCATCAGGTTTAAGCTGGGTACTTGGCATCAGTGAAGCAATTGTCTTGTGGGCCAGGAGGGATTGAAGGGGGGAGTGGAGTTTGTTTACTGGTCATGTTTGAAAGAACAATACTATACAATACAATAATACTTGCCAGCTCTCAAGTGAAACAGAGTGAAAGCGATATTGCTAGGGTAGATTTCAAGAACAACACTTTGTGTGCAACAGGCTAGAGAATGAGAGGGTAATTTTAAGGGGTGACAATACCAAAAAATGTTCAACCCTGGTTCATGCCTACTGGGCTGCTAAGATGAAGTTTCACCTTAGGTACTTATTTCATAAATATTAATTGATTACTATATTTAGTCATTTAACACTATGATTTGGTTGAAGTATATTATTTAAAATATAAATTATAATGATTTCTAACAGCTCTTCATTGAAAAGATGAAAAAAATAAAGTCAATCTTAGCCATTAAATAACTTTGTGCTAATTTTGAAATAATTACTATAAATTATTAATAATTTATTCTCGCAATTGAGCATTTTAGATTTATATCAAAGAAATCTTAAAGACTTACCTATTTTGTACTTGCCCCCCTCCCCCCCCCCCTTTTTCAGATATGTGCCACGGCATATTTAAGCACTTTATTATGTTTATTTTTTATGTGTATTAATACTTTGGCTAATAATGAATGTTTGTAATTTTGTACATTACCTTTGCATTATTGTAAAAAAATAAACCAAACAATTGGCATCGGTAATCGGCGAGAACAGCAACAAACAATTGACATCAGCCTAAATGACAAAAGGGCTGATGGGCCCAGCCCTATTTTTATTAAATGTATGTTTAAAATTGACCTAGCTATTTTTACTGGATTACTGGACATGGGATTTGAATTTGGGTCCTTTGCTTAGGATGCCATTTATTGAGCAAGCTATGTTTGCCATGTTCCCAAGGTATTAGATCACTCTTAGTTTAAGGTAGAGTCTATGATTGGTGTATAAGATAAGATTGTCAGCTAAACAGAGATATCAAAAATACAGCCATGATGACTCAAGATCTACTTTCATGCTTCCAGGTTTACATATTTTAATTGTGTGTAGTTGTAATCCATAGACGATACATTGATGCAGATAACTGTCATTCACAAATATTAACTTATGTATGTTGAAAAATCCATGATTTTCTACACATTTCCAGATATTCATTTTTAAACACATATTAAATTAATATTTGTGAACAATAGTCATTGACACTAAATGTTTCTGATATTATTTATTAGAAAACATAAATTTCACAATATGTCTTTGTTATTAAAAATGTATTCACTCATGTTCCAAAAAATATATTAATTGTTTTAAAGTATTGACCTAGTGAATTCTTACTCCCTTGACCAAATTCATCTTTAAGGTATAAACAGTAAAATTGATGCACTTATTCTTACTATCCTAAAAATAAATAAACCAATTAAATTATACTATTTATGTTTAATTCACAGCCATCTTCATGTTGACATACCAGCTAAATTTTTGACCTGTGAACCAGATTTCTCCAATTCATTAGACTATCTGGATGAAGCTGAACAATTCTACAATAATCCAGATAAATGGCTCAACAATCGTTATCCTACAAACATAACCTTACCTTCACATATTGTGATCTTTGAACCATTATACCATGAAATTTTAGGTTTCTTAAATCAACGAGGCTTTACAATATTTGACAAAATATTTCACACCTATTTGCCTGAAGGAAGAGTGGGTGAGTTTGTTTATGTCTTTAAAAAGAAAATCTTAACTACATGAATCCAGTTTTGCTCATAAATAAAATTAATATTATACAAACATTGCTCTACAAATTCTTCCAAATTACAATAATCTAAGTTTTTATGTTTTGTTCTACATAGTGGCTAAGAAAAATATGGAAAACCTAGACATTTTAGGGAATCTATTGATGTAATTAAAATCAGGGAAATCTTGAGGAATTAAAATATCTTAAGGAAAATGGTTAATTTGTTTGTTTAGAAAAAAGAAATGGCTATTACAGTGTATTATAACACTGTTTTTGACTTTCATTATTTATTTATGAGGGTATTCCAAAAATAATTATTATAATACTTGGAGTATTTTGAATTTTAGTATCCTTATCAATTCTAATAGATGTGTTTTAGCCAGATATATTTTTATTTTTGTATCAGTATTGTTTGGCAACCTTGTTTCAACAGTGTTTGGAAGAGATATTAAATATTAGTACATTTTATTAATGCTTATATTTCACTTTCTTAATGGCACCAATTTTAAAGGGAAAACCCTTTTTAACCTCTAGTTCCCCAACCAACAAAAGCAAAATGAATATTGAATTAAAACACTTGTGTTTTGGTCTTGTTATACATACAATTAGTAAATATAGTATAAAATATACTATTAAAATTGAACCCCAATTTCATTTATCTCTCGTCTTAAAGGTTATAAGATTAGTGAGTCTGTCTTAGAAAAACTGTTTTAAAATAATAGACCTTAAATTATTATTTAGACTATATCAAGAACACATTTTAAATTATTATTTAGACTGTATCAAGAACACAGTGATTCAACAAACATATTTATTCTACACACAAAGGTAGGAAAATACCATGCTAACTTGATTTCTTTGACTGGTGACATGTAGAAATAGAAACAAACATTTGGAAACACAATCATAATTACACAAGATTTCAGAGGCACAATCCACCTTCACTAGCTAGTGTAGGTAGGTAAGTGAGCTGAGTATTATTATTACTATTAACTATAATTTTGCTTATGTCACTTTTCCAAACAAAATTTAATAATAGTATTTTCTTAAGGTTATGTGAATTTTTTAAATCTATTTAACCTAATATAATTTTGTGTTTTATATGTTTGTTTAGTAAAATACATGTTTATTTATTGATAAAATCATTTAGTATTAATATCTGGCTTATCTGAGTATTATTATGCCAAATAGTTTAAAGACATACACTCTTATCTAACAAGCTTTTTGCTCACATGACAGCTTTTTTTTTAAGCAAACATGACACTAAAGCAATTGCCAAAATGTTTACTAATGTTACATAACTAAATTACTTAACTCCAATATCATCCTAAAGCTTGTTACAAAATTTAAAAACTTTGACTTAGTGACATACAATTTTTATTTTTACAAACTTTGTGTGTACACAATATTTAAAATAAAATGCACATCCAGCCAAAGAAATCCAAGGATCGAAAAAATACTATGAGGATATCTAGTAGTGTATTTTGTAATGTTAGTTAACTGTCTCTTGCTCCACTGCAATCTTATTTTTTGCATAATAGTGTTTTATCCTTGCATATGAAATTTACATTAAAATGTGGCAACTAACATTTGATCTTTTAGCTTTGGCGAACCCATAAGAAAATACTTCTTACTGGTTAGGTAATTAAAAAACTAAAGACTTAATATTTCTAACATTCTGGATTTGTAAGATTAAAACTTTATTATTTTGGGATTTAAGTCCCAATAATTATTATGTCTGATCTCCTTGTCTGCCATACTTTGGATTCCTAAAGTCACACACTCAAGTGAAAACTGAATGTATTTAAATATAGTTTTTTCCAATTGTGTAACCAGCTTGAAATATGATGATTATCACATCAGTGTATGCCAACTATCCATGTATTTATAATCTAATTGTATGCATTTCATAGGATATATTGTCCCTTGTGAACAATTTGTCTTGTGTTTACAATTAATATCCATAACAATGGTAGCTATTTTTATCGAAACAAAATATTCTAAGCCTTTTTTTTACAAAATAATATTTCAGATTCTGTACAAGCCTATTCCTTTAGTTTTCTTGGTTGATGGCAAATGACAGCCTTTGCACTGATGCACACTTTATAAACTACAGTAAACTCTCGATTATACGATTTTTTGCGGTTCCCAGGAAAAGAGTTGTTATTTCAAAGAGGTCATTATTGAGATTTGGACTGATTATGGCCCACCCCTGACCACATATTCCACAATTGCATTTTTTTAGAGAACACGCGGGGAGAAAAAACTACCTTTTGATGAAGTCCATTATTGAGACCTGCTTTTTCTTAGCACCAGGTTGCTCGACAAAGTCTTTCACATTACAAAACTGGAACCACATTATTTCGCTAGCACCCTGGTGCTTAAGTGCTCTTGCATGTATGTCCTCCGCTTTCAGGACATCTTTCATTGTGGAAACATCTTCAGGCTCTTCTCAAGTTTCTACCTCCCCCTCTATATCACTGGACTCCTGCTGCCCATCGACAATATCAGCGTCATCGAGGGTACCCCAAACTGTGATGGCATAGTCTGCTGCTATGTACTCATACGTGAAATCTGGGGCCATTCTCTGCCACATTTCCTCGTCTCATGGTTGAGTGGAAGTCAAGGGGGCAGATGGACGCGTTGTCAATGGGTCAGGCTATGGTTCCATGGAGGGACCCGGCTAGTGCTTGGCGTCGGCTGGTGGTGGATTCTCAGGGTCTTCGCTGCTGACAACGGCGGGACGCAAACGGATGGCAGCCTCTTTGTTGACTGATGGGAAAAATTAGTAGGCATGTCGGAAGCAGTTGGCGGCTATCACAGGTCTCACGGCTCACCATCTCAATGTTCCTGAGTTTGTCGAGAGCAAAATGTACGGGGCATCATTTGTCAACGAAGAGCACAACTTTCCTGTTTTTGGCGCCCATTTACAAGGCAGACGTTTCTTTAACTTTCTGATTATGAGGGACTTTATCTTATCACTGTTGTCCATGTTGCAGCACAGAAGGGCGGTGAGGCACTCCTTTCTCCTCTTCGCACTCTTGCACTTATCTCCTTTCATTGTAAGAGTGCAATCTGGCATGAGGTTATAGAATATCCCCAGCTCATCAGTGTTGTATACATTTCGCGGCTGGTAGCCAATGATGATGTTTCTGGGCAATGACAGCCACTCACCGGTTTTGGGTCGACCGATGCCCTTTCCTTTATGACCTTGTGGCTGGATATTCCGTGACACACTTTGAAACACTACAGCCACCCACTTTTAACACCTAAAATTCTCTATGCCCAACCCCGGGGCAAATTTGTTGGCTTAACTCTGTATCATCATTCAGTTTATGGGGACATTTTGCACTCTATGCTGGCTGAACACCTCCAGCCTGGCCCGCTCCAGATTTCAAATTTTTGGCCTTTACATTGTGGTCTTCCTTCTGCACTGCATTCATGATTTCTTCTCTCATTTTGAGAATCATAAAAAGCGTTAACTTCGAGATACCATGCCGCTACACAATCTCTGCCTTCATAATCTTCTTCTCATCCACTTCCTGGATGATTTCGTACTTCTTAATAAGCTTCAAGAATAGCCTCTCATCACTCATTTTGTCAAAATCACAAGTCCATATTAAAAAATAAATAAAAAATAAGCATGTGTTGTCAAAGATCATTCATGAAATCAAACCAAAAATGTAAGCAAATCGATATAAAAAACAAAATCACAATGGCTAGACAAGCCTGGTGTGTGATGTAGCAGCAGTCGTGCGTGGGGAAACATAGGTGTGCTTGGGAGAGGGGGCGGACAGAGTCAAGATCTATTGGCTGGCACTGATATATTGCCCCGGTGGGGTCTATTTTTATATCTGACCCAGTTGTGAGTTGCACAACACCCGTGAAGCTAATCACAATGCTGTGACCAAAATAACTGCAACAATCTTAGCTTTGGGCCGATTTCTTCCAAATTTTTGATCTTTTTTCCGAAGTTTTCGCGGTTCCTCAAAAAAGGGTCATTACTTCTAGAGGGATATTATGGGTCATGAATCGAGAGTTGACTCTGTTCAATTTCTACGATGGATATGCATGTAACCTGAACAGTGGGGTCCTGAGTTGAATAATATTGTCAGTGAACATATACTCTCATGTATTACCTTATTCCCAGCATCCATTTATACTGATTCCACTGTCTTGCAATTGTACAAGATGTTCATTGTCAAGGTCTTGATCTAACAGATTTAGCTAAAACTGTAGCAGTCATGAAAGATTTGTAGTAGATGAATTAAATCGATAATATAATTTCTTACGCCTGGAAATAGATTGTAGAAAGTAAAGCTACTAAGAAATGACATTGTGTCACCAATTATTTTTATTTCTACCTTAAAAATTATTTGTATTTGGTTATAATTAACATATATATTAAAAAAATATTTAATTCAACTATCTGACACCTTAGCTCGCCCGGTAGCCTGTCTACCTACTTGGCTATGGATTCTGGGTTTGATTCCTAACATGGCCGAAAAATTTACAATTGACAAAATATTGATTTACCCTTTCACAGTGATGAATAAACGACCAGGGACTGGAAGGTGTGCCTAGCCTGGTCTTAAGGTACGGCAGAATAGAAGACCAAATTTCATTTTGAGTCTTATCTTCCATCTCGAAACGAGTACCTGCTTGAGGAGAGGAAATACCCCCACCACTCTATTACTTTCCCTACCCTGGCCTGTGTCACTCTTTTGGTCGATTGGTTTTCTGTATTCTGAAATACAAACAAAGCAGAGACCGGTCGCCGCCTCTACCTGTAGTTTTGGGTTTGCAAAGTGTTTGAATAAATGGGCTACATTGATTAAGCTTTGGTCCCTACTACTTAGAAAACTACTTTATTTTTCTAGCAAATTGAAATAGTTCTAAATCTGCATTTAATGAAAACATATCATATGCCTTTTGCTTATTGCTATGTTGTTTGAAAAACAAATTTGTTACTAATTGTATAATATAATGATTCTCTAGATTTTTTTCAATTGGAAAGTTATTCATGTAGTTTCTAAACATGTTGAAAATTGGTTATATTAGCAAGTGAGCTAGAAACTTTTTTAAATTATAGTTGAATAATTATTTATTTTGCCCTTTCTGAATGCCTACATTGGAAAGTGACTATATAAGCACACGTCTCACAAACTAGCGTAATCCTAGGACAGACGTTATAAATTAATTAAAATATAAGTACTTCTCTCCCAACGATAACTAAACAATTAGCTTAGTAAGAGGACGTGCTAATTATTCGGCTCAATTATCTAATGCAGTGGTTCCCAAACCATGATACACGTACTACCAGTGGTACGTACAATTATTCCAGGTAGTATGCTGTGAGAAGCTAAACAAAACAAGAAAATTAAAGTTGTAAAAATATGTCTCATTAAATACCATAAATATATTAGAACAAAGTCAAACTAAAAGGAAAATAAATTTAAACAGTTGTTGGAGGGATAAATATAAGTATTTTTTTATATATGTGCCCTATTATCCACATTGATTAAGTATAAATGTTAAATACTGATAAATAAAAAAGGTTAATCAATAAATGGTGTTGTGTCATATTCCTGGGCGCCATGAACATTTAGCTAAATATAAAAATATTCAGCACTATCTTGGTGGTACTCCAAAATACGGAAATTGTTTGGGTTGTATGCCATTCAACAAGTTTGGGAACCAATGATTCAAGAGGGTAGATAAATGCATAAAAATAAAGGTGTAGCCTCTATTCATGTAGGCTTTTCCTCATTTGCTAAAAAGTACATAGTATATTCAGGAGCTACTCTCAAAACGGTGTGAGCCAAGCACGTATGTAGGATTTAATTCTTTACTGTGGGAGGGCATTTGGTAGGAAAGAGATTTTTTTAGGGGGTAGCTACCCTCCACACCCTGAACTACCAATGGAAGAAGTTTTTTTTTACATTATACACTTCTCAGACCGTTTTAAAAGTATTTTTTGTAGCTTTGAACTTAAGTTAACTCTTCCCCCATTGATTAAACATACACATTTTAACATAGCTTTTACTAGAAAGTGTTATGTTGAACAAATTTTGAAGAAGCACGCTCTAGTTATTCTGTCATTATTAGAGCTGGGATTTCTATGTAAATACATAATATATTCCTTGCCATTTAGATGCTTAGAAAATGGAAATCTCAACGAATGACCATATTAGGGTAAATATAATATATAAAATGAAAATTAAATTTTATTTAATTATCATTTTATATTATTTTTACTTTTTTGACATGTTTATATGTTTCAAGTGATTTTACATAATGCTACCTACTTGTTGATGTTTTAATATATATTAATACTAATTGCATATTTGTTGAAAATTTAAACATTGTTTGATTTGTTTGGTTTATATAAATCAGCCGAAAAGGGAATTTTTCAATGAACTAATGAAAAGGTTAGTCAAATGTTTTTCCACTAGGTACACAATCAACCTTTTGATGCATTTTTTAAAGAATTTTGCAAACAGATAAGGAATTTTGTTCTGGAACCTCCCTCCCCTCCAACACACTAGTCCAACGACTTACATTCTTATCTTGTAATATCTCCAAATGATTTTAGTTTCACATGACCGGTTGAAAGTGAAAGTCTTAACAGTAAGCTACCATCAGATATTATATTTTTTCACCATTTCACCAGCCGATTCTTGCAGACTAGTAAATTAAAATAATGGGCTGGGATTAACGAATCCTTCAAAACCGACGGTAAATTTGTAATGTGTCAAGCTTGCAACAACAAAAAATGGAATGTTCCATTAAAATCACAATTGGAGCAACATGTGCGGCGCACACTTCGTACGAAAGAAAAATTTAAGTTATTTGAAAAATCCTGTTTTTTTAAACAAAGATGCAGGTTCCTTCCTTCCAGTTAAAAGAACTAATTAGTGCATTGATCAGTGTGAACATCCCATGTTTTATATTCCAAGGGCATCCTTCTTGTGACAGTAATGAAAGTGACAAATTCCTTATCAATCAATACTCAGAAAGAATTATCTGCATATATATTATGAAGAAACAATGGAAAGAATAATAAATTACATAGGTGATGCCTTCATATGGGTCGCTGTGGATGAAATGGCGGATATTTAGGGTAATTTTGTTGTGAACCTTGTGGTAGGTAAAATGGATCATAAGGATATTTCCAAACAATATTTGATTTACTGAGAAGTGTTGGAACATACGTATCATGTTGCAAGAGTCTTGAATGATGAATTGAAAGTGTTGTGGCCTAGGTAAGCTCACGTAGAGAAGGTCCTGGTGCTATATTCCTTTGCCACGGCGTATATAATGAAAATCGCAAGTTCCTTGAAGTTGTTATATCCTGATATGATCCATCTTATAACTAATAACTTATAACTAATTAATTTATAACTTATAACTAATCCGTATAATTTAACAGTCACATTTAAATAAATTGGCTTTCTGGTGTATCATTCGTTGGTGTAGGATATATTACAGAGGTGTTGAATAATGCACACATTTAAAACTTGCAAATTATAAAGTCAACTCATTACTTTTCTTACTTACTAACAATATCTGCACATATAATCCAATCGAGTACTTAGATGTGCCGAAAAAACAAACTATATTCTAATATATTATTTTATTTAGTGACTTTTATTGTAATATTATAGATTACTCCCTTGCAGGTAGTTAAATAGGCCCTATAGTTTTATGAAATAAAAAATTTGAGCTCTTCTGGTTTGAGGTATTAGATTTAGTATATAGGTTTTGCTCAACCATGTATTAGTATTAGATTAATTAATGTTATAGTGTGCACTTTGTATTGCAACACTAAAAAATAATACTTATTAATAAAATAATACAATAATTATAATCATTGTAAATTACAAGAATATTTTAATTTATCAATATGTACATTAAAAAGATTAATCACAAATGCCTTATTTATGGATTATAGATAAATAATACTCTCTTAAGAAGTTTCAGTGGGAAAATGAGCTTTACCACCATGATAAAATGAAAAACTTAATTTTCACTAAACCCACTTTTAAAACATTTTTTTAACAATTCATAAATTATTGCTGATTCACATAATTACCTGAGATGACTTACAAATTTGAATACCCATTTGAATTTATATGCATGTAATAGTGCTATTTTACACATTTGTAAAAAAAAAAAAAGCCACCCAGCTTTCATTATTGTTGTTGGCGGCTCCTTGTTTACAGACTCGTCAATTAGTAAATTGTTTCGTCCAATTTAATATCATACTTGAATTTATTTTAGATAATGTTCTCACATTCATTTCGTGTGACTGGTCAAGTTAATGGTGATTGGGGGAAAATAATTTATTTGTACAATATGGTCCTTATTGACTTTAGCTGACAATATCCATGAGCCACAACTATTATACTTATATAGCTCCCTTCTTCACTGGGCCCTTCAATTTATTATTTGAAAAAAATAAATTAAACGTTATTGTTATTCATTTAAAACTTATTGTATTGACCATTTTAGTGAGTAATGAAAGACATTCAATGGCTTCCTATAAAAGTACAAAAAACTTTTTTCTTTTCAATTTCTCCTTAAATGTTCATATGCTAGTAATTTATTCAAGAACTATATTTTGTAATATGTTTTAGCAATAAGTAGATTTGGTTTTAATTCATCTACAACTTAATAATGTATCAACAAATTTTTTGAGGAATTAAAGATATAATGGTTCCCAAAATATGCCAATTAAAGTACAAAGAACTGATGTTATGTACAAATTGCTCATTTAATGTCTAGATGCTAGTAATCTCTTCAATAACTATATGGCATGGTGTGATTTTGTTGTTGTTTTACTGGTCAAAAATGTTTGAATAAACCCTCATGTTTTAACCCTCTAGTTGTATTTGCACACTGGTAAACTGTCATAGTTATCCAATTCAAACAGATTACATGATCTAAGAGTTTTCCAATGGCAGGTTAATAAGATTTTGATCATACTAAAGCAAAAATAATATAAATTAAACACATTTGAATGCATTAAAATGTATATAACCTAAACAGTTAGTAAGACGCGGTGCAAAAAAAATCAGATAAAAAGTTGTAAATTATATAATATAAATCACTTTATAGAATTGATTGGGTAGTAAGATTTGTGTTAAAAAAACTTTTGGAAGTTTTGATTTTAATTTTTCTACCTTGCACATTTTATTGCATTTTAGCAAAAAAATTCTAATTATACTCATGCCTCATTTTACCTTTCTGCTGTTTGTACAAAGTAATTTAAAACTCTTGACACATAAGGGAATAATAATTAAACTATAACCATTGGTGTTGCGATTAAAACTGTAGTCTTTACCATTATGGGAGTTTTCCATCAATACAATTTATAACATGAGCAGGAGTATTGTATTAAAAAAGAAATTCCTTAAAACATTTTCTTTGATTAAACTCTTCATATTTTATGTCATCTAGCAAAAATTCTCAATTTTTTTTATATACTTTATGTAAGCTGAATTCCAGTGTCTAGCACGAGTCAATATTTAATGTCTTGTCTTTGGCCTTAAAAGTGATATCAACCTTTGTATACAGTATATGATCTTTTTTAGATGTGATTTGCTGAAACTCTTATCAAGTCATGCCTGCGGTATTGTCATTTTGTACTGAATTCGTTTTAGAATTAAGTCATTTGTGAGAAAGTTTACACATACTATAGCTTAACTGAGAATTTTATCTTAGTTAAATTAACTAGATGTAATAAAACATGCATTCACCTAAATTGAAATTTAACTTTTTAACTTTAAAATAGTTTTTATACTGAATATTCATCTTATTAGCATAATATAAAACATATGTTTGTGTAAATTATTGTTCAATTGTGCACCTAAGTGTGATCTCGGTGTCAAATGTTAAACAATGAATCAGACCATTGGTTCTACTACTATATGATGTTTATTACATCTACTTAGAGACACCTATTTTTATAGATTCTTATACATTTTTAAATACCTAAATTTTATTATTATTTTTACATAAACTTTTTGGATGTGTTTTAGTATGTGTGTATGCATGCATATGTGTATTTATATGTCATATAACTAATTAGATTGAAATATTGAATTTTTTTTAAAAGAATATAATTTTTAGTTTTTTATTAAATGTGTCTTTGTAATATTAATTCCTTTAATACCCACTTTGGTTGTTGTGTTGTCCAAGGTAATCTTATCAATAAACTGGATCGCCAATGACGGGAATATTGAGTTTCAAACCTTGTTGTGGAGGGATATTTTATACCTAAATGGTTTCGCAATCTCCCCCATGCAAATGCAACTATACTTCCTCCAAGTTCAATTTTACTCCACGCCAATCCACCATTAGAGTATACATGTGAATAACCCGATTGGGTAATAAGATGCAGCGCTAAAAAAAAAAAATCTCAAATTCTCTAAACACCTGTCATAGTGCCATAATCTTTTTTAACATTTGAGATCTTTGCTTTATTATAATGCATTTATTGTAAAAAAAAAATTAATGTGTAATAATCCCCCTTTGGCTCATGTGTAAATATTAAAACCTAATAATATAACTTCAATACAAAAAGCTTTAAAAATAATACCACAACAGTATATTTTTTTAAATTGTTTTTATAACGAGACATTATAATTGAGATATAAATCAGGGAGAAGTTCTAATTTGTAAATTACTTGTAGTATTGTAGACCTTGATGATCTTGGGGTAAAGTGTTTTTCTCAGGACCCGATCCACCTGGAGTCGATGGAATTTTCCTGGGCGATAAAAATTCTTAACGCATCTTCTTTCGGAGGGGAAGTAAAGCCTTTGATCCCATGTTGATTGTGGCATGTTAAAGAACCCAGGAAGGGATGTGAAAATATATTTCTCGGCAAAATTGGCAGGCCCTTTCACTCTCACTCTTATAAATTCTCATGTGCTGTTATAATCATTCGGTTCAGAAAGTGCATGTTAAATACTTAAATAAATGAAAAAGAAAAATTATTAAATTTGATCCTATGTAATGATATATTAATGAGCCATACAATTTGTCCTTAGCATTCCTCAAAATATAAGAATGTATTAAATAGTGGCACGGATTGCTAGTATCCAATGTTACCACAGCTAACAGAAATATCCTTTCCTAATATAAAACAGCCCATTCACACAATAAGAAGAATTCACAATGGCTATTGAGAGGTGTAAGAAAAAAGTGTTCTTTTACAATTCTGGTGTGTGGTTACTTTATACAGATACACGTATGACCTAACCACTAAGAACAATGATGCCATTTCTTCAGCTGCACGTCGCTCTGCATCCAGGATTGGAGATAGTATCCATTTCCTTTCACTCGATATTTATTCCTTTCTATATTAATTTTAATACTTATGTAATTTTTTTAATGCCTTGATTAATAATATTATTAACACCTCGTCTTACTACCCGTTCGGGTTGTACGCACTTACGCTGATGTGCATGTGGGTGATTGTGAGATGAAATGGAGGACCTACAGTTTAACGTGGGATCCGAACCACGGTGGAGGCCTGGCATTCCACACATCACAAGTTGGGATTAATACACGTCTTGTCAGAGGTGAAGGAAGGGTTTGGCAATCAGATAAAACTTTGCCGGGACCGAGTATTGAACCCCGAACCCTCAGCACGGAAGTCTGACACCTTACACCTAGACCGCTAGGTCACCCTTGATTAATTAATAATAAACACTCTTTATTAGTTTTTTTTTATATAGTGAATCCTTGTTTGTTCTTAGATGCTTAGAGAAAAATATCATTTTTGGAAATGGATGATTTGTGTTTTAAAAAAATTAAGAAAGGGTGTGCTTCATGGTCTACCAATGAAGTATTTAATAACACTTTCTTACCCGCCTCGGTGGCGTAGTTGGCCAACACGCTTGTCGTGTTGAGCTCAACTGCCAAGGACAGGGAGATCGAGGTTCGAATCTCGGTCGGGTGAACTGGGGGTGGTTTTTCCTAAATGGTTTTACACTCTCCCTCCACGCAAATGCGGGTTCACTTCCTCTAATTCACCCTCCCCAATTCCTAATCCATTAGCGTAATTAGTACTTAAAGCGTATAACCCGAACGGGTAGTAAGACACAGTGCTAAATATTATTATTAATAACACTTTCTTAAATGTTTTACCTCAACACTAGTATATCTGTCATTTAAAGCACTATTCACTCTCTATGTCACATCACATCACGGTAGCATCACATCAAAATATTCTGCAAGAGTTTATATGGTGGCATTCACACTGGGTGGCAACGTCACGGACCGTCAACAGCATGGCCAACATTCTCAAGGAGAATGTTTTGATGTGACATGACAGTCCGAGAGTGAGTTGCACCAGTGTACAGTAACCAGAATGTTGACTCTGTGCCTTTTCAACAACCTTTTAAAAATCAATGACAAACCCTTAATCGAACACGTACGTCAATATGAATGTTCAAATAAATTATGTCAGCAAATATACAGTGAATAGTGCTCTGCTTTTGTATTTTCTATTTTGTTTAACAAACAACAAAAGTGGTACAGTAAGTCCTGCGATAATGTTGCCTATTAGAACATTGTTTGGTTACAACGTGGTTAATAATCTGTGATAATTTTTTTACATAATGTCCGCTATTCGGTACAACGTTGTTTTTCAGCTGAACACGCGCCAAGTGTCAACTGCCTGGTTTCCATTTGTGTGGGCCTAATAGGCCTATGAGTAATGCAGGTGACGTCAGAGATTTCTATCCCCACAAGCCCTCCCCATCTTCCTTACAACAAGCCGTTAGTAGTAGTAGTAGTAATAATAATAATAATAATATAAATGGGTATTTTTTCCGTGAAAAAATATATTTTGTTTGTTTACAGTAATTTAAATTTGGAATATTTTACTCGAAACTTGATACTTTTTGCACCAGATTTAGAGACTTTCAGCATTATTGAGTTGGCAACACTTAAGATGGTGCAAGCTATGAGCAGTTTTGTTCAAGCATACAAATTTTTGTTTAGCTTTCTTTGTGGCTTTTATATTTTTAGTTCACGTGGGTCTTTAGTTTATCTTTCGTGTTTTTTAAATATGTAATACATTTTAAGTTCACGTGTGACTTGTGTTTACCATTCTTTGTTTTTATATTTAATTTTTTTTAGTTCGCGCACAACATGTGTCTACTTGTTTTGTTTTTTATTTTAGCTAAGGGGGTGGGGGCGGGGTGTTATTGGTTTGCAATGGCGTCTAAACGTCCATGTAATTTAACATAAAGTGTTAGATTGCAAAGAAAAACAGACGATCAATTAGTCTGGCTGTTAAAATGGACATAATACAGCGACTCGAATCTGGTCAGAGCGGTGTAAACATTGCTGCAGCTTTGGGCCTACCTGCAACTACTATTCGCACTATAGGGGGAAATGCCATGAAAATTATGTGCAGTGTGGAAAACTTTTCAGGGCTCAGTGTGACAAAGGTCAGGCGTACAAGAAACGAACGCATTGAAAAAATTGAGAAAATGCTTTCGCTGTGGATTGAATCTCAAAACCAACGTAGTACCCCAGTTACTTTAACCATCGTTCAAAGTAAAGCTAAATCTTTAAATAATGACGTGTTAAAGCCTAAGGACGGTGAAGGCTCCGAAGAAGAATCTTTCAGTGCTAGCCAAGGGTTGTTCAATGGTTTTAACCACCGGTATAATTTTCATAATATTAAAGTGACTGGTGAGGCTGCAAGTTTTGACAACATTTTGGCGGAAGCCTTTGTTGTCGAACTTCAAAACATCATTGAAGATGGCAGATACTCACCAAAACAAGTTTTCAATGTTGATGAGACCAGACTGTTTTGGAAACGTATGCCTGCCAGAACTTGCATTTCACAGGAAGAAAAGACAACACCAGGTTTTAAAGCTGCTAAAGATCGTGTAACACTGTTGCTAGGTGGGAATGCATCTGGTGACTACAAGATGAAGCCACTCCTGATTGCCAGATCAGAGAATCCACGGGCTTTGAAAGGAAAGATGAAGGAGCACCTTCCCTTTATTTACAAAGGCAATAAAAAGGCGTGGATAACTGGTGCCATGTTCTGTGAGTGGTTGAAAGTCTATGCAATACCCGCGTGGAAGAAGTACTGTGCGAAGGAGAATTTAGATTTCAGAATTCTCTTCCTCGTTGATAATTCTCCCTCACATCCTCATGAGATTTCTGACTTGGATGAGCATGTGAAGATTGTTTTCCTCCCTCCCAATACTACAGCTCTAATCCAACCAATGGACCAAGGTGTAATTGCCACTTTCAAGCGATACTACTTGCGACGTACATTTGAGCAACTTGTCGCAGCTACAGATGGTGAAGACAAGACCAGCATCAAGGAGTACTGGCGGAGCTACAATCTCCTTAACGCCATCAACAACATATCCATGGCTTGGCAAGAGGTTTCCCATACATGCCTCAACGCGGTGTGGCGAAATCTATGGCCTAATTGCGTAACAGATTTGAAGAGATTGTGCCAAGCACAAACACAAACCTCCTCAACATTGCTCGTGAAGCAGGCTTCCAGAATCTGGAAATGGAGGACATAGAAGAGGTGGTGGACGCCAAGATTGAGGAACTTACTAACGAGGAGCTACAAGAGCTGGCCCAAAATCCAAGCCCTGAATCTGACAGTGAAGAGGACAAGCCTTCATGCACATTTACTATGAAGAGCATGGCTATTGCATTTTACCGCATTCAAGAAGGACTTCAGATGTTGGCCGAAGAAGACCCTGATGTAGAACGCAGCGCGAGAGTTCACAGGATTGTCGTGGAGGGCCTTACATGTTACCAGGAAATTTACAAAGAAAATAAATGTGCCGCTAAGCAACCAACTATCTCCGCAATCTTTCAACCAGTGGCCGCCATGTTAACACATGAGGGGGATAAGATTATTAGGGGTGTCAGTCACATCCACGTCCCAAAATTAAATGTATTCCTGTCCTGAGCTGTTTCCGCGATATGATACTACATGTATTTGTAAGTATTTTGGAGGGCCTTGGAACCTAACTCCTACACTTAACATTGATTCTTATGTGAAAACATAACTTTTATAAAGTTGTTTTCTATGAAGTTGTGTTTCTCAGGAACATAACACAACGTTATAAGAGGATTTACTGTATTTTTAAATTCTAAAATATTTTAGATTATTATTTTGTCCTATTACAATTCCTTGAACAATGTATGACATTTGAATGTAGGCTTTCTAAATTTTAGCATCTTTCTCACCCACACTCTTTATGGTTGTTTTTCTCCGGCTTATTATTTCATGCAAATTGCAATCTGATGTGACATTGAACTTTATGTGATGTATAGTGTAAATTGTGCAGAGGTTTTGATGTGATGTGACGTTGATGTTACATATAGTGTGAATAGTACTTTACAGTGTTTCATTTTGTTAGTACAAAATAATAATAATAATAATCAAATATGTGTAATACTATTGCTATTATTTTTGTTTGAATTTTTTTCAACTATGAATTAAATATATTCATAGGATATTAAATGATCATTTTAAAATAGCTTTTCTGTAAGCCTTAATGTTCCTTTCCTACATAGTCATGAGATTATCTATGAAAGCTGCTCTTACAGATCTCCTACTTACTAGTTTACTTTAATTGCTCATGCCATTTCAAACAAGTTCCTTTCTCTCTTTACTTGGTTATCCTCAATTTTGTGTTGATAGGTTGGTTGTTAAATTTTAAACTATAAATAAAAATGTGCTATGTCATCTTGTTTGTAACATTACTTTGGTGGTGGTGTCTTGTTTGATATTTCTCAAATAAATTTACATTTTATCACACACAAACACACACCAATCACTAAGTGGTATTTTCTGAAAAAATATTGCCCATTCTTGTGCTAGTACTTGAAATTTGATGTGAAACATTATATAAACATAATTTGAAACTCTTCAGCCACATGATCGGAATTTTAATAAGTTGAAGTAAAATTAGTAAGTCCTACAACTTTCAAAGAAAATACTTTCTGATTTATTGTGGAATGAGCTATTATACCATTGAAAATCTTAACTGGCTGCCTTCCATGTTGACGGATCCCTGATATCAAATGTAATAGCAGCGTTCTATGTGGTAACAGGCCTTCAGCCACTTTGTCTAAAGCTTGATATTGTACCTGACAATACCCTAGGCTGAGTTCAAACCTTCCCTATAGTCACTACATATAGGATGATAGGCCAGGGGAGAGGGCAATGTAATTAAGTAGGGAGGGGTAAAAGTGGACTCCTCCTATGCTATTCAGGTATTCCTAAGGATACAGTCAATCTAAACTCAAAACCCTGCTGATTATAGCTCTATAGTGTTGGTCCTTTTTAATGCTTGATATTTATCTTTCTGATAACTGCAAACTTGAGAAAATGTTAATAGGATTATAATGGATAAAAGATTAATTTAAATGATACTTGGAAAAAGCCCAATAATGTTTTAATGCTAGTTTGTCAAAGACGAGAGGTGTTGAAATACTGAAATATCTTCTTTTTTCTCATAATCATTAAGGTCACAGTATCTTTGTACTACAGCTTAAACCTACAATTAGTTCACATTAAAAATGTATTTAATTCATAGCCCAATAAAGAGCATTGAGAAAAGGAAACTAAGCAAACTATCGAGGTTGAATTAAATATATATATTTTTACCAGGATGTCTTACTCTTCATTCAGGTTATAAGATTTGAATGAAATAAAGATTTCAAGTGAATTATTAGACTTTAAAATAATTTTTACTTAAGTTAAAGAGAAATTGATCATTGATTTAGAAAGTGAACACTAAAACTCAAAATAAAAAACTAATTTATAATAGCAAATGTGATTCATAACTATGAACCTAAATATTTACAGGTTTCTTTTTTATTTGTAAGTATAGATTTATTCTTCACTAATAGACTGTAGTGAATGTAATATACATTCTTAACATTCTTTGTGAACGAGTAATTTAATGTTTTCATCATTTATATTTTTTATTTCAAATCCTGAAATTATAGTATTGTAAAAAAAAATATTGAAAAATATATAATCAACAATACAAAACATACTTTTATTTATGAGATCCACCTCGGTGGCGTAGTTGGCTAACACACTAGTTTTGTGTTGAGCTAGACTACCGCAGACGGGGATATCGAGCTTCGAATCTCAGTCGTGGGAACTGGGGTGATTTTTCCTAAATGGTTTTCCACTCTCCCTCCAAGCAAAGCAGGTTCACATCCTCTATATTCAACATTATTAATCCACTAGCATAATTAGTACTTAAGCGTATAACCCGAGCGCGTAGTAAGACACGGTGCTAAATAAATTTATTTTTGAGTTAAATTAGTGTTGTTTTTTTTTGTAATTTTGGTTTTGTTGTGTGCATGGCCTAAGAAGCACTTTAGAAAAAAATCAAATTTTGTACTATGGTTTGCCAGATAAATTAATAAGTTTCTACCTAAATTATTTGTGAATATAGGCATACATTTAAAATATGTACATAATGCCAAAAATAAATTAAAGTGTTTATGGATATCGGCACAAAATCTTAATATGAATAGGCCTTTCTTAATCATTTTAATTTTTCTGGATATATTATATAGTACTTTGATTATGTCAGCTTTGAGAAATATAATTATTAAATGTATGCACCGTGATTCATAATTGATGTGTGAAACTCTGAGAGGGTGTAGGTGTATACAAAAGGTGTGGATTGATGCAAGAAACCCTTTCCCCTCCCCTCCACCTTCCCCACTCTCCCAAATGTGAGAGAAGCCACAGGGCCAGGTCAGAAACATGCATTGGTAATCGCCGTGAAACCCCGACAGTCTCATGGTATTAAAACTATTAAATGTTTAGTGAACAAGGTATGTTCTTAACATGTTTATCATAAAGATACCTTTGTAATAGTAATATTCAGCCTGCTCAAGCTCTTTGTGAAGTAGGATTATTTGAAGGGGGGTTGGGTCAATACCTTAACCTAGCCTTGGGGAAGTCGGCCAATTGACTCGAGAAGGATATTTATCTACTTCTCTCTAGTGAAACCATGTTTAAAATGAGCCTCTTCTTAAAAAACAAAACCCTTGATGGCACTTAGAGATACCCATGTTGAAGGAATCAAGTTCTCCCACAGAGTGCAGCCATTTTAACCTGAAGGTTGTTTGTTTGGGGAAGGGGCCCCATCATGATGAAACACATTCTCTGCTGAATGGCAAGTGAAACGGACATCATTAAAGCAATCGGGCAACAAATAAGGCCCTACCAAATGAATCTGCACGATTTCAGCCTACATGTTAACACTGAAACACACTTGGCTGTTTTCTTTTTGTTATACATGCCATTCTGAGTGAAACAGGTCTCAATCACTGTACAACATGCCAGATGCAAAGTTATCACTTTGTTGGTGAAACTATTGGTATTTCATGCTTATTCAGCACTCGCCAGATGGTAGCTGGTCCAACACTCCATATCAGTGGCTGGGTGATTATTCATTGTGAACCCAGCTGAACACTTCTCCGTCAAATACCAGCGTGCGCCAGCATCCGGCCTAGTAACTATAATCGACTCTGTGTCCTTGCAATGGTTGAGCAGCCTTATAGATGTCGATCGAGACAGAATATGATGCTGCTTTGAATATCGCTGTCGGCACAACACTTCAGCTGCTGTTGTACTGCAGTGGGCTTTGCTGTATATAAGGTGCACGTTGGCCAGTTGTCCTATAAAGTCAGCCATGATCTTTTTCACACACTTACTGTCTAGTAGCCACAGCCTGCTGCTGGCACATGTTTATTGCAAAGTCAGAGGTGCATGTTGCCGACCTGCCCCTGTGGCTTCTTACATTTATGGGGAGGAAGGAAGGGCTTGTACCACCAGGTTGCTCACATCAATTCCCTTCTTTTGTATCTCCTTACTACCTCTCCAAGTTTTACACAACAATTATGAAATTGTTTGTGTGCGTGTGTGTGTGAGAGTTCATGAGAGCATGTATACATGTGTGTGTGTGGGCGCACACACGTGAGTGCAAATGAGTGTGTGCTGTCAAACTCAATTCCTCAATTCTTACTGGTATCGAAAGAATCGATCTTAATTACGATTCTTGCTACTTTGATTCTTAGCTTTCAATAACACTGACAACTAAACAAAACGGCAACATTCAAAATAGGTAATAATCGATTATCTCTCATATTAGTTTAGTCGCCCGTTTCACTTAAATGCCGGGAAATTGTAAACACACTAATGGCTCGAATATAGTATGACCCCGAATATAATACGTCCCTAACATTTTGAGGTGTTCTGCATGAAAAATAAATGGTCTTAGAATATAATACGACCTGACATTATGACATTAACAACTTTGACACATTAAAAAAAAGTTATAGTTAAGTGAGACAGTCAGAATATATGAATTGATTTTAAACAAACAATCAATACGAAGACTAGGGATGGCAATTTTCCTTAATATATCGATGTATCTATCATTAATTGATATATCAAAACGTGTATATCGAAAGCTATGATATTCATATCAAATTAAAATGGCTACTCTCCTGTAATTATATTCTTTGTCGCTTTTCAATTTTGAATGTTTTATTTAGCTCTTTGAATAAGACAAGTTTAATAAAAATAGAACACAAATCGACGTTAATAAAAGTGAAGCAAAAGACGTTTTATTTATTTAATTCGCGATATTATTGATATATTGTTGTCAAAACCTCGTCACTAATTTCTGACGAGCTAACGTGCGTAGGATCAGTTATGGTGGACGACTAAAAATTGTTGTAACGTGTGAAATGTGTTCTTTCCGTTATAAAATCTGGGATTTATTATGTTAATTTTGAGTTTATTTGATTTCTTGGTTTTTATTTTCAGTTTTGCAGAATTTTAGTATGTTTAAAATATCTATAAGATTTTGAGACTAAAGTTTCAAGCGACCATAATTATGTTGTAATGATAGAGTCCAAGTTTCGCATTGAGGGGGAAGTAGGGAATCAGGCACATCAGATTTTATATGCAACTAGTGGACCCGACAGACGTTGTCCTGCCCGAACTTTGGCTTTTCGTTTGGGTGGCATTTATTTCGATAGTAAAACAAACACTATGCGATCATCACAATTACAAAATCACAATGAACTCCAATTAGTGAGTTACACAAATAACAAACAATAACAAAATTTTAATTTCATCCCAGTTAGGATTGCACGTAAATGTAATGAACAAATCTGGTCGGCCGTACGCGTGCACGAAAGTCATGGCGTTTTGAATGTATTCTTGCATATGACGCGGACTACCAATATATGATGATGGAAGAAAATATGCGGTACCGATGTCGTTACTATTAGTGGTTCCATCAACGTTACCGACAATAGCATCACGCAGATGAATGTACTCCTCAGAACGCAGCTTCACTTGATTATGCTTGATGTACCGTAATCGCTCGCTTTCAATTTTCGCATACAAATCAACGATGTATTGATGAAACAGCTGTCGGCATCGGAGAATGTTGTTGTCTTCATTGGCACGAATCATCAACCGGTATGCGTAAAAGATCATCGCGCTCACTTTCTTGTTGGTTTCTGCACCTGCAAAGTAAAAATATAAATAAGACAAAAAGAAATTAATCTTACAGAAAAAGTAAATAATATGTAGATTGTACCTTTCACTGGATTTATTTGTTTGATGTTAAAATTATATCCATCTTCTCCTTTCCAAAATACCAACGGATATTGCAAAGCGTCGTAAGAACGATGATTGTCTTGAATTGTGTGAACCGTGTTATCTCTGTGTTGGATCCGTATATCTCGACGTTCATATGCGTCGCCAACCATAACAACTGCAACTTCATTAACGGTTGGTGAATTGTATCGGCCCGCATGCTTTCCAAATGGTACTTTGTCTGCTTTGATGACGATCATGTAGTTGTCGTTTTGCAGTCTGTTTGAAACGGTATAAAACAACTGGACCAACTGGTTGTGATTTCGCAAGAACTGTTCCAAAGTTGCCACAATTTCTCGCTCCTCCATCTGCTTGATGTGGTTGTACTGGCAGCGTGCGTTTATTTGTTGCTCCTAATCGCCCATGAAGTAGATATGCAAGAATTTTGGATCGGCATCAGGCATTGAGATTAAAGAACCTATTTGATTATATACTTGGCCCTGAATCTTAAACCTTGATTCAAAATTGCGACCATCCTCATTCTGAACGATTTTTGTTGCTCCAAATGATGTCATTTGGAAGCAAGAATTGATTTTGCGAATTTTACGCATAAACGTATTTGATTGAGGTGTGGCTCCAGCCAATAGTGTTTTCAATGGTTCTGGCTGCGAATTCAATGGTGGAAGTACAACTTTTCCAGACGCGCAGCAGAAACCGGCCGATTCACCTTTGTATTTGAATGCATGGCAGTGTTGGCATTCTTTGTCCATAGCGCCGATGACAATTTGTTAATTTGACGAATAGTCGATGTCCGACTCATATTCGAACGCAAGACGGAGAAGTGATGCGCGTGTCAATGCGCGATGTACTTGCAGGCGCTGTTGTTCATATGCTCTGTGTGCGTCAGTGGCTCGTTGACGCGCCTGTCTTTGTCTCAATGCATTAGCTCAAAGGCGTTCGTTGCGTTGCTGTTGACTTTCATTTGCACGTGTGTTTGCAACCTGGACTCTTAAATTTGCATTGTCCGTCAATTGATCTTCTGCCGTTCGATTTAACCGACCGGTGTGGACTAATTGTGAATTCTGTGTACGTCGACCAATATTTCCTCCTCGTCCACGAATACATGGCATTGTTCTTTAATAAACACACAACACCAAAATATAAGCAACTAATATTTGAATTTTATAGATTACATGTTGTTGTTTTTTTCGATGAGACGTTTAACACTCCGTAAATTTTATAAAATCATCGACATAAATAAGCACTTAAAATAAAAATTTGCAGGTTAGATTGATTGTCATTGAATACGCATGTATATAATTTAAATTTATGGAAGATCGTGTAAGATATTCACTTCAACACAGCACCTTACACATTTTCCCAAAGTATGTATTTGAGTAAACTTGATGAAAAATACACTCAATATTCACGTGATTGTGATATATGGAATATCGCAACACATCGTACAGAAATTGAAATGTCAAAACAACGCCAAGCCACGACGCAAGAGACTTGCGCATGTATTGATGCGTAAGTCAAATACCACAGAATTCGAAACCAATGCCACCTATGGAACACAAACATAACTATGAATTATTCTCAGAAGTTCAATTATGCGTACGTCAAATACAACAGAATTCGAAACCAATGCCACCTATGGTACACAAACATAACTATGAATTATTCTCAAAAGTTCAATTATGCGTACGTCAAATACCACATAATTCGAAATCAATGCCACCTATGGTACACAAACACAACTATGAATTATTCTCATAAGTTCAATTATTCACTATTCAGAAGGTTTAAACGGCCAATTATTCATATCATATTCATTATTATAAATATTGGGTGGTGGTGGTGAGTGAAATTGTGAGTTTACCTGTTCTGATATGAAAAAAATCTTTAAAAAAATCCCCTCAAATAAATTCCCTAAAAAATAAAAATAAATTCTAGAACCCGATTGCAGCGCTACCTACCGGGTTCAATTGTAAATCAAAACCATCCATGGACCCACTCAAACACACACAAAAAATTTCATCAAAATCGGTCGAGCCGTTTAGGAGGAGTTCAGTGACATACACACGTACAGAAGAATTATATATATTAAGATAATGCTTGGAAAACTAAAAAAAAGGGAAAGGTCTAAGAATCTTAATCGAGATTGAACTAGAGAATCAGAATCGAAAATTGGAATCTACAAAACAGGTACTGTGACATCTCTAATATATATAGTTAATCTTGTTACTATATATATATGTATATATATGTGTGTGTGTGTGTGTGTGTATATATATATATTGTAACAAGATTAGTGTTTGACAGTGGGACCTGCGTGCTCTCATTGTTTACCCTGGCTGCGCTCATTGTTCTCTCTGTCTCCCTCCTTGTCTAGCAGGTAGGCAGCGACCTTCTCACTTGACTGGGGAATTAGAGGGGTGCGGGGGGGAGGAGAAGACACGTCTGGAGGGGTCTGGATCCTTTTTATTCTGGACTTTTAACTCTAGAAATGGAGTATTCCAGACCCTTAGCTGTCACGACCCCTATATAAAGACGCTCAGCGATAGCCGTGGTTATTCAGTTCGTGGTTCTAGACTAATTAGTCCGGGAGTCCCCAGTACGAGTGTGTGTACCGGTGTGTACATTGTGTGGTCCAGAGTGACCAGCGAGCAGGTCGGCGCGTCCGCGGGTGGGTTAGCGAGTCCGGTGTTTGTGTATAGCGGGTCACCGCCATGTATCGTGTGTAAGACAAGTGATATTTGTTGTTATTGTGAACTACTGTGTTAATGAACATTATTTTGACTGTTTTTAAATATTTGAATAGTTATTAGGTGTTTTGTAGTTGTTAATTTGTTTATTCAATTTATTTACATCTCTGTGTGCTCTATTAGTTTAATTAAGTTACAGACTTGATTAAGACTTTTTTTATTTTACTCAATTACTTGTTTAGTTATAATTAATTTAGATATGCAGTTAATCAGTGTGTGCATATAAGTGGTAATTTTAATAATCATAACCTTGAATATTCCGTGGGCTTTTTCATTCGTGTTTGGTCGGCAGCATACCCCAATATCTCTAAAAGAACTCGTGGTTCACGTGTGAACGGCCTGTGACCTTCCCAGGTCATGTGCGCCCCACATTACATTGGTGTCAGAAGTGGGATATTGGTGGTGTGTCTGCTTGATGACGAGGAAAATGGCTGTGGATATCCAGGGTTTAACTGCTCTTATTCAAACCATGGCAGAACAGAACAATAACAGGCTGGACCAAATAGGGTCACAAACTACGTCAGTGAACAACCAGATGGCGGAACAGACGACATCATTGGAAAGTAAGATGGCGGAACAGACGACATCATTGGAGAGTAAAATGGCGGAACAGAAGACATCATTGGAAAGCAAGATGGCGGAACAGACCACATCATTGGAAAGTAAGATGGCGGAACAGACGACATCATTGGAGAGTAAAATGGCGGAACAGAAGACATCATTAGAAAGTAAGATGGCTGAACATACGACATCGTTGAACGCAATGAAAGAAAAACAGAGATTTCAACTATGGAGGGTAAATTTACGTCATTGCAGAGAGAGATGGACACCGTCAAGAACGAAATGGAAACTAGATTTGGACGACTACGAGAAGAAATGAATCAACGTTTAAGCAGCTTGTCAACTTCAAGTGAGGGTAATGTCACTCAACTTCCACGCAGTTCCGAGCTCAGTTCCTTAGAAGGATCTCGTACCGTAGTTAAACCATCTCCATGTGATGGACAAGGTACCTAGCGTGAGTATGAAACACAATTTGAAATTGTGTCCAAAATCAATGGCTGGAAGATGACTCAAAAAGCCCAGTATTTGGCAGCAATGCTCCGGGGGCCTGCTTTGGCGATGTTACAGAACCTCTCGGAGCCTACCCGACTGGACTACGATGCCTTGACGTCAGCATTTGAACTATAATTTGGTGACAAACACCTTCGGCATCTTTACCATGCCCAGTTGAAAAACAAAGTTCGAAGACCCAACGAGTCCCTGGCGGAACTGGCAGCTGATGTTGAAAGATTGTCACAGCTAGCCCTTGAAGGTTGCCCTGCTGATACACGTGACGTAATCGCTGTTGGTGCGTTCCTGGACGCTATTTCAGACAGTGAAGTTCAACAGACGGTCAGAGTTGCAGGCCTTCGAACTATGCGAGAGGCCTTGGCCAAAGCGTTGGAAGTGAAGTCGGCCAAAGTTACTGCAAGGGCCACGTGGCGTGTGGTACGGAACACACGTTTGGAAGAAGGAAATGTGGGTGCTGGTGTAAGTCTGGATCAGCAACACTTCCTGGATGAACTCAAAAGTATAGTAAAAGAAGTTAAATCGATTTCTAAGGCTCAGAACGCTCCACGCTGCCCCAATTCTAATAAGACGACCCAACTTGAATGTTGGAACTGTAATAAAGTTGGACATCTCCGCTCCCAGTGTAGAGAAAATAAGATCAGTGAGCAAAGTGGCTACTGGAACAATAATCAACCGGAAAACTACTGAAAGCTAGTCTTAAGGCTGTGCAAGAGTGAAAATATTTTATTTTATTTTCTTATTTTTATGATTGTGAGCCTTTTTAATAGAATAAAAATATTAAAATAAGTAATAATAGAGCAAAATTGTTATGTATTTTTTGTTTAAATAGTTATAATGCTTAATTTAACTTAATAATACTAATTCGTATCCAAGTATTAAGAAATACAAGCAAAAGCCTTAATTTTTTTTGTGGATGTACGGATAGTATAGCACTATATGGTAAGCATATTTTAGGAACGGTATGTACCATATTTTCCAAGATATTAATTTTTATTTAATAAATAATGAAACTGAATCGGCGGCAGACCTTCTCATTCTTTAACAAATAAATTTCCCATTAGAAAACTACTTTGTATCTTGAAATTAAATTTAACTCTCCTTATTTAGCAATAAATACTGGTTCATTTGACATTTTTAATACAATCGTTACTATCATATTTTAAAAATTGGATAGGAAATGGCCCGAAATTATATGATTTTCACAGAAATAAATACAGCCAAACCGGGCCGTACCGTTGAGAACCAAACACCAGGTAGGAGTGACCGCTTGTGTTTGATTAACAGCGGCGGGCGGGCGGGGAGATATGAGGGGGATGAAGATCATTAGCAAACTTTTCAAAACCAGCTGAGAAAAGTATTGAGGTACAAAACCATACCAAGAGTAATATTATGATATTTTAGACTGTTCTTGCCTGTTAGCTATTTAATGTGTGAAAGCTGTACAGTCTATTGTTACCAGTATACTTTGACATTGTTTAGTTTTATATTTTAGTTTGAGCGTAGGCTACCATTTAACTGGCATAAATATAATTATATTAATCAAGGCCGTAGCCAACAAATAATTTAAGGGGGTGGCCCATCCCCCAATTGATGGAGGCTAGGACAAATTTTAAGTATTAAACTCCTCTAAAAGCATTTTTTATGGCAACATGACACCATAACTGCCATAGACTAGAAAAAAAATCAAAATATTAAACACCTCTAGAAGCTCTCTGAAGTATTTTTTATGGAAGCCTGACACCATAGCTGCCGAAGGCTAGAAAAAATTCTAATTATTAAACCCCTCTGGATGCTCTTTGAAGTGCTTTTTATGGTAACACAGCCCCCTAATTTGAACTTTTACATTAATTTTGGTATTGTTTCAACCATAAATAAAGCAATATATATTGTTCATAAAATTTCTCGACTATGGCCTTGATATTAATCAACTTTAATGTGAATTTTGCTGTGTACAAAATGTCTAAGCCTCGTTCATTTCCAAGTAAAGTATGCAAAAGAAGAAAACGATACAGAGATTTAAAGAGATGGAGAATCCAGAAAGAAGAACCATAATTAACCGGAAACAAATTTGAATCACTTAAAAGGTAACTGTAGTTTGAAAATATTACAACTAATATTTGTATTTTGTGTTTGTTAAAGTATATTTAGGCGTATTTTATTTATTTATCTTCTAAAAAAAATTCTGCGAATATGCCAAATATGTGCCAAATATATTTATGTTGATAAATAAATTCTAAAAAAAAGTACAGTCTTGTACATGAAATGTGGCTGCGTTAAATTGGTTCCAAACGGAAATGATGGCAAGTTTTTGTAATCGAGTGTGTTGGCTACCTAAAGTTTAAAATAGTCCTTAGATGTACCCAAAATATAAAGTGTTGATTGTATTATAATATAATTTATAAGTTATGGGTTAGTGATTATAAGCCCTAATCAGTATGCGTGCTAAGTAAATTACACGTTTTTCTGGTTTATTAGTGGGTGGGAGGTCAAGGTTTGAATTCCGACTTGCTGTAATCTACCAAAGCTTCTTTTAGTAACAGTTTCCCACGCTTCCTCCACACAAACCCGGTACATTTCTTCTCTATTCTACTTTACTTACTCTTACCCTATTATAATTAAATGCGAATAGCTTAGATGAATGGTAAGACGTTCTGTAATAAATAAATAACTATGTAAAAAAATTTGATGAAGATGACGAATTAGAGGATTTACCACCGAATGTGGAACATCCTTCACTCGTTAGTGAAAACACTATTTCAAAATATGAATATAGTAATGAAAATACCTTACCACCACTTTTCATAGAAAATTGAAAGGTTGAAAGAATACAGTATTCTTCCACTACGGGTCACCGAATTATTCATGTACGTTAGGCCACTCACCATAAACTAGAAAAGGGAAATGGGCTTGAATTTACTCAGACGATGATATGGGAGGGAACTTGGTAAAATCCTAGTGGCCCCCCTGATGGAAATGTCTAGGCACACCACTGGTTTAGCGAAAGGGTAAATTTGATGGACAAAGATAGAATCGAACAGGCATAATGTAGTAGGTGTCTAGATTAGTAATATATTTAAAAAAAATACTAACATACAATAAATGTGTTTCAAAGAGTAAAAGCTAAAGCGTCTTAGTTCAAGTCTTTGTATCCAAGGTTACGAAGCATAGTATAAACTTTGTCATATTAAAATGTTTAGTTTATAAACTAGGAAGTATCGAGTCTACTTCCTCACTAATCAAGTGTTGGTGTTAGAGAGTAGTGATACAATGTTAGCTACACATGCATTGCTAACAAACCAGACAGTCCTCAATAAGGATTGTTGGTGTTAGAGAGTGGTGATACATTGTTAGCTACACATGAATTGACAGACAACCCTCAGTGAGCAGTTTTCTTGTTGCTGAGTAGTGTCCAAACACTTACCAGGGTAGTCACTCTTTTACTTACTAATATCAAGATAAAAGTATTGTAATCTTGAAATAAAATTTATTTCAAGATATTGATGAATTTTTACTCTTTTTATAAACTCGAACTCAAAAAACTAGTTTTCACAATTCTGTTTGTCCCCATGTCTGTCAACCTGTCCTTGGCCACGGATCGGATACGGTTTGATTGAATTTTTCAAACTTGATATTTATAAGTTATAGGGCAATATCTCAACACGTTTATTTTATTTTGACCTTAGCCTTCAAATTAAGGATAGTTTATAAATGAGAGATTTTTTAATGCAATTTTTGTTTCAAAACTGGATCTAAAGATTCTGATTAAAATGCAAACCTAGGGAGTAATTTATCTCACAAATAACAACGTAGAGGCTATTTGGTTTTTGGTCAGTAAAATTTTGAAGTGTGATGAGTGATTTTTCAAAAATTTGAAATATTTTAAAAAGAGAGTCGATGATTCAGTTCCCAATTGATATCTTGGGAATGTCTAACATGACAAATAACATTTTATAAGTTTACTTGTTTTTTTAATATATTGTCATTTGTGGGTAGTTTATCGAAGAGTGCTTTTTCAAAAACTTGGGGGAAAAAATCGCTTTGACGATTTGGCTCTAAATAGATATCTTGAACTTGTTTGAGATTAAAACAACACATGCTGCTGGCAACAGATATATTAGCTTATATCAAGTAATATTTTGTCAATAAGTGATTTAACAATGTTACTCCAGGCCGCCACCGTGGTTCGGATTCCACGTTAAACTGTAGGCCCTTCATTTCATATCACAATCACCCTACCATTACACATTAGCGTAAGTGCGTATAACCCGAACGGGTAGTAAGACGCGGTGCTAATAATAATAATAATAATAATAATAATAATAATGTTACTTGTAATTAATTGCGAGGTATATATCCAAAGTAATATTTTGTTAGGACGTGAATTAAGTATGTTACTTGTAATGAATTGTGAGAGATAGAGCTAAAGTAATATTTTGTCAGTAGGTGATATGAGTGTTATTTATAGTTAATTGTAGTTAATTGTGATGGATATACCGCAAATAATATTTTCAGGGTGTCCACTCACCAGTAAAATTGGGAAAAATCCCGGGAAATGTTCTTGAAAATTTTCCATCATTTGAGAATTTAAAGGCGAGGACCACTATAAATAGTTTTTTGGGCATACACATTTAAACATTTGCCATGGGGAGAACCACTTTAAATATATTCTGGAAAAATTAAATTAAAAATATTATAGGTAAGGAAAACTATAATTAGCGTTTAGGGGTATCCAAATCTCAAAACAGTTCTAGAGGAGGATCACTCCAAATATCTTGGAAGAAGTCTAATTTTCAAAATATTACTGGACAAGGACTTTTCAAAATGGATTCTAGGGGTATTCAATTTTCACAAAATATATGGTGTTGAGTCCCCAGATCTCCTATTAATTGGAAGAAAGTTCCTTTATAAAAATTGTATACACTCCTACACAAATAAAGTTCCACCGCCACTGGGTGAAGCACCTTTTGTAAATGTATAGGCCTATGAATACTACTGTTTATCTTGCCTAATCTCCACTTGTAGTTGAGCCATAATGGCCTTTTGATCCGGACCTTTAAAAAATATACGTTGAGAATGTAGAGTAATATCATGGATGTACCCTCGTTTTCAGTGGGGAGAGAAAGGTCTTGTCTATGGTGGATCGTGGTAAAGTCTCCCAACAGGAGTTGGTCAGCATTTTTTTTTTTGCATGGACACATCTAATAAATTTGTGTAGTACTGCAATCTATGGTGGTAGAACCGAGTGGGGTGGGGGCAAGAGGGACCTCGTTCCCCTGAAAATAATCTCAGATGGAATAAATCTCACCCCCCTAAATATATTTTAAATCCTCTGATACAATCGAATATGAAGTTGAAAGATCTTGCATTAACCACAAAATAACTTCTATATACATTCAATTATCAAAAGTTTTCCAGAGAAGATCACTTCAAAGTTTCTAGAGGCATCTAATTTTCGAAAAAAATTCAAGCTAGGAGCAGTCTAAATATCTTCTAGAATCACCTAAATTTTAAACATTTTTGGAGGAGAACCCCTTCAAATAGCTTTCAGGAGATCTAAATTTAAAAAAGTAAACTGGTTGAGGACTATTAACAATAGCTTCTTGAGGTATCCAACTTTTAAAAAATTCCCGAAGGACGCTACTCAAAATAGGTTCTAGGAACATCCAAAGTTCTAAATAATTTGTAGGGGGGACTATTCTAAATATCTTTTAAAAGAGTATAGTTTCAAAAAAGGGTGAAAGGACCACTTCAAATTAGGGACAGATCAAACGATAAGTGGAGTGTAGAGAGGGGTGATTGCCCTTCTTGGAATAAATTAGCCCTCTTCTAGATGTAGTTCACACCTTCTGATATTCTCAAATAGATTCTAAATACATTCAATAATCCAGGTGGGAATCTTTCCAAATAAAGTAATATTTAATCAGGAGATAACAACGTTAATAAGGCTACTTGTGAGTGATGTGGTTAGAGAATTGTGTATATTTTTGTTGATTATTTTATCGTAATAAAAATAATAACTTTAATATTTGTATTAATTCCTTGTATTTTCTTCTTAGAGAACATACCTTTTCTGCTATTATTTTACAATAATTTGGTTAACATTTTCACTGTATATTATGTATATGATTGGTGTATTTACCAACATTTAATTATTTTTATTTGTACATTAAACAGAAGGGACATTGTTTATTTAATGTTATGTAAAGCGCACTATTTTAATCGATTAGCATTGTTATTATTAACGAATGACAGACGTTCACTGTAATGTGACTAAATATATAGTGGAAAAAGAACACCTGTATACAAAAATAGAACACCTAGCTTTTGGCTTAGCGAGTTCTTTATTCGCTATGTATTAACTTGTGGTCCACTATTATATGGATCCATCTCAACGTTTGTCTGCCAGTTGTTTTTTGTCGACCAGTTGGCTGTCTATCACTTTGTGGTTCTATGTACGTATTTTTCGACGAGTCGACGGCCACTAGTTACCTAGTCTATCAAATGTTTGTTAATATTTTGTCGATCAGTTGGTCGTCTAGCACATGGTCCTACCCTTATCAACAACTTGGTCTAAGTACTACTTCGTGTAGATTTCTTGTCTGTCGATCACTTTGTTCACACATATCGACCAGTTTATTGTTGATTAGTTTTATGCACCCAAATTGGTCAACTATTCGTGTGTATATCACTTTGTCCTCGTATGCATGGGCTAGTCGACCTGTAGGTCATAGTAGGGTCAGATAATTAACCCACCAATCATTCCAAATATTTGTATACTTTTTGTCGACCAATTGGCTCTTTATCACATGGTCCTACTCACATCGACCATGTGATCGACACTGCTTTTGCATGACAGTCACTTGTCTGTCGACCACTTTTTCCACACATGTTAACCAGTGTGCTGTCGATCAGTTAGCTGGAGCCCCAATTGGTAGGCCAGTTTGCTGTCCCTTTGTCCACCTAAGCATGAACTTGTCAAACAGTTGTTCCAAATCGTGTCGGCCACATGTCTCTAACCTTCGAGATATTTTTTACAGCTTAACGACCAGTTTGTATTATGACAGTGTAAACAATATGAACCTGTAACTAATTTTGTTTACAAATACAACTATAGTACTTAGGCCTAGAAATTTAAATCATATCATTAATGGCATTCAGTCCTAGTTAATTATAATTGTGTCCAAAAAATATCAAGATCATTACACTTATTGTATTTCGTTGAATATCATATTTTTTTAAAAGTGTTTATTTTAAATGAAAAAAACCTTTAGTTAATGTCATTTTTATCCCACATATTCCAAAAAGTGTATTTAATTTTGTATATTAACTTGTTGGAGTATGTAATCATCTTTACAAACCTCACAGTGAATTTGTTCTCATTAACATTAAAAATCATATATTTATTCGAGTTTCCCTGGCTAGGCCAGGGGAGGATCCAGGTGGGGTTGGGTGCAATCGTCCCCTCCTGCATAGAGAATAATCTTAAATATTGAAACCAATACTTTAAAGTTGTAAAGAATGACTTACTAACACCTTCCTCATCCTATCACCTACACGACCTAATCAAAATTAGGCAACATCTCTTTCAACTTAGCTCTAGAGCAAAGAAAAGGGATTAAAACTTAAATTTTCCAATATTTATATTAAGTTTAGTATTAAAATACATATTTTTTCTTTTATTACTAAAACACTTTAGACATATGTAAAGTATATATTTATTACTTTTATTGTGACGTCGACTTTTTGTTTTATGTTATTTTTGTATTAAAATTACAAATTGATTAATCCAAATTGTGTTCTTTCTTAAAGTATTATTATTATATTAATTGTTAATTTCAACTAGTTTTTTAAACTCACCATATTATAATTAAAATATTATAAATTAAAATCTTTATTAATCAAAATTATTAAATGTATCCTTGAAGGAGCCTTGTGAAAACCAATTCACCCCTACAACTAGCCCTGGATCCACCCTTGGGCTTGACGTAGTTAAAAGTATTTGTCCTTCTAACTATAGCATTGTATTCCACCAAACCTCCCTGTAAACATTCCCTGTTAGGCTACTAATCCCCTCTTTCCTTACTTTTATTTTTACTCAAAGCGAGAAGTTAAGTAAGAGTGAGAGGTAATGATACTGTCTCCCTCTTTAACCGGGCCGTCACGAGCACGACAAACCGATAGTACTACACTCTATCGGAATATATCTATCCCTAGCAGCCTGTGTACATCGTTAAGGAGCGAAGACCAGCTGACTCCACGCAAAATGCTCCCACGGTTATCTTCAATGTGCGATCGCTTGGAAGTGAAGACGACGCTCTATTGGTGGAAAAAATGTTGGATGGAAATGCATGCCGAATGGTTGTGGAAACGGGTGCCAACGTCACATTGGTCCGACCCGATTTCACCAAGTTGGTTCATCGGAAACAACGAACAGATAACACTCTTCAAGGATGTGTAATAAGGATGGTAACTGGTGATTCTGCACCAATTTTGGAAAAAGCACAAATGAAATTTAATTTAGGAAGTTTGCAAGTAGAACATCCTGTGTACGTTGTCAACATTGAGGACGAGTGTATTCATGGTTTGGACTTCCTGCGCAAATTTGGCTGCAGTATCGATTTAGGTTCGGGAGTTATAAGAACACCTGAAGTAGAAGTTGAAATTGTATCTCGGCGGTATGTGGCCTCTCCGGACGATTTCCCAGTGGTCTGTAAGCGAACAACCATCCTTCCTGCGAACAGCGAAGTTCTTGTTCCAGCGGAGTGTAGGGAAGATTACGGTCGGCACTTTGGACTAGTGGAGCCAGCGAACGGTACTAATAAGCTGCTATTAAGTGTGATAACTGCAAGAACACTTTTTTCAAACAACAATAAGAGCATTCCAGTCAGGATGATAAATCTATCTGACATGCCATGGGGAATCAAGAAGGGAACTATAATTGGGAGATGTTACCAAGTATCTCAGATAACGTTGAGGGGAAGTTCGATCGATAAAATAACTCCTACCATAAGCGATCTACCTAAGCCCTTACAAGAGCTGGCTGAGCGCGTTTCAGAGCATCTAGACGCTTCCCAAGGAAAACGAGTAGTCCAGCTTTTAATAGAACATAGGTCTGCGTTTTCCTGCGAACCTAGTGATTTGGGCAGAACTAACGTGATTTGTCACAAGATTGATACGGGAGATGTGTCACCTATCAAACAAGTACGAAGCTTCTTGGGACTTTGTACCTACTACCGTCGATTTGTACCAGGATATGCCAACATTGCTAAGCCTCTCCATCAGCTTACAGAGACCACAAGGAGATTTAATTGGACCCCAGAATGTGACGTAGCCTTCGACACTCTAAAAAAATGCCTTGTCCTCACCACCGATTTTAGCATTCCCTGAAGAAGATGGTAAGTTTACATTGGACACTGATGCCAGTGACGTTGGAATCGGAGCGGTCCTTTCTCAGGTACAAGATGGCTCTGAGAGGGTAATAGAATACATCAGTAAAGTGCTGCTGAAGCCTGAAAGAAACTACTGTGTAACAAGACGTGAGTTGCTGGCAATAATAAAAGCTGTTGATCATTTTCATCACTATTTGTATGGAAAGCGATTCCTCATAAGGACCGACCTTGCTGCTCTCCGCTGGTTGTTGAGTTTTAAGAAACCTGAAGGACAGATGGCACGTTGAATACAAAAACTCCAGGAGTACGACTTCGTAGTCCAACATTGGGCTGGACATAGTCATGGAAACGCCGACGCGTTATCCAGAAGACCATGTGAGGAACATGGCTGCCAGAATTGCCAGTGACGAGAAGAAAACGAATTAGAAGAAGGACAACCAATGATAAGACGTACTGGATTGCAAGAGGACGTCGCAAACACTGGACGAAAATTCTGGGGCGATGAATGTCTTAAGAGAAGATCAGATGAAAGATGACTCCATATGTCCATTAATAGAATGGAAAGAAGGTGGATTGAAACCAGGCTGGCAGTACATGTCAGGCCTGAGTCCAATAGTGAAGAGTTATTGGGCTCAGTGGGACTCCCTCGTAATGAAAAATGGCGTCCTTTATCGAACATGGGAAAGTGCAGATGGTATGCGCAAGAAACATCAGTATGTATTGCCAAAGAATCAGAGTCAAGACTGTGCTGGAAGACCTTCACAACTCACCAGCTGGGGGGCATTATGGCGTAAACAAAACACTCGAAAAAGTAAGAGACCGATTCTACTGGTTGCACTGCAGGGACGACGTTGAGAGCTGGTGCCGGAAATGTGAAGTTTGCTCTTAAAGGAAAGGACCTAGGACTAGAGGAAGGAGCAGAATGCACCAATACAATGTAGGTGCTCCCTTCGAGAGAATAGCTTTGGATATGATGGGCCCGCTTCCAGCGACAGAGAAAGGAAATCGATATCTACTAGTTGTAATGGACTATTTCACAAAGTGGCCGGAGGTAATACCCATTAAAAATCAGGAGGCAATTACAGTAGCAGAAGCCTTGATTGAGAATGTATTTAGACGATTCGGAGTTCCCCTGGAGCTACACTCCGATCTAGGACTTAATTTTGAGTCTTCTGTATTCCGGGAAATGGCCAATCTTCTAGGAATAAAAAAAAACAAGGACAACTCCTCTTCACCCCCAATCGGATGGGATGGTTGAAAGACTGAACAGAACCCTGGAGCAATACCTGTCCATGTTTGTCTCAGAAAATCAAAATAATTGGGACAGTAGAGTTCCTTTGTTTTTGTTGTCCTATAGATCAGCTGTCCATGAAACAACCGGAGTGACCCCTGCAAAGATGCTCTTTGGTCGAGAGCTTTGGCTACCTTGTGACCTTTTATATGGCCGTCCTGAGAATCTTGCTGAGTTAACTGATCAAGAACACCGAACAGCTTCCCAATATTCTGGCAGAAGTACACCAATTTGCAAGGACACGAATCAAGATTAACAGCGACCGGATGAAAACACGATACGACCTCCGAGCAAACGATAGGAGCTTTTCAGCTGGGGATCTGGTATGCTATACAACCCACAGAAGAAGAAGGGCATATCACCAAAGCTACAGAGAAAATGGGAGGGCCCATAAGAAGTAATTAACAGGATAAACGACGTGGTCATCCGTATACGACGAGGAGCAAGAGGAAAAATGAAGGTCGTGCACATTGATCGCCTTGCAGCATATCGGGGAGAAGAGTCCAGACTCTGAGATGTCTGATCGGGGCGAACAGATTTAAGGAGGGGGTGGTGTAACAAGATTAGTGTTTAAATAACAGTATGACCTACGTGCTCTCATTGTTTACCATGGCTGCGCTCCTTGTTCTCTCTGTTTCCCTCCTTGTCTAGCAGGTAGGCAGCGACCTTCTTACTTGACTGGGGATTAGAGGGGCCAAGGGGGTGCGGGGGAGGAGGAGGAGACACGTCTGGAGGGGTCTGGATCCTTTTTATTCTGAACTTGAAACTCTAGAAATGGAGTATTCCAGACCCTTAGCTGTCACCACCCCTATATAAACACGCTCAGTGATAGCCGTGGTTATTCAGTTCGTGGTTCTAGACTAATGAGTCCGGGAGTCCCCAGTGCGAGTGTGTGTACCGGTGTGTACATTGTGTGGACCAGAGTGACCAGCGAGCAGGTCGGTGCGTCCGCGGGTGGGTTAGCGAGTCCAGTGTTTGTGTATAGCGGGTCACCGCCATGTATCGTGTGTAAGACAAGTGATATTTGTTGTTATTGTGAACTACTGTGTTAATTAACATTATTGTGATTGTTTTTAATTATTTTAATAGTTATTAGGTGTTTTGTAGTTGTTAATTTGTTTATTCAATTTATTTACATCTCTGTATGCTCTATTAGTTTAATTAATTTACAGACTTGATTAAGACTATTTTTATTTTACTCGATTACTTGTTTAGTTATAATTAATTTAGATATACAGTTAATCAGTGTGTGCATGTAAGTGGTAATTTTAATAATCAAAACCTTGAATATTCCATGGGCATTTTCATTCGTGTTTGGTCGGCAGCATACCCCAATATCTCTCAAAGAACTCGTGGTTCACACGTTCCCGTGTGAACGGCCTGTGACCCTCCCAGGTCACGTGCGCCCCACGTTACAATATATATATATCAATTTAATTTTAATACAAAGTAAAGAATGAGTATTGAATCATCTTAATGCAACTTACATAAGATTAGAACTTGGCATGCCAAAATCATTTCTATCTGACTTAGCTACCATATGATATGAGGCGTGTTTTTAAGTAAGGACCATTTTGCAATAAAATAGGAACTACAGTAGTCTCAGAAATGCCTCACTGTTCTGTCGGCCCTATATCTATCCTCCACAAACAGGCCGCGCCACCAACCCCCTCTACTGCCTGGACTGCTCCACAGTCGTCCTCTAAGCCGTCCGTGACGTTTTCCCCACTATACTCGGCGCCAAAGAAAACGCCCAGCGACTCCAGACGCACCTGACGCAGTTGGAGGGGTGGCTGACTACCTGGAGAACAAGTATTAACGTGGAGAAGAGCACTGCAATGCTCTTCACATGGAAAAGAAAGTACTACAGGCCGGCCCCACTCCAGCTGTTCGGAGAACAGATCAGTTGGGTGGACAGTGTTAAGTACCTGGGTCTTACGCTGGACACAAAACTGACCTGGAGACGACACTGTAACGAAAGACTCAACAAGGCGAGGAAAAGGCTGGTAGTCCTAGGCCCACTGCTTAACAGGCGTAGCGCCCTGTCTACAAGGAACGGCCTGACGCTGTACAAGCAGCTGCTCAGGCCGATCCTCGACTATGCGTGTCCCGCTTGGGGTCACCTGGCGGACACGTATATGAGGAGGATGCAGGCGTTCCAGAGCGTATGTCTGAGGATCATTGTGGGCGCACCTTGGTATGTCCGGAATGAGACTCTTCATCGTGACCTGGATATGCCTACCATCAAGGACCACTTACGGAAACTGGCGCAGTCCTACGCCAGACTTCCCGGTGCCACCAATCCTCTTATCCAGGGGCTTGGGAACTACGTCATCGACCCTGGTGGGTGCCATCGACGTCCCAAAGCCCTGCTCGGATAAGCGAGATGTGTCAACAGTGTTTTGGGAGGCTCTCACCCAGCCCCCATAGAGTAGTGTCTCCGCACGTAACTCTAAAAAAACCCTTAGTCGGTTTCTCAATTTCTTACCCCCCCCCCTTTTACCCCAATATTACTAATATTATGTAATCTCTGTTTCTTTGTTCCAGAACATCGCGAAACGCGACAACCTGTTTTTAAACTTTTGCGAACCACACGGTGTGACCAATTGGTCGGTACGTGTTGGAACTTGCTCTCGTGCTCCCCTTCTGGAAGCATCGGAGCATGCCTTTTGTCTGTGTCTGTGTCTGTGTCTGTGAGAACGCCCATGCTCTCGCTAAGCACTTAGAGGCGCAATTTGTACCGACTGACAACCCGTCAGACCCGGTGCACGTTGCGCACGTGGCGCAGGTCATCGGTGCGGTATCATGCAGACCCTTGGATGAACCTGAACCAACGGAGGTGACAGAAATGTCGCGGGCGATAGCCGCTCTAAGACAAAACAAGGCCCCCGGACCCGACGGTATCGGTAACGCGGTCCTCAGAAAGCTGCTCTTGGAGGCGATTAACTTCCTCATGGAGTTATTCAACGCCGTCCTGTTCCTGAGTCACTTCCCCGAGCTCTGGAAGCATGCCAACGTCCTCTGCTTTCATAAACCGGGTAAGGACCCGGCCCTAGCTTCGTCCTACCGACCGATCAGCTTGCTCGCCTGTATGGGCAAGTTGTTCGAGAGACTACTACTGACGAGACTGACCAGACATGTTCGCGAGGTGGGCATCTTGGTGGACGAGCAGTTCGGCTTTCGGGCGGGACACGCTACGTCTCATCAACTTGTCACGGCCAGCCTGACCTCGCCAACTACCGGCGAGGTGGGTGCAGTTGGCCAGGGTGAAGCCAGCTACCGAAGGAGCGCGTGCCGCAATGCAGCAATGCCGATATGGGTGAGCCCAGCGGGGCCCCTCCGGCTTCAGGAGGTGAGCGTGCCGCTGATGGCCAAAAAATGCTGGAGGCCCTTTTTATGGCCGACAGCCCGCGAACCGGGGAGGATGGCGAAAGCTCCCGCCAGCACGAGGGTGGAAACCTAACTGTGCCAACATAAGCTCTGACCAGGGGGAGCCTAGCCGTCCTCCGCCAGTAAAGACCACTGAAAGCAGCACCGACGCAATCGTTAATGCAAGGGTCTCAAAAACCCGTGTCAACTCCGACATCCCCGCCAAGGGGTGTCGGTAGGTAAGAAATGCCCGCCAAAATTCAGACTCGGAATACCGGGTCGCACGATTCGCGCGTATTGACACCTAGTGCGAGTCCGTGGACGTGGAGGTACTGTCCTCAGGACCAGACCTCCCGTTGATGCGTGACTAGTTGAGCCATGGGTCCGATGATGAATCTGAAGGATTTCGGACCGTAAGACCTCGCCGAAGGGGGAAGGCCGGCAAGAGCGAGGTCAGTGGTGGCCCGGGCCAGGGTCACATGTTGATCTGTCATGCCAAAAAGGTTTCTAAGGTCTGTGGGAAATTTGTAAGTTTTGAAAGAGAAGAATTTACATATGTGCTATGAGGCTTAGTAGAGTATGTGATACCCGTCGTCCTTTCGTTCATTTCTGCTAAATGAAGCATGCTTCAACAAGCCGTCATTGGAAAAGAGAAACTTCTTGCTCGTATTCCATGATTTTGAATGCAGACAAACGCTTCTTCAAAGTGTAGCCAGCACGTACTAGCACAAACCTAACCTCTGTGTCATGCAGACGTGCTGCAAGACCTGCCTTCGTATTGATGGAACTACCATCATTGCACATAATGTGGGGCGATAAGACTCTCATATTCGAGTGAAATGCAAAAATGGCCCAATTTTTTAAGGATTTGTTGAGCAAATTAAATCAACAAAATTTAAGGAAATGTCAACGGCTATGATGAAAATTTTATTCTGAAATTCATGTTGTAGGTAAAAAAAATTGGACTCTAGACTTCATTATAAATGGTGGGAAAATCATGTCCATGCGTTACGGTCCTCTCTAATTTATTTACTCACTGAACTATCTCCCGATGGGGTTGTCCAAGCCGAATGTCAAAGACATTCGGCTTGGACGAATCCTTGGTCAAGTTTTTCAACAAAAATAAAAACGTGGGAGATAGGGGTCCCTTGCCGCCAAAGGAGGACTACGGCATCGGTGAGACGTCAGTTGGGAAAAAGGAGTTCTTTGAGAAGTGGTATTACGCGCTGGTCAAATAAAATTATGTCTTCGATTTTAAGCGTGATTTGTAATTGTAATGTATGAAAGATTTAGAGATCCTGTGGAAGGCCTGCCTAAAGCTTATAGACATGCTCGTAGAAAAAGCAAAGGTGTATCCGTTCAGAGAGGCGTGTATGATCGCAGTAGTGGCCATGTTAGTTTACCACCGAAGTCACCTCTAGGAGAATACCATCAGTATCATCCCAATGGTCGCTAACCGTGTGTAGACCAACAGTCGTACGTCGCTGTACAATTGCTCAGCAGGGAGGCCCATCAACGCCATGTCTCTATCCTTTATGATGGCAACGGCGGTTTGGAATATGTATTAGAGCAACGTTTAGACGGTGTCGTTAAAACTGAAGATACCACCACGGTCTTCCAGTGCTGCGGGTGTTATTGGCACGGGTGCACACTCTATTAACCTCACCGGATCCCTCCTATCAACAACAGCCGACATGAGACCATAGGAACACACTATGAAGTGACCTGAGCCTGCCGATTGCCGTATACACGCTCGTAGAAATGTGTGAGTGTATGTTTAATGCGATGAAACGCACCGACATGGACTTGAAACAATTTGTACTTCAGCACAAGTTGTACAGCAAGGAGCCCCTCTGTCCCAGGGATGCATTCTTTGGCTGGCGTACAAATTGTCTCAAGCTCTTCCACGAATCAGATATGTCTTGTGGAGAAAATATCAAGTACTTGAATGTGTGTTCATGTATCCTTACGTTTGAAAGTACAAACAATACCCCATCGGCCACCCCAAAATTCACTTGGAAGCAAATTGTCTGTTAATCGATCAAGTAGAAGGCATAGTCAAAGTTACCATGACGCCTTCACGGGATTTATTCATGCCTGTATTTCCTACGCGGATGCACGACAAGTTAATGTTTATCTTATATAGGAAATGTGGCAAAGAGAAAAATCAAGGTCCTTGTCAGAACCACGGCAAGAAAGATCGTTGGATGATAGGCGTCTGGGTGATTAACGATATCCGTAAAGTAGTTGAAAAAGGCTACATCGTTGAAGCCGTACACAAAGTGTAGGAGTATAAAGTATCTGTGTACGATCGTAAGAATTGTTGTGGTGGATTGTTTCACGGGTACATTGATACTTTTCTAAAAATTAAACAAGAAGCCATCGAATGAGCAGAATGTTGTTCCTCATAAGAAATATAAGTTAGCTTAAATTCAAAATTATGAGTAAAGGGAAGGGTTAAAACTTTATTTTGAATACACCTCTCATGTGTTTCCGCTAATTAATGTATTGTACAGAAGAAATATTTTATTAAATTTGGTTATAAAACTAATTGTACAAACTTGCCTAGTGATATATTCACTGTAAGCATTTATAAAAGTAAAATAATACCAAACTTGTGATGTAAGATACACAAACAATGCTATATTTAGCTACACAAACAATTATACACTTATAAATATATAATTTCTACAACCCAAATAATTATCTTTTGAGGGAAAATATGACATTTTGGTTTTTTGTGTCAGAAATTATTGAAAAATAAACCACTTTGATTGTCTTTTATGAAAAAACAATTTAAATATATATTCTCTTGTTTTATAAAACCTGAGTTTTTAGTAATTTAAAATATATAAAAATAGTAATATAGTAATATTATGAGGTTGAAATTAGCGAGGAAATAAACTATTCTAAATGCCTCTTATTAAAAATTTAAATTGTACAACTTCTTAATATAATTTTATTCTATTGTTTTATAATGACTTGATTATATTTTTGGGAACTACTCTCTAATGACCATTATTTGAATGGGATCAGAAATTTTAAGTTTAACTTAAACTTAAAGCTAACTTTTTTACATACTTAGTTTATAATATAATTTTGGTAGAAGGAACTGAATTAGATGGTTTTAAAATTACTAAAAATACTTTCATATTTTCATACGTCAAGTATTGCAGACTTAAGTTGTTACTTTCAATCTAAACATAAGAATATAATAGTACAAAGGTATATACAGTATATAAGTAGTATAAAAGTTTTCAGTTTCTAAAAGGCCCTTCTTTGGATTGGACCAAGGTTACATTGATGTGTAGCCATCCACCTATTTATTATTACCATTCAAATAGTATATATTTTAAATTAATAAATGTGTAGATCTAGTCAACTAACACTGAAACATTATTTCGGAAATATTTAACAGCTAACCATAATATCTTGGTTCTTAAATATTTATAAATAATTACACATTTAGTTTTGATATGGACAACTATTTTGAGTGAGTTAAATCCTTAAACGTTGGCTCTCATCATTAGCTGATAAGTATAGTTAAGTTTGACCTATTTTCATAAGGTGTATCAAGCAACATTTTGACTTACACATCACATTTATTTAAAACTATTTGAAAAAATATGGTACCTAAATTACATCACTAGACATTATTTTAATAAATATGAATATTCTATTCCTGCGAAAGAGCTTGCAGGCTAGATGGTACGAAACTGATTGAAATTCCTCCACTTTTTCCTAGCACTATGTGCAAAACATAAGTAAACACACGTTACTGAAAATCTTGTGATTTCAATCACTAACCATTCCAATCGCAGATGCATAACTCCATGAGCGAAAGGCCTAAACATTAAATTAAGCCTATTTTGATAAGTGTGAAATGCTTTAAAATACGTTAATAAATATCTTAGATAAAATGTAGGGCTATAAAAATAAATATTTTATTTTAAATATAATTTTATAAAAAACTAATAGTTCCCTAGCTATAAATTTTTGTTAACCTCTATGGTTGACAAAGATGTTCCTTTTTCTCTATCTTTCTCTAAAAATGTACATCATTTCAATTATGCTCTTTAGTGGAAGGTGATGCAATTTTACGTTCTTATGCTCCTTGTAACCACCAAAAATGAACTGTAGATATTAATGTATCTAGAGACGAAACCATTTTACAAACAGGCTAACCATTTGTATCTAGTGTACTCATAGGGAGGCCAAATTTAATACCCTTTACACTTTTTAAAGGCCTATTGGAGTTGTTTGCCTCAGTATACTTTTCATCATTGTAAAAGCTGTTATGTTTATCCTAATAAATATATATACTGTAAATATTCACAGTATACTTTACACTGTGTGTATACTTTTTCACGATTTAAATAAATATTGTAAAAATTGTTATGTTTGTGTTTTAACGTCTACACCCGCACATCCCTCCTATCCTATAAATACAAGCCCATATAGCTTATAAGCTCAGTCTGCACACCCTGATCACTCATCAACTACAAAAATGACGAAGCACACGCCATCAGGATTTGCATATGTAATAGTCAATTCCGAAGGTAAATGTGTGAAACCTCCTGTTTATAGTGTTGTAAATGTTGTGGATACCTTTCTTCATAAACTTGTTGAAGAAGAAACCATGATCATCGAGTGTAAAACCATTTAGGAAATACCACGCCCAGTTCATCCAACCAAAATTTTAACCTCGATCTCCCCGTCCTCAGCAGTCGAGCTCAATACAAGCGCGTTAACCATTATACGCCACCGAGGCGGGTTTTTGTATATGTTAAATATATTATATCAAAATATTTTTTTGCTAACATTAAATTTCTTTGTTGTTTAAGTGTTGTGGGAATAAATATTATAAAACTGTTTTGTTGGCATTTTAACGTCTACACCCTCTCTCTCCTATCCTAGAAGCTCCGTCTCAAACATTATGGACAAAATACTTTCTCTTTGGGTAGACACCTAAGTCACAACAATGTTGCCATCTCCTTCGTGTCTTTGATTCTCCAACCAGCTTATTTAGGGGTTAAAAATAATAACATTTTATTGGCAGTTTTTTAATTGACAATCAGCAATTTTTTAATTTAAAACATTCATAACAACAACAAGCAGAAATATTATTTAGGTCTTTTGACCAATACATATAAAATATATCTACCATCTAGAATATGACTAGGAGCCAACTCCAAAATAATTTAGGACACGCTGAGAGGTGCTAGAACGTATATTGACAATGTCTCCACAGTTTTTACCTGGCAATCTTACTCTTCCAACAAACTCGGCCACAATAACATTCGGTTCTCTTCTGATAGCACAACGTTATAACTTTTGTTATTCACAAGTTCGTTTAAGCACTTGACATGGTTGTATTCCTCAGGTCTAACGCACTGCACAATACCTCCTCGTCCCAACAGGCATCCTGGTGAGCAACATTTTGAGGTATTTGATGACATTGATGTTTGTGCCGAATAAGATTGGAGAGCTTTGCATAGGATCCGCCGCATTTAAATGGCATAATGTCAATTGGAGATGCAGCAAAATAAACACTCGCTCTACTCACAAACTCTAACGGTTTTTTTTTTTTTTTAAATCTCACCGGTAGCTCTGGTGACGCCAGCAGAGTGCTACAAACACATGAGCACGTCTAGTTTATTAATTCACTTTAAAACATCACACTTTGTCCTCCGAGATATATCATACAGCGTGCTTTAGATTTAAATCGCTTACAATCCATAAATAGATTGACTTTGGAATGAAAACGTTACCGAAACTGCTCATACCGAGTATGTAGTCGGTGGGCGTTTCACATATAATTTTAACATTTGAATAATTTTTGTACATTGTTAAATCCTCGAGATTTACAGGTTCTTCGGGCTTTACCTCCTCCGGTGGTGGTGGTGGGCACGCAGGTCACTCTACTGACTGGTAGGTAGACGACTCTGGTTGCGGGTACTCGGGCGACTCTGATGCCTGGTAGGTAGACGACTCTTGTGGCGGGTACTCGGGTGACTCTGATGCCTGGTAGGTAGACGACTCTTGTGGCGGGTACTCGGGTGACTCTGATGCCTGGTAGGTAGACGACTCTGGGGGTGGTGGTAGCAGCGTCGTGAAGGACGGTGGTGGCTGTGGCAACACAGCCACAACGTCCCCTTTGCGGAAATTATACACGGCGCACGTCATATCCCACATATAAATTTCCTCGATTCTCTCGTAGGATAGTACTTCCATCGCTCTTATCGTGTGACAGGTAGAGTCGCAAAACTTGATATAGCCTTGCTCCTCTAATTTTTAAATTACATATCTATCACTCACCGCCACACTGTGAACATTCTCCCCCGTCATATAGGCATGCCCCTCAATCGTATGACCCGCAAACATTAAATTAATATATCCGGTTCTAAGCATGGTGAGCGTATTTGAGAGCTAAACGTGCTGTAGGGCCTACGATGCACATGTATTAACCGCTCCGCTGCCCGTGGTTGTCATTGGTAACTACACCGTCTCTTAAACGCGTTCAAAGTTCACAATGGTAGGTGAACTGGGTTTTACTTCGGTGCAGGTAAATACCAGTTTTTCTTTATTTAGCTCACACACGTCTTCATCTGTTAAGAGTACCAAAACGACAGGGTAAAAATACACAAAACTCGCCATCTAGATATGCTATTAGACGTCTCCAGAACTTTGTATTGACAACTTTTAATTTATCCACCGAGTACTGTTGATCTACGGTTAAATTACACAATTTTACGGTCTGCACGGCGTCGACAATATTTACCAGTTGCTGTAACTTGTCCATCTTGAACCGCTCTATAAACGTTTATCAATAGACCACCAGGTGGGCGCCCCTCTTTATAGCCACCCCCTTCCTCCCCCGTTTGACCTCACACGGTACGAGAAGAACAGGGTCACGATCTATTCTTGTCTCGAATTGTCTTGTCTGCCCGCCAACCTGGCGCTAGGGAAAAACCCGTTGCCCAGGTCAATTACCTCAATATCTATTCTTGTCTCAACTCGTCTTGTCAGGCCGACATACTGGCTCCAGGGAAAACCCAAGGAAGTTGTGACACACTGACCTAGTTCATGATCTATTCTTGTCTCGTGAGACGTCAAGTTGACGCCAGTGAAAACCCCCGTTGCCCGGGGCAATGACCTCAATATCTATTCTTGTCTCAACGCGTCTTGTCGGGCTGACATACTGGCGCCAGGGAAAACCCATTGCACCCTCGTGATCTATTCTTGTCCTGACTTGTCTTGTCGACCCACCAGGGTTGCGACACATACCTCTAAGGAGGGTGGTCTCAAGGCAGGGGAACCATTTATCACACTCTACCCCAAACGGTCGTTAGGAGAGGTTCGTGCTGCCTGTTCCGGGACAGTCTGACAGAGCCTTGTGACGGATGAGTCAATGTTCATTCTACCCCCGACAGCCATAGCGCGAGGTTCTAAATAAACTACAACGCCCTAATCAATGAATAAAAACTCCAACACATCAATCCTAGCCAATAATTAATTACCAATCATTAATAATTAAACGGTCGTCCGGAGAGGTTCGTTCCAGTACAGTCCGACAGGGCCTTGTGACGGAGGAACCAATGTTCATTCAACATAAGACAGCCATAGCGCGAGGTTCTAATAAACAAATCGATGAATAAAACTCCAACACCTCAATCCTAGCCAAAAATCAATTAACAATAATTAATTAACAATCCTTAATAATTAATCATCTAGAACCAACATGCCCGGGGTTGGTAGGCGAGGGAGTGATAGGGGGAGGGGGAGGACCTAATCAGCACCTGGGAAATGAGGTCAAGGGGTGGAAGGGTGTGGCCGAGCTAAAATGATTTAGCTCGCACAAGTGATTACCTGTTATGAAATATTAATTACCGACTAGTTTGGCGTCTGTCGGGTATTCTCATGTTCTACCCCTGAACCCCTAGACTTTCCGTCGTTTGATTTCTGCCCCCCCCCCTTTTTTTACTCCCCTCTTGGCTGGTTGCGCATGCGTGGCCTTCCTGAGGTGTGATTGGCTTATTCTTCCACCCCTCTCTTATCCCTGGTTCTCATCCCTGGCGGTGAGATTTCCGTACTTTCTTTTTTTTTAGTACTACGAGTGTCGTACTGAGAAAAACACCTTTTTTTATTGTGTAGAACCGACTGGCTGACCTACTATAGTTCGATTCGGCAGGGTCTCGGAGGATCTTCACCTCTACATCAGGACGCTATGGCGTCCAAAGGAGTGGTATCCTGGGCTCGCCTGAGCTAGCCCCCGCCACTGCTGGTTTGCTCACAACATATTAATCTGCTGGTGCACTCTACGCTCTATTGTTTTCCGATAGAAACGTTTGGAGTAGAGGATCGTTGGCTACGTTTTCCGATGGCTAATGAACTTGTCTTACTGTAAGGTACCGTACTTGTTAGAAGGAGACATGGTGGAGGTCTTGTTACTTCGCTGAACTCTTGGCGTGCAACCGACTATAGTAATATGGATGTGATATCGTCCGACTAACCGAGTGAAGAGTAGCAGCGAACTAGGCCCCCTTAGGGCAGTTAGTTCGTTTTGCTAATATGTTTTTCTTGTGTACTCTGTGAGGTGGGAATGCCTACCTTAGCTACACCTGGCTGCTAGGGTTGGGTGGTCTGCCCACCAATATTGTTAGCATGGGTTCACCATTGTTCAAGTTTTATGGTGGTTATGTTTTAGCCTTTATACCAGTTGGGTGACTAGTAGACGGCTAGGCCCCATTCGGACAGCTAGTCAGTTTGTTTACACGTGTTTCTTGTATACTCTGTAAGGTGGGAATGCCTACCTTCTTAACACTAGCGTGCTAGGGTTGATGCTACGCCCAGCTGTATTGGTAGTGTGGGTTCACCATAAGTTAAATTTTGTGTTAGTTACATGTTAGCTTTTATACCTGTAGGGAACTTACTCATATCAATATGTGGGTGCCTTGACTAAATAAAAATAGTTGCGCCGAAGCGTTGTATTGTTGTTAAGATTTGTTAAATACAATTGTTACTGTGGGGTACGTCTGCCTTCGGTATTAGGGAGTTACTGGAAGTAATTATCAGCCTAATTGGGTTGTCCGGGCCTGTTCTAGGACCCGCCTACTTTATTGCTATTTAGTATTGTTGTAGCCCCTGTTTTGGGATTTTCGAGTATATGCGACACCGCAGGGCGTCGTTGGGTTGTTACTTTATCTCTTCCATTGGACTAGCGCCTTAAGCCTCGCCCTGGAGGACAGTTACCCTTATATTATGCACTTTCTAATTGTAAACCTTGATATTTGACTCGGTGTTGGTATACCACTACCAATGCTGTAGGTCCCCAATTGGGGCGTTCTATTTATTAGATTGTGAGGTACAGTTGACTCCCCGGTACTGTTGGCATGACCTTAACGCTGTTTAGATTGTTTACCTAAACGGGTACACTTGAGTATTTTATTGGTTAGGGTCCGCCTTAGGGCATTTTGAGTAAACTGTACTTGTGGCTTTAGCCAATATCTAATATAGTTTGGTTTCTAGGGTACCCCCAGATGCACTACTTGGCTGCTTGCCAGCTGTATTATTCCTTTGTAATCTGTTGAAGAGAACGCCTACGATTCCTTGTGATACGCAAATAATGGACAATCAAAATCCTATGAACATTCTATTGATTTGGTTATGTATTATCTAATGTGTTCACCCAATAAATTGTTGCTTTCAATGTTATTTGTGTTATGTATACGTGCACCCCTCCCCTTTTAGCTCTATAAGGTAGGGTGCAGGGGGAATAATGGTAAATCAAACGGATGTGGAAAGTAGGTCAGGGGTTGGGGGAAGGGGAAAACCAACAGCCAAGGAGAGAGCAGGAGGAGGGTCACGTGACCAAATCTGGCCAATCAGATATAAGTAGGTCAAACTGGGCTGCTAGGTCGAGCGGGATACTACAGCTTTTCTTCCTAAAAAATAGGGATTGTGAGTGACTGCATATATTTCTACATCATAATCAAATCACTCTGTTCTAAACACCAATTTTATTACCTCATTAATCAATTTTATAAATAATAAGGTTTCATTTCTATAAACTCTCATTAAGTACCCAATAAAATGAGAATTCCCTTTAGAAAAACCTGGAAAAATAAAGAATTTTCTGGTAAAAAAAAATAGTGGTAGCCCTGAAAGTAAAATCAAATCAAAGCTTTATTAAATACTCTGTACAACCAATTTTTTAAATAAGTGTGTCAACTGTAGCTTTAACTTAAAGGAACTAATTTTATGTGATTCCTTATTAATTATAAATCGGGTTGGTCATTAGCAGCTTTACATCTCACGGGAAACAAATTTAAAATACAAACCAATCATCAACGCTAGCTATTGTTAGTAGATGAGAAAAATACACAATATTAGAATTCAGTTTTCTTTGGCCACTTGAATTCGAAATCTGAGTTCCCCTGTCAAAATGCCCAATGCTTTCAGTATGGAAAACACACAAATGCTACACGATTGTGCATAAAAATATTGAATTTTTATATATTCGTCTATAAGATAGAAATCAAATTAATTATTTAATGACACGTGTACTCATTTTATCTCCTTTTATCTTTTGAACTACTTCTTAAAAAATGAAATATTTATGTCATTTTATTAATCCTTATGGGTAGTGCTAGTAATGCAAAGTGTGAAGTGGCCAGAGCTGACATTTCGGTCAAAACTCGTATAGAAGTTTTGACGTGTAAGAAACTAATTTAATGGAAACTGACCAAGTTTTGAACACGCATAAACACCCAAAAAGATACATTTTTTTTTTTAGTTTTGATCTTATTTTGGCCCACAATTTTAAAGCGAGAAATAATAAAATTTCATAGAATATATATAACTATTTTTATTATCTTCAGACGTGATAAGAAAAACCTGTCAAAGTTAGCACGCAATTATCGGTCTCACCCGCCTTAGTAGACAGATTATTTAAGGCGTCACTCTCGTATTAAACGGTCCTTATGTTGACGGGAGATTGGGGTTCGAATCCCACTCGGGTCTACTGAAGTTGTCTTGTACATATATGTTGTCCCACTCATCTTGAAGGCAAATGCGGGTTGATTATCTCTAAAATGCTTCCTTCCTCATCCCTACCTTAATAGAGTAATTATTATATACTCGGTCTCTCTGGCATAAACTGGGAGGAACTTTGCCTAAAATATTTTTGTTAGGGTCTCTGGTTTGTTAATAATATCCTTGTCAAATTTCAAGCTTTGCTAGCCCTGGCACAAACTACGAGTCGCAATGATTATCTGTAAACAAGTTTACAATATTAGAAAAATACTTATATAAGGAGTTAATGTCCTCCAATTTTAACAAAACTCGGTATACAAATAGTATTTCAAGGGCTAGGAACAAGCGTTTAAAGAAAAAACGTGAAAAAACTCAACGTATTTTATCCAACCCCAACCAATCTAGGCATTCTAGTTACATATTGAGCCTTTAGTAAATCATAATTATTTTAAAATTATAATATTGTAACTAAAAAAACCACACGAACAACCTAAGTCTAACCGAAACAAAATTATTTCAAAAAATAGATTTGCTTTATTCAGTTTCAAAAAATACACATAAAAAAAGGTCCTTTGCTCTAGTTATTTAGAAAATATACATTTAAGAATTAATAATATACGCTCGCTTAGATCAACACAGAAGATATAGAGGTTTTAATTGTGGCCATACCACACTCGTAAATATTAGAAATTGGTTTATTATGTGAGAAACTATTCCAAATTATTCATGCAGTTGTATTTTTAATAAAAAAATACTTTTGATCCTTATTATAAAACAGATATCCAGTAGTACAATGTCTCAATTATATCCTAAAGCCTGCAAGGTGAAATATTTCATTAGATAATCTAGAAAAAAGTAAATACAATATATTTGTATGCACTATTTAGAAAACAAGACAATATTAAATAAAATAACCCTCTCAGTTACAAATGTAAAAACTCTTGCAAATTTATTTTTAAGGTCTTAATACCCCACCTGGAGTTATTCTAATGAACCCGGGTGTACTGAGGATGTTTTTTCCTGAATAGTTTCCCACTCTCCACTAACAATTCCCTTAAATTCAATCTTCCTCATCCTTAACCAATTAGCATAATTAGTACATAAGCGTATAACCCGAATGATCAGTAAGACGCGGTGCTAAAAAAAAACTATTGTCATTCCCTGATTGTAGAGATGTCTAATTTATAGGTCATTTTTACATACTTTAATTAATCTTTTGGTAATTTTTAAACGGTTATGTTGAATATTAATAAGTTTTGTAAATGGACTAATCAAACATTTTATTATTCCTCATACAATTGTTGGAATGAGAAGATAATAAATATACATTTCAAATGAATCTATACCTTCTCTACTTACATGGTTGGAAACGCCATCTTCCTAGTGAGCCGCTGCTACTAAACTGAAATGGTGACATCAATGAAAGCGGTTACTAGAGTTTGTAAATCAAGGTTAATTGCTTAGCAAAATGCAAGTGTAATTATTGTGGTTTTGCGTTGAAAACATTTTAGTTTCCGCTTGTCAAGTGGGTGTTTGATTTAGTCTCGTGCGAATTAATTTTTCATTGTCTTTTTGGTCATTTTTTGGTAAATTTAAATTAATTTTTGGGCATTTTTAAGGTGATTATATAGATTATTTTTTAGACTTTTTGGTCATCAAAATCCGGGCCGCGCTAATTATGAAAACTTTTTCAAATTAGTGCGTTAAATACAGCGGTTGTTTAATTTTTTATCAGTAAGATATATCCAATTCACACAGTTGGGATTAGAAGTTCAAGCTCAGTTAAGAACAGCCCAAAGTGTTGCGAGTCAAATGCCTTAAACTACTCGACCATTCATGTAGACAACCCTTGTAACTAAATACTTGTTTTAATAACACAATGGAGTGGAGGCAAAGTTCCGAAGGAAATGTACCAGTATCTGCTTGGAGAGAGGGTGATAAATATTTACAAATAAAACTATCCCTAGTGCGCTGGGATTTGAACCTTGATCTCTTCGTAACCAAAATATAGTCTAAGTAAGCCTAAGTTCTAGGCCACGTGACGTCCTGTGTGGGAATTCTACAATTAGGTCTAATAATTTTTTATCAATTAGCTATAATAACCTCACTGCCAAAACAAAGTTATGACAATATATTGTGTCCAGAAATAATATTTTAACTTAGCTTATTTTTTAAATATTCTAAAGTAGTATTTTAACTTAACTTCTCTTTAAATGTTCTAAAATAATTTTACGCCTCTTCTTTCGCGGGGCACTTAAAATAAGTTGGCTTTTGTTTCCCATTATTTCAATACAAAGTAATTTAATTTCACGTGTGTGATGTTCTTGTGGATAGCCCGAACGTGTGCTAAGACATGGTGCATAGAAGAAAGTTAATAATTTAAATAAATACTTCGAAAAAACACTTTACAGTAATGATAACATTTTAAATTTAAACTGTACCGGTGGTTCAGATTGAACGCCAACCACACTCAGGCAGATACATTGATTCCTATGTTTGATTTAAAACATTTGAAACACAATTTTAAAGATTCAAAATGGGGAAAAAATTATTTCTCTCTTCATCTCTTTGAAAACGATCGTGGCAACGCTCCAGATGAAAGACAGTGGACAGTTGCCAGCAGGTACACATAGGGCGGTATGCAAGAACAATGTTGGAGTAGGAGAAAAGGTGGAGTCGGCTACTCCTGAGGAAGGCAGCTGCGTCGTGCTAGAACGTCTGGCTTGAGTCACTCAAGGGGGGACGGGGCAGTTGGCCTAAAGGCATTCGGCCTAAAAATGAAACCAAAAGTAATTTGGCCTAAAAGGCGTTTGGCCTAAAGGCATTTGGCCTAAAAGGCAATTGGCTTAAAGGAAGTTGGCCTAAAAGGCATTTGGCCTAAAGGCAGTTGGCCTAAAGTCATTTGGCCTAAAGTCATTTGGCCTAAAATGTAAATTTAAAACCTTCGGTTATCTTCGGAAAGTAAAAGGTACTGTTAGTTGTTTCATCTGAATATAGATAGCACAACTGATGCAAGGTAGTTACAATATTTCTAAAAACATTGACAATATCCTACATACAACTAGATCAGTAGTTCACAAAACACTATATCACCTTTTTTATATATATATTTCGGATATTATTTCCTTGTTAATATATCTCACGGTCATAACGTTAACGAAAAACAATAAGAAAATCCCATTCTCAACATCGTTTACGCGCGGTAAAATTATATGCGTACATTCAAATTATGGGGACTTTTGACAACTTATTCCGAAAGGCAAAATGAAAGTGGAAACCAATATTCAACCCACCCACTTTAAATTTGTCTGAAGTGACGCCCGATTTCCGTTTAGAGTTACTGAGATATATATATGAACATATATTATTATTATTTTTATCTATTGTATTAATAATTAATATATATAATAGTGATGCATTAAATAAATTTCACCAGTAAATATTACAATGCTCATATATATATATATATATATATATAAACTTAAATTGTGGTTTTGACTAGATCCTTAACTCTATTATTATTATTAGAATTATTATAAATATTATTATATAAAATTAGTACAGTTATTTTTTTCAAACAGTGTAACTATTTTTATTACGGTGATATTATTAACAACATGGGCTATGTTAACACAATAGGTCCTTTGTTTAAAAACTATATACTAATTTCCCTCCTAGTAATTAGCAAAGCATTCTCAGGAATTATTTCAACTAATACTCTAATATATATATAAAAATCTATGTAAGAGCAATAAAACCCGTTGTGAAAAAAATACAAAAGATTTTATGGAATTGTAGTTGGTCTTTTTTTAAGTCTTCATAAAACGTAAAAAATACAAAATGTGGAAGCCTTTACAGGATGATAACTTCCTAGGGCAAGAAAAACGTACGATGTAAGTAAGTGGACCTCCGAAAAGCCAATGGCTGCAGCAGAGGCCAGAGGGATAAATCTGACGAGCTTTGGTTGGTAAAAATATCTCACCGCTAGGATCGCTTGTGTTCTCCCATACCAAAAAGTGACAAAAAGGTTTTTTTCAGCAATGTGGCGGGCCAACTTGAGTTACGTAACAGACGTGCCTCAAGTTGGCCCACCACATTGCCGAAAAAAAAATCTGTTTTCGTCTAATCGTTTGTGCTCTATTTGTGCTTATATGTGCCCGAACATGAACATTTGTACTGTTAAACTGGCCAATTTAGAAATTATTTAATGTGGCGGGACAACTTGAGCTCAAGCTAGCCCGCCACATATTGAAAAACACAACATAACAAAATATATTTATGTCAATCCATTGTGTTCCGTTTGTGCTCATATGTGACCGAAAATGAACATTTGTGCTTTAAAATTAGAAAATCTAGAGAACATTTAATGTGGCGGGCTAACTTGAACCTTCCCTATATCATAAACTGTAGAAAAATATAGTTCAAGCTGGCCAGTCACATTTTTAAATATCAATGTAACAAAATTCTGTATTCACCATTCGTTTGTTCTTAGTTTGTGCTCATATGTGCCCGAACATTAACGTTAGGGCTGTGAATCTAGGCCTTTTAGATAACATTAAATGAAGGCGATCCAACTATAGCCCAAGCTATCCCGCCACATATTAAAAACAAAATTTAACAAAATTCTGTTTTCGCCATTAGTTTGGGCTTCGTTTGTGCTCATATGTGCCCGGAAATGAACATTTGTCCTATAAAATTAGAAAATCTAGAGAAGAATTAATGTGGCGGGCTAACTTGAGTCTTCCCTATACCATAACATGTAGAAAAATCGAGTTCAAGGTGGTCATCCACATTTTTAAATAACAATGTAACAAAATTCTGTTTTCACCACTAGTTTTTATTTCGTTTGTGCTCATATGTGCATGAACATGAACGTTAGTGCTGTGAACCTAGGCCTTTTATATAACATTTATTGAAGGCGATCCAGCTAGAACTCAAGATAGCCCAACACATATTGAAAACAAAACATAACAATATTCTGTTTTCGCCATTATTTTGTTCTTTGTTTGTGCTCATATGTGCCCGAAAATAAACATTTGTGCTCTAAAATTAGGACTGCTATATAACATTTAATTTGGCGGGCCAAGTTGAGCCTTTCCTATATCATAACCTGTAGAAAAATAGAGTACAAGTTGGCTCGCCACATTTTGAGATATCAATGTAACAAAATTCTGTTTTCACCATTCGTTTTTATTTCGTTTGTGCTCATATGTAACCGAAAATGAACTAAAGTGCTGTGAAACTAGGCCTTTTAGATAACATTTAATGAAGGCGATCCAACTAGAGCTCAAGCGAGCCCACCACATTAACTGTTTTCTAGATTTTCTAATTTTAGAGCACAAATACTCATTTTTGGGCACATATGAGCACAAACGAAAAACAAACGAATGGTGAAAACAGAATTTTGTTACATTGATATTTAAAAATGTGGCGGGCCAGCTTGAACTCAATTTTTCTACAGGTTATGGTATAGGGAAGACTCAGGTTAGCCCGCCACATTAATTGTTCTTTAGATTTTCTAATTTTAAAGCACAAATGTTCATTTTCGGGCACATATGATCACAAACGGAGCATAATGGATTGACTTAAATAAATTTTGTTATGTTGTGTTTTTCAATATGTGGTGGGCTAGCTTGAGCTCAAGTTGGCCCGCCACATTAAATATTTTCTAAATTGGCCAGTTTCTCAGCACAAATGTTCATGTTCGGGCACATATGAGCACAAATAGAGCACAAACGATTAGACAAAAAAAGGTTTTTTTCAGCAATGTGGTGGGCCAACTTGAGTTACGTGGCAAACAGGCTAAATCTTCTCTTTCTCTCCTCTCCGTTGCACTCTACAAGAGACTTTGAAGGGTGGGATTAGGCAGCAGTCCTTTCCTCCCTCCATTCCTAATAATAGCAAACGACCTTGAAGTAAACCATAACAAAAATTCATTGTTCCCCGACAACTTTCCTTTGGTTCTTTTTCAAACCCACTAACATAATTTGTTTTGAGTTTCACGAGTTGTAGGTGGGCCCCTCTGTCTTGCTTCATCCTTTGCTTTATATAGATTAAATAATTTATTGATTTGTATATTTTTGTGTAAAGTTTAGTGATATCTAATTTTTTTAAATATGTATTTCATCTTCATTTTTGAAAGAAAGATTTTTACTATAAAATAATGAATCGAGGACAAAAATGTGCATACCGCGCCTGCTCAATTACGCGGTGTACTGATGGTAATTTTTCCTACATGGTTTCCCGTTTTTCCACGCAAACGAGGGTACTTCTCATAATTCTATCTTACTCATACCTATCTTATAATTGGTATTAAATGTGGAAAGCATTGACTGGCGTGAAGATACAATGAAAAAACAACACTACTAGAGCTTACTCTATTTACTTGAAAAACATATTTTAGACAGTGAATTATTATTATTATTATTATTATTATTATTATTATTATTATTATTATTATTATTATTATTATTAGCACCGCGTCTTACTACCCGTTCGGGTTATACGCACTTACGCTAATGTGTTATGGTAGGGTGATTGTGAGATGAAATGAAGGACCTACAGTTTAACGTGGAATCCGAACCACGGTGGCGGCCTGGCATTCCACACATTCACAAGATGTCTTGTCAGAGGTGAAGGAAGGGTTTGGAAATCAGATAAATCTGTGCCGGGACTTAGGATTGAACCCCGGCCGCCAGCACAGAAGTCTGACACCTTACCCCTAGACCACCAGGTCACCCAAGACAGTGAAAATACATCATATTCAAATATAACAAATGTACATTTTTGTATAATTATAATTAATTTTAAACTTGAATTAACATTTTTAAGATAAATACTATACTTACTATATAGACTTAATAATTTAAAATGAGAGATTCCTTTAACACACTGGCTCAAAAAGTATTCATTATTAACATTATATATATAAGCTAAACCTTTTTTAAAGGGTTTTGAACTAAAAGTTTAGTACCCTTTAATTAAATAAAAGCTAATGGATATACTTTTGATATTTCACTTGACGAGAAAAAGGGGCATTATGAGTTCTTAAAACCATTGAAATAACTATCATATTTTATAAATTAATTATATCTATGATAAAATGACCTCTCACTAAGCGTTTACTAGAACCAGTGGCGCACTCTATGGGGTGGAGTAAACGGGGCACCTTCCCCCATGACCCCTAATAATTTAAATACAAACATAAATTATTTACTTTATAACTAAAACATTAGACACAGAAGATAAGTCGGATACATAGCTCCTTTTTAAGACTTGGTTTAAGACTTTATATTCAAAACACACACACACATATTAAAAGTGCCACTTATATTCTCATTTGAAAAAAGCACAGCCATAGTAGCTTCCATATATTGTATACAAGAAAATGTATATAGCTAGTACCTACCATTCTGGTAATTAAGTTCGTTTTAGTTTTTAAGTTTCTTAACACAAGATATGGGTTATTACACCGAGGACCTCGCTTATAGAGACTTCAGAATCACTCGCACCCCACCCAATTTCGGTTAAAATTAATACTAAAGTACTTCGAACTGACAAAGCTACCAGAGCGTGTTATTCAACACATTAACATATATTGACTTAGACCAGGGTTCTCAGATTTTAGACCGAAGGATTCTTTGTACCAGAAAAAATGAATGGCCGAACTCTCATAAAAATATTTACACTAGTATTATGATCATTCAATAAATACATTTAAATCTCACAAGTCTTTTATAATGTAATACTTGAATGAATATAAAAGAAGAACTACACTACACCCCGACCTCCGCGTCACTCAAAAACAGGTTTTATTTTGAGTGCGATGACTTATGAGATCAGGTAGTTTATAGCGTTAATACCAACGTACCAGTTTTCTATTTGTGTACAGAGGTGTAATTTTTTTATCACGTAATATAGAAATATTTTGTTAACAACACATAAACCGTACTAAATGTTGATTTCCATACACAGTCCGACACTTTATCTCAGTTGGTAGCGTGTTTGTATACTGAGCTAAAGGTCCCGGGTTCGATTCCCGTAATGTCCGAAAAACGTATCATTGGTTGACTGTGCTTTTCCCCTTTCACAATGATGAATTAACTATCAGGGGGCTGGATGTTGTATTTGTTCTAGATTTAAGTTAGTTTGTCAGACTCTGAGGAAATAATCTACATTCTATGGTGTGTCTGTCACTAGTTTTATATCGAGTGTCACTAATTGAGCGTGAACTGGGAAAGAAGGAAGGGTTGATAGGGTGGGGTATTACCAAATTTTTCTCCCCCCATCGAAATGTGCCTTCCTCCAGTTTGTTAAACTTCCCTATGATATACTTGAGTTTGAAGCTGAGAGATGGTTTGCATCAAACTTCAGAAAGATTCTATAACAATCTATTATTATTTCTAAATGTTTAAGGGACACCCCAAATAGCTTTTAGTGGCATTCCATTTTCAAATATTTTCCACTGGCTTGGAGTCAATCCCCTAAAAACTCCTTAAAAATAGTATTTTTACAAACTACCTCGCCCGACACTAATAAAGCTTCGCCGATACTCTTGATAGTCATCACAATACTTTTTTTTTCATTGTGACTTACTACCCGTTTGAGTTGTACACATACATCAATTTACCCTAATGAACCAGGAATGAGGAAGGTGACATTTTAGATTGAATGTACCTACATTTGCGTATATTGAGAGTGGGAACCATTTTAGGGAAAAATACCCTTGTTACACCCGGCTGGGATTTGAACTTCAATCTTAGAGGACAACATTATTTCCAACTGAGGGGGGGCGGTGGGGATATAGGTGGAGGACACACATATTATCTCCAACTTTGAGGGGGGCATATATTATTTCCAACTTATATAACATAAATGTAGCTGAATCTAATATTACCGTTTAAATATATAGTTTGACACACTCAGTTGAACATTAATATAAATTCAAGATTTTCACTATACTACAAATTGGTTTATGAATAGGCTTACTTACAAGAGGGTTATTAAATTTATATTGAAAAGTTAACACATAATTTAAGTGAACATTTACGCCACCAAATACCTTAATTCTTTCATTAACTTGCGTACTATATACATTTGTTCATGTACTACAATAAACTATGTTCTTGTAAAAAACATATTTATGTGTGTCATACAACCACGTGATTTATTAAATTTAGAAATGATGTTTCTGAAGTATGTTTTAAGATGGCACTGATAACAAAAAACTATATCCACCTTGCATGGGGAGATTTCTCTTCCAGACTACTGTCCACATTAATGAAGCAAGATTAATTTGTTTAATAAGGTTATAAAATGCATATGTGAAATCTTGCAGTTAAGTAAACTATTTAAACAAATCATTCAATTCACTATAGAAGAGGACTTTTCCATAAAGTAAAACTATTGGGGGTGACATGTTTACCCGCCATGAAATCACTTACTATTTGTTTCGTAAATCTAATATAATGCCTGGATTCACGGGTGATATTTTACCCTTGGATAACATTTTCGGAGAAACCACAAATAAGGGCGATTTTAATTTGCTTTTTTAAGGAAAGTACAGCAGTTAGGACTGAAGGTTCATATTCACCAGGTGAAAAAATGTTCTGAGCAAATAAAATACGAATCATGACTGCATTTTCCATCTCATTCAGAAGGGAATACATCTTCGTCTGACATCAGAATCTTTAGGGAAGTCATGGTGTATAACACCATATCTCTTAGATTACTTTTATTGCATACGGCAACGGTACAACGCTTTACCTGCATTTTTTTAGTATCGGTATGACACTTTTCGTAACCCTTCACACATAAATACAATACAATAAACATACAAACATTTACTATTCACATTGACTTTGGAAGCATACTTGACATAAATAAGAAGTTAGTAACGAGCGCACCCGCCTCGTTGGCGTGGATAGCTAACGTTCTAGTCGTGTTGAGATCTACTGAATAATAATAAAAAAAAGTGCGGCACTGCACAGTCACATGATCTGAACAGAAGCAAGCTTGGCTAGGTTACGATCAGACGTTACAGCAGCGCTGCGAGTTAGGGTAGAGCTGAATGCTGGCAGGTAAAGTGAACGAGCCTACGCTACAACTCTTAGTAGCCTTAGTATAAGGAAGGACCCATCAAGATGACCAAATAAATCTTAAAATTTGAAATTTCTCAGTGAGTTGAGTAATGGCAGGAGGAAGGGGAGCTTGGGGGTCAACATTTTCAAAACTAATATATTTAATTACTTCTCTGTATTGTAAAGAATATAAATTTATTAATTAGGTACGGGAAATAATACAAATATACATTTACATAATAATAATAATAATAATAATAATAATAATAATAATAATAAGAATTATTATTATTATTATTATTATTTAAAATTGCAATCTGAGAAATAGTGGTGATGGACTATAATAGAGAAAAAAACTTTTTGAGATGAGGAAAAAAAAAAAAAATTTTGACGGATAAATAAAGATAAATCAAATCTCAGATAGCCAAAATAACATTAGACTCTAAATTTCTCAAATTGGGTTGGGGAATAAGGGGTCCAAAATCTACAAAATTAATAGAAACTACTACATCTCAGTGCAGTGTCGTTAAAAATTGAATTTTGGTTGGCAGGTAGAAGAACAACTATAGATAAAGAAAGTATTCTTAAAACTATGTGTTTAAATGGGAGTTAGAGAAATTATGATTGGAGAGGAGAAGGGAAAATTTTCAAAAACCAATAGAAACAATTACTAACAGAACAATTTATTTGATAAGCTGAGGTGCTTATTACTAGAGTGATTCTTTCAAATTCATTCATGTTTAATTAGTAAATTTAAACTATTTCTTTTGGTGTTCATTTCAACAATGTATCCGCGTTAGCAAGCAAATATCGATGCAAAGACTGCATATATATATATATATATATATATATATAATAGATTTCACTTCTTATAGTAGTTAATTTGTGGCTTCATCAACATACAAAGTTCTCGCCTCATACGTGTTTGAAATTGTATTTTTGGTAATTTAGATCAGGGTTTCTCAAACTGCGAGGCGCGAAGGGATTTCAGATGAGGTGTGAACCAATCTTTCACTTCCTTCGACTTGCTAAATTATGATTAACTAAAAAATTAATATTCTGTTTGGCCTATGAAGCAATACAATTAATTAATATCTTACAAAACTTTACTATTTTTAATAAACTTCTACAAAGATCTTATCAGAAAATAAAGAAATCAATTAAATAATAAATGTTTCATTTTTGTATTTTAACGTAAAAAAGTTACTTTATTCTAAGAATAAGAGTCTTAACAATTACTTTTAATGTTCATATAAGACTCAAGAGAATAGAGTTTGAGAAAACCTGGTTTAGATGATTTGGTAAAAATAAGATAATTTACCCAACTTAAATGTGAGCGAAGCCGTGGGCAAACTCGAGTAAGTTAATATGATTATAAAAAAATGAATGATTGATTAATTCATTTAGCAAAATTAATAAACAAAATATACTTAGAAAGACTGATAAAATATACTTTGGCACTTATTTCAAAATAAAACAAAATTATTAAAATGGTGTGACCACATGTATGTGCTAATTAATAAAAAACGGTACGGGTACAAAACGGTACAAAAACTAGTACAAAACCTTGGCAATGTAAAAAGTTCAACATACAAAAGTGCTATTACAGGTTAATGGATGTGCTGCTATACCTTGGGAAGTAGTAAATTGAGAAAAGACTTATATATTTTGAAACGGTAGTATATACTATTTAACTAAACACTACACACCTCGCCATCTATTAGCATCACTACAAATCTTAACGAATGTTTCCGGAGACAGCAAAACATATTTTAATAAATGGTGTAAAAATTAACTTTACAAAAAGTCATTTGGCCTAAAGTCGTTTGGCCCCAAAGGCGTTTGGCCTAAAAGGCATTTGGCCTAAAAGGCATTTGGCCTAAAGGCGTTTAGCCTACACTTTAGGCCTAATGACGGGTACCCACTCAAGGTCACGTGAAGAAATCTTACACAGAAGTACCACAACCCGAAGGGAAATAAAATTCTCTACAACCACTGGCTTCTAAAGTGTCGATTGTGCTTGTAATGTTTGCAAACCTGCTTAAATATGACCGCTAATTTATTGAAATGGCGGTATCAGTAAAAAGCGTGGTATTTAGTGAGAAAGAGAAATTATATTTATTGGAACTAATCAGGAGGTTTCCAATTGTAGAATCAAGAAAAACAGTTGTTGGGACCATTGGGTGGGCGGGAATTTATAGGATGTTTAACTCTTCCGGTAATTTCCAAAAGGTAAGTTCATTTGACCGTACATTATTACCGGGTTGAACTATTCCACACCCAAATAAACGTTTATTTTGGGGAGTTTGTAGAAACACGCAAGCCTGTAACTAACTAAATATGTTACTAGATTACAAAGTTGAAAAGTTTATAGTTACATGAATTTTAAAGTGGAATTTAAATAGTGCGCTAGATAAGCTAGATGAATATTACAATACAGGTGTTTTAAAGAATATTAATATAACATTTTTGCGTTTATTTTGCGATATTTTAAGGTTACATGTGTTTTATACAATATTAATATAAGATATTATACAATATTAATATAAGATTTTTACGTTTCTTAACACGTTTATTTAAGCAATTTGAACAAAGCTTGAGGAAGTACGGGATTTTTATCAGGAGAATTCTCCTTTACACGTTTTGTTTAAGGCGGTACAGCTTCTAAAACATAATTTGTGTCAAGAGCACAGAGCGGGGCCCTGATAGGAAATTCAATTTTCTATCCAAACATATACAGTCAACTCTCGATTCTACGACCTCTCACGGTTCCCTGGAAAAGGGTCGTTATTTCGAAGGGGTCGTTATTGGAATTTTAACAGATTTTGTTCCACCCCTGACCTTCATACGAACAAAATTGCACTTTTTAGACAACAAATATCGTCATCAAAAATCGTTCACAAAATCCAACCAAAAACGTAACCAAATCAAAATAACAATGTTAAACAATAGCATGGGTCGTCAAAAATTGTTCACAAAATCAAACCAAAATATTAACCAAATCGAGAATCGAAATAACAATGGCAAAAGCAAGCCTGGCGCGTGATGTAGCGGCAGTCGCGTGCGGGGAAACATTGTCTCGCTTGTGGGAGGGGGTGGACAGAGTCAAGTGTTATTGGCTGGTGGTGACCTGGTGGTCTAGGGGTAAGGTGTCAGACTTCTATGCTGGCGGCCGGGGTTCAATCCTCGGTCCCGGCAAAGATTTATCTGATTACCGAACCCTTCCTTCACCTCTGACAAGACATCTTGTGAATGTGAGGAATGCCAGGCCTCCACCGTGGTTCGGATTCCACGTTAAACTGTAGGTCCTCCATTTCATCTCACAATCACCCTACCATTACACATTAGCGTAAGTGCGTATAACCCGAACGGGTAGTAAGACGCGGTGCTAATAATAATAATAATAATATTGGCTGGCATTGATGAGGTGGTGTCTATTTTTATACCTGACCCACCCCAGTTACTAGTAATACAGCGCTCACAAAGATAATAGCAACGCAGCGACCTAAATAAATGCAACAAACACATTTTACAGCCGATTTCCTTAAATTTTTAAATCTTTTTTCCCACATTTTTCACTGTTCCCCAAAAAAGGGTCGTTACTTCGAGAGGGACGCTATTCCCGGTGTCGTAGAATCGAGAGTTGACTGTAAGTGTGCATAGGCTTAGACCCTACAGATCTGAGCAATTTGACCAAAGCTTGAGGAAGTACGGGATTTTTATCAGGAAAATTCTCGTTTACACGTTTTGTTTAAGGCGCTACAGCTTCTAAAACATAATTTGTGTCAAGAGCACAAAGCGGGACCCTGATAAGGAATTCAATTCTCTATCCAAACATATAAGTGTGCATAGGCCTAGGATCTAAAGATCTGAGCAATTTGACACAAGTTTGAAGAAGTACGGGATTTTTTTGAAGGAAACTCCTCCTTTACACGCTTTTTTAAGGTGTAACATTGCCCAAACCTGAATTTGTGTCAAAAGCACAGAGCGGGGCCCTGATAGGATATTCAATTCTCTATCCTAACATATAATCGTGCATAGTCCTAGACCCTACATATCTGAGCAATTTGACCAAAGCTTGAGAAAGTACGGGCTTACCATCCGTCCCTTCTTATGGTATCGTTATCTTATAGCTTTGTATATGGGGTTATTTTGTTTAAATTTTCTAATGTTGAGCATAGGGCACTTGTATCTTAGTCTTCGGACTTGATCCAAAGAAAGGTCTATTTTCTAATTGTTACTGGTCGACATAATGTTTATTGCGTTTCATTTAAAGGCGCATGTATAATAATTTCTATATATTAGTTCTAATATTAGATATATATATATATTTGTTGAGATTTATAATAAAGGTGATTGCATTTCACACTATATGCGCGAGTTATACAAACTTTGAATCTTAGACTTCCATGCTGACGCTATATATATTTATACGTTAGGATTTATAATTGTGTTCATTGCATTCCAATGTTGAACGCACTAGTTGTATTAACTTCAAGCTTAATTGCAAAATATATTGATTTTTATATGTATAATAAAGTCAATTACATCCTTTCCATTATGGAGTAATTTCAATAGCTTGGATGAAAAGCGCATCACGCGGTTATGTTATATTTATATTCACATTTTGTATCTTCTTCTTTTTTTCTTTTTTTATAATTCGCAATAAAAAAAATTGTTACTCTCAGATAAACTTCTTGACAGATTTTCCCATCACGCTTCCTTATATATTTATTAGATGAGAAGTTTACACGTCTACCTGGGCCCTTTTGTAGACACGCCTGTGGAAAAAAAAAGGATTTAAAATGTCATAGTAGCTATAAAAGTGCGCCTAAACTAGCCAAGAAGTTTGTAGTTTGAAAAGCCACAGTGACTGAAAAAAAAATTGATTCTAAAATGTAATTGTTTAATGCCTGAAAATTGACTGAATCTCTGAATTACTTATCACCCAAACACTACTCTGATTTTCATTCTAAACCAAATCATGTGTGCTATTTTGGAAAGATTGCAGTGTTATTTGTCGTTTCAAACACTCCCGATATTCTTTTTAAACACAATCGTTAGATCCCATATTTGAAATATTTCAAAAAATTTAAAATTACTCATCTGTAAATCATCCTTAATCCATAAAACCATCCCGGCTCTATCCCTTAGTGTGGATAGACAGACAGACAGACAGAATTGTAAAATCCACTTTTTTTTTGCTTAGAATCACATAAAACATAGATTCAGCATAATCTCTAAGCCGAAAATGTTCATGATCATTTGATCACAATACTGTTATTATTTTTAATAAAGTCAAAAGACCCGCTTCGGTGGCGCTTGTATTGTTGAGCTCGACTGCTGATTACGGGGAGATTGAGGTTTGAATCTCGGTCGGGTGAACTGGGGTGGTTTTTCCTAAATGGTTTTACACTCTCCCTCCACGCAAATGTGGGTTCACCTACTCTAAATTCAACCTTCCCAATTCCTAATCCATTAGCGTAATTAGTACTTAAGCGTATAGCCGAATGGGTAATAAGAATAGCTAAAAAAAATAAAAAGTCAAAAGCTACTGAGTTTTACTACAGTTCAGGATTAGGGAAGGGTAAGGTATAATTCTTCTGGAAATTTTCCCGCATTTGCGTGGAAGAAGAGTGGGAAGCCATTTAGGGAAAAAACACCCCTATACACTTTACTTATATGCGAACCCCAACCTCCCGAGCACCAGAAAACCAGAATAGAGTGCTTGACACATATCCAAAGATGCTTATATACATGAATGGGGTCACATCTCTCTTCAAAACAACAAATATTAAGCCATTCTAGTGCACTCAAATGGGACAATAATTTGGATGAACACTGAGGTAAAAAATCGATATCCCTATTAACGAAGTAACATAGATGAAAAAAGAACATCGTCTGAAAACATTGATGTTATCAAACTAAAAGAATCGGTAATATTTTTAAAACCAATTGAAACTGTAACTGAAGTGTATTTAAAATATATGAATATGAAACTCATATATCAAATTGTATTAAAAACTAACAATTATAATTACTATTTTTAAAACAAATACATAAACATATTGCTCTCTCGGACATCGCTACAAAACATTGATGGTTGAAAATCATCTATGAGGTAACTATCGAACCTTCAACATCTATGTTCAATGTAGGCCTATATCCCTGCTGGACTAAACTATAACCATGTCCCGTTTCCCGTGTCAGGTTGATCCCACCAGTCGATGTCACTGTAACTGAGCCAACTCTTAAGATAAAAGGCTACACTAGTTAATGTATTAATAAAACTATTGATCGAATTCACATTTTTTTATGAGTAATTTTTTTAGCACCGCACCCGTACGGGCTATGCACCTATGTATATTATTATTATATTATTATTATCACCACGTCTTACTACCCGTTCGGGTTATACGCACTTACGCTAATGTGTAATGGTAGGGTGATTGTGAGATGAAATGAAGGACCTACAGTTTAACGTGGAATCCGAACCACGATGGAGGCCTGGCATTCCCCACATTCACAAGATGTCTTGTCAGATGTGAAGGAAGGGTTTGGTAATCAGATAAATCTGTGCCGGGACCGAGGATTGAGTCCCGGACCCCCAGCACAGAAGTCTGACACCTTACCCCTAGACCACCAGGTCACCTGCACCGATGTAGACCTACTAAATTTCTCTAATGTGTGGAAGGGAGAGCGGAAAATCATTTAGGATAGATGAAGCTCAGTACACCTGTCCGGAATCAAGGCCCGACCTCACCGATATGGCAGTCTAATCTATTGCGAAAGTGACGCCTTAAACCATGTGGCCAATGAAGCGGGTATTAATAACTAAAAGTATTTTCATTTATCAGCAATTCTTGTAAAATGTGTTCGATAATTAAAACCTTAAAATAAATATTATATAATGATTACTACCATGACAGGAAAATTAATGATTAATTGAATATTTGTTTCCCCTTTAAAAGTGATCAAATTGACGGGCAGGGTTTATAAGTTAATTGATAAAGGCGTGTAACCTGCCTCGGTGGTCGCACGGTCTAACGCGCTTATTTCGTGTTAGACTAAACTGCCGAGAACAAGGAGATCGGGGAGCAATTCCGGCCGGATGCACCGAGGGTGCTTTTTACTACAGGGTTCCCCATTCTCCCCACGCAACTGTGGGTACACTTCCTAATTACACATACCACATCACAAAGCCCATCAGCGTAATTTGTACTTAGTCGGCTAACCCGAACTGGTAGTAAGACGCGGTGGTAAAGAAAAATCTTGTGCGGACAATTAGTCGCTTCAGAAATAATAATAATAATAAGACTTTGTCTTCTATTATATCCTATATAAAATCAAACCCCCTTTATTATCGTTGAAAATTCTACTTGATGAGCATTATGGTGGTGCACAAACTTGACCATCGCCTTTATTTAACATTGGTGACCTGGTGGTCTAGGGTTAAGATGTCAGACTTCTATGCTGGCGGCCGGGGTTCAATCCTCGGTCCCGGCACAGATTTATCTGATTACCAAACCCTTCATTCACCTCTGACAAGACATCTTGTGAATGTGGGGAATGCCAGGCCGCCACTGTGGTTCGGATTCCACGTTAAACTGTAGGTCCTTCATTTCATCTCACAATCACCCTACCATTACACATTAGCGTAAGTGCGTATAACCCGAACGGTTAGTAAAACGCGGTGATAATAGTAATAATAATAATATTTAACATTGTCATGACGACCCAATAAAAAATCATTGAAACAAAAAAAAGTCTCTAAATTATTTTAAAGATAAGTTTAACACTTGGGATTATTTTTATTGAACTATTGTAAGAGCATAATAATGTAAGGTTTGTTCTGGCAGGAATTTGGCCCACGCTTATACATTTCCTTGGAAGTCAAAAGTATTGGGTTGCCTTCCTGATGAGAACAGCCTCTAGCTCATATAGCTTCATCCTGTTGACGAGCGAATACTGGCGATGAATGGACCTTGGACTCGTGAGAACTGGGATCGACTTGTGATGTGTGTGAGAAGAACACACGTGGTTGTTGTTTGGCAGCGATGCTGTAAGGATGTGTAGTCGGCTCGCTGATAGATAAGGAACGAGTTAACATGTGGTCTGGTGGATTCACCCAGGCCGCAGAGTCGATTCCGGGTCCCTAAGTAGTCTCACGGGTCCCGTTGTCGTGAGTGTTCCCTCGTCACGGGGAATTTCATAATATCGATGTAGTAGCGTAGTAACGGTTTGGAGAAATAAACAGATCGTTGGGATAAACTCGCTAGTCTCATTCCCCACAGACCATCAATCCCAACCCCTACCGCTCGGGGTCCATCCTGCCCATGTAACCCCCTAGGGTGTTTTGGTAGTATAGTAGTTAGGGTTGGCTACCGGGCACCCAAATAATAGGGACGTTACACTATCATGTTTATTTTAATATTTTTACAAATTGTACATATTTTAAATTTTGCAGGCATCGGTTATGATAGACTATTTTCCCTTTTTTAATTCTTTCTCAAAACCTTATCCAAATAGTAATATTGTTCCCACCACGTATTAGTATCCATTTTGGTTATACTCTTATGTCCTAGTTAGGCTAATTGGCTAGGGATGAGGTATGTGTAACTTGGAGGCAGTTCACCAGCATTTGCGTAGAGAGTAGGAAACCACTTATGGAAAACCATCTTCAGTACACCCGACCGGGTTTAAACCCTGATATCCCCATCCGCGGCAGTCTAATCGAACACGAGATTCGCGCGTTAGACCATGCGGGCACCGAGACGGGTAAAAAATTATAAAAATTATAATAATAATAATCATTATTATTATTATTATTATTATTATTATTATAAAGTATTGATTATTCAGGTGGATATAAAAGACGCGTTTTAAGTCAAAATGGCCTTAAAAACTATAATTGTTACCGAGTGCCGGTGGGATCCTAGTTTTCCCTGGATAACAGAACTCCTAGCGTTAAATCTAATAATGAAGGCATTTAGAAAATAATGATTTTGTTTAAAATGGCTATTTGGGAGGTGTTTGACATGACAAAGAACAATGTTTGTATTTTATTTTTATGATTAGTTTATTTTAGCACCGCGTCTTACTACCCGTTCGGATTATACGCCTATGTACTAATTAAAATATTAGTTTAAAAATGAGCTAGGTATGATTTAGAGGAAGTGCACCCACATTGGCATGGAAGGAGAGTGTGAAACCATTTAGGGAGAAACCTTAAGTAGACCTTCACCCAGCCTGGATATGATGCCTGATCTGACTAGCCAACAAATCAGATTTACAATTAGATCGCGTGCCTGTCTATGTGAGCTTCGAAAAAGCAACCAAGAACCAACAAAAGAAGTATTTTTAAAAATTAAAAATTAGTTTACACTGATATTTACGTGTAACCCCCCCTTCATATGATTTGATAGGTTCAAATTACAATAAATAAAAGGTAGGTAAGTTACAAGAGAGTTTATTTTATTCTACAAACAACTAGCAGACATACAAGAGCGAGGCACTCTAGGAAAGTCGAGTGACTGGCCGATAAGGGCCGAAGTAAACAATAAATAAAGGGGCAAGACCCCAAGTCGTTAAGAGAAAACAGAATGATTAATACCAACGTAGTCATAATTAAATTGACCCTCGCAGAAGGCGACTAACCCAGCAGGAAAGTTAAATACAAGTAATAGGTATAGGTCTACACGACCTGGCGATGCCGACACTATATTGACATAAGTATGAAGTTTTATAATAGACTGCCATTGTAAGGCGCGACAGAGAAAATGATTTACCTAAACCTAACCTGTTACAATAGATCCCAATCAAATTAGTTCAATCTAATTATTATTATTGTAATAACCAATGTGCTGGGTGCACGGTCTCGCGCCCCCCGAGTTGAGTAACAATTTAAAAGGATCACAATCGTAACAAATCTTTAACTTTTAGCAAGCAGAACAACTATTTTAAAATAAGTTACACGTTAAACAGAAATAATTAGCGCCCCAAGATGGCGACATGCTAAAGTTCCATTAGCGCCCCAAGATGGCGCCATGCTAAAGTTCCAACCCGTCCGTGAGGCGGACACAACGTTAAGTACAAAGAAAAAAGCTAGCGCATAAACCATAATGGCTGACAGGCAAATCCTGCAGTCTCAGAGAAATATAGCTATTAGAAATCATAATTTATATTTAAAGTTGAAACTTAAATTTTGAACAATTTAACCCAAACATAATTTAGAAAACGTCGAACAACGACCTACGTCTAAATCTAAGACAAGTGTCTCACCTAATCGAGTGCAGAGAAATGAGTGACATCACTACACAGTCCAGCCGTTATATACTGTACAAAGTCAATCACGTGTTCACAAACGGCGGGAATCACACTGGGACGAAGGGAAAGGGGTGTACGTTGCTTCGACAGAAATCTCGATTATTCTCGTGATAATTTCAAATCACGCGCCGGTGGATGAGTCTTGTTTCACTCGAACACAACCGTCGGCGCATACGGGTTAGCGCATCTTGATGTTCAATTGTCCGAGTCTTGCTCTAATCGGGCCTCGAGCCACGGGCGGTCAGTAAGCCGCGTGATGTTGAGTGGAGTTGAGTGCGCGTGTTTCATGAAGTCGAGATCCAGCCCAGTCAAAGGGGACCAGATCAGGTGAGCCAGATCGTCCATGTTTGCATTATGTCTGTGACAACGTCACATACGTAAGTTGGTTATAAAGTTCACCTAACATTAGCAAGATTTGTATAGTAGGGTGTAGGGTTTTGGGTATATTATTTAAATAGATATCATGAAATGTACTAAAACAGTAATGAAAATCGTTCTAAACAAAAGTAATTTGATATTGCTACCCTCATTATTAGAATCAATATTTTAGTATAGCCAGCTGTACAGTGTGAACTTTCATTAATAAATATGATAATTTACAACAGCCAGTAATAATATTTTCTTGTTTGGTATCAGACACCCCAAGTTGACTTTAGTTGGAACTGTGTTTATATTATTTTGTGAATCATTTTAGAACTCTGGTTCACCTGCGCAAACATTGGGACAATGTAAAGTCGAGAAGGAAGAGGGAACTAGTCCAAGAGACAGTGGAACTGATGAGCACTGGACGAGGGCCCTACAAACCCCACAAGCCATCATGTCCCGTGGTCGAGGTGGTAGCCCCCCATATAAACTACCATCTTGGTTACAAATAGGATGGAGATGCAGTTGCAATGGAGAATACAGCTGCCAAGCGTCACCAAATCTCCATCTCAGATGTAACTACTGCTCTGAGGTCTACAGGTTACACCGTTGCTGTCACTACCATGTTGGAGTATCTCGATACAACAGGTAGGCTATGTGATATATTAAAACTATAAAGTTCATATTTATAGAGAGATGCACACACAGAAACAGATTTTTTAAGTTTATTTATATTTATAATTATAATTTGGATTGAGAAGGGTAGACCTACTATTTACTTTTTAATAAACAAAATATTGATACAAACATACAAAATAGGTGTAAGTTTCATGATAGTAAACAGAAAATTAACAACTGTTTACAAAATTAGTTATATATAATTGTTAAAAAATATTCTAACTTTTGAAAAACAACTTTATTGACTTTAATTTTAATGAATATGTCTAGTATTAGTGGATGAAGTCGTTAAAAGTATATAATGCACACTTGTCGATAAGTTAAGCCTGTCCTTTGAATCTTGCTTTAGTTACCGTACATAACATGTGTGTCCTTCTTATAGTGAGTGTTAAGTTTAAGATGTAGGTATCTGTTTAAAAATTATAATGTGCAATATCAACCAAACTTGAATCTGTTGACCTGCAGTGTTTTGCATGTTAAAAAAAAGTTTGTGGGAAAAAGTAATTAAAGAGGTTATAATTAAAAGCTATTTGATGACTATGTGCAATGAGACCCTAATTTAGTAGGTAATCTAGTTAAAAGGACTTGCAGAAAACATGTCATAAAAACGTTTATCTGTGCAGTATACAATGGTAAGAATGTTGATACACCATTAGTTTTATTCTTTGATATTATCGAAAGTAGCAGCTGAAGGTTTCACGACTTCACATCAGACTGTTTTAGTAACACTTAAAATTTCCTTCCCGTTCAAACTGAGACTATATTCCGTTCACGATAGGTTTTTACCTGGATGACAGTTCGAAAATCACATGTTTAGGTTTTGGGTTGCCAACACTTGTAAAAGATCAAAGTTTTGTTATAAATGTAAAGGTCTTTAATTACCTGTTAAATATTACATTTAAAATAACGTAAACTTAAGTTTTCTCATACTATTTCATTTTTTTAAAATAATTTCTTTTTATCCAACTCGAAACAATATTTTAAACATAATTAAAAGTATTTATTTTTCGTTTTGGAACGTTACTGATTTTGTGTAATATAGTGCACACATCAATATCTTTTAATACAGGCATCGTATTTACTTGGAAAAGAGAAAATTGTTGTAATTTTTTTACATACAATAAATGATTTTATGATTATTTTATCGTATTTTGAAATATTTAACTGAATACAATATTTTCATCAACTGCGTGTTTGCATCATTGTAAAAAACTTGTTTACCGTTATGTTCAATCATATGGTCTAGATTCGTCAGTCGCCATTTTGAAGCTATTGTGACGTTGTCACAGACATAATGCAAACATGGACGATCTGGCTCACCTGATCTGGTCCCCTTTGACTGGGCTGGATCTCGACTTCATGAAACACGCGCACTCAACTCCACTCAACATCACGCGGCTTACTGACCGCCCGTGGCTCGAGGCCCGATTAGAGCAAGACTCGGACAATTGAACATCAAGATGCGCTAACCCGTATGCGCCGACGGTTGTGTTCGAGTGAAACAAGACTCATCCACCGGCGCGTGATTTGAAATTATCACGAGAATAATCGAGATTTCTGTCGAAGCAACGTACACCCCTCTCCCTTCGTCCCAGTGTGATTCCCGCCGTTTGTGAACACGTGATTGACTTTGTACAGTATATAACGGCTGGACTGTGTAGTGATGTCACTCATTTCTCTGCACTCGATTAGGTGAGACACTTGTCTTAGATTTAGACGTAGGTCGTTGTTCGACGTTTTCTAAATTATGTTTGGGTTAAATTGTTCAAAATTTAAGTTTCAACTTTAAATATAAATCATGATTACTAATAGCTATATTTCTCTGAGACTGCAGGATTTGCCTGTCAGCCATTATGGTTTATGCGCTAGCTTTTTTCTTTGTACTTAACGTTGTGTCCGCCTCACGGACGGGTTGGAACTTTAGCATGGCGCCATCTTGGGGCGCTAATGGAACTTTAGCATGTCGCCACCTTGGGGCGCTAATTATTTCTGTTTAACGTGTAACTTATTTTAAAATAGTTGTTCTGCTTGCTAAAAGTTAAAGATTTGTTACGATTGTGATTCTTTTTAAATTGTTACTCAACTCGGGGGGCGCGAGCCCGTGCACCCAGCACATTGGTCATTACAATAATAATAATTAGATTGAACTAATTTGATTGGGATCTATTGTAACAGGTTAGGTTTAGGTAAATCATTTTCTCTGTCGCGCCTTACAATGGCAGTCTATTATAAAACTTCATACTTATGTCAATATAGTGTCGGCATCGCCAGGTCGTGTAGACCTATACATATTACTTGTATTTAACTTTCCTGCTAGGTTAGTCGCCTTCTGCGAGGGTCAATTTAATTATGACTACGTTGGTATTAATCATTCTGTTTTCTCTTAACGACTTGGGGTCTTGCCCCTTTATTTATTGTTTACTTCGGCCCTTATCGGCCAGTCACTCGACTTTCCTAGAGTGCCTCGCTCTTGTATGTCTGCTAGTTGTTTGTAGAATAAAATAAACTCTCTTGTAACTTACCTACCTTTTATTTATTGTAATTTGAACCTATCAAATCATATGAAGGGGGGGTTACAAGAGAGAAGCTGCGCCACTCTGCTCTCGCAGAGTTGAGTGGGGCACTTAATAGGATATTAGGTATAGTTAGGAGAAAAAATAGGGTCCGCCTGTCTGCAGTATTGTTGGATGATTGATATTGTACTGATTCTTGTTTGTTTATGTTTCATGACTCCGTGACCATGGAGACCACTCCTGCAACTGCCATGTCCACCTTGACCACATCTAAGACTGCTGTCTACCGCCTGAGCCGGGACGAGTTGACAGCTGAGCTGACTTCAAGGGGCGTCTCCTTCCCTCCCAATGCTACTGTGGGTGAGCTCAGATCTAAGCTATGTGGGGAGATTAGCGGGACTGGGGAGGCTGAGACTGACTCGGGTATGGACAGGATTGAGGATGGGAATCCACCCCCTTTAGCGCCTACCGCTCCTCCTTCACCCCCTTCACTAGTTAAATGTCAGAACAAAGTACTTATGGAGATTTTGAATCGGACCCCTGTTTGCGACGGTCAAGATCACGCTACTCTGTTTAAATTTATGGTTGAGATCAACAGAGCATATTGTCTAAAGTTAGCGAGTGATAGTGAATTTTTGATTCTGTGTTTGGCCAAAACTTCTGGTTTTTTTAACCCAGTTGTTCTCCCGTGGGATTCAAAATGGTTTATCTTGGAGATCACTTACTGACCTCATTTTAGAAGCGCTGTTACCCAGTAGGGCTAGAGAAAGGTTATGTAAGGAAGTTATTCACAGGTTTCAATATCCCCACGAATCGTTGAGAGATTTTGTTTTATCTATCACAGAGGCAGCTCAAGTTCTCAATAGTGGTCTGGGGGAAAGTCAGATCGTTGATATTATTCTTGAGAATGTGTCGCCCCTCACCCGGCGACATTTTGTATTTACATGTAAGCCCTGTACGGTACTTGAACTTTTCTCTCTAGCATCTTCGATTGAAAACACCCTGCTCGCCGAACAGGAGTATTTAAGTGCGCATGCGCCGGCGGCATTAAACCGCAGACGCACGGGTTCAACTCCCGAACCTATGAATACGGCCTTGTCATTAGCGCCTGTACTACCGGGCGATCGCGATGCTAACACTCCTAGGGACAACTTCAGGCCTTCGGGTTCTGACAACCGTGCGCCCCGCGACCTCTCGCGCATGAGATGTTTTCGGTGTAGAAGACTGGGTCACGTACAGAGACAGTGTAGATCGGGAAACTTATAGGGCGCGCTCGTAGTCGTGGTCCGGTCGTGCCCACTTGTATTAAACCACATGCTCCTACTCCTGTAGTTCAGATCCAGGTAGCCCAAAAGGATTGTGTTGCACTTTTAGATACTGGAGCCAGTCACTCATTTATATGCCGTGAGTTCTTGCGCCAGTTAGAGGGTAAAACAAAAATCGATTATAGGTCGATAGGTCCTAAGATTTACGCCGTGGCTAATGGGCAGACTATCTTGGTCGATTGTAAAGTAGTGCTCTCTATTAAGATAGAAAGATTTGCCTGGAAACGTCCATTCTTTGTTATGCCAGAACTTCCCTTTGATGTTATTCTAGGGACTGACTTCATGTTCGAGACTGGAGTCAAACTTGACCTGAGACGCTTAGGAATATCTTTTAGTTTTGAACCTAGTTTGTTTATTCCGTTTTGTGTTGGGCACCATCCTCGCAGGTTGTTCCCCATTGTCGAGGAACGTGAAGCGATAGATCGTTTGATAGCTCGATTCCCTGACGTCATCACTGACAGATGGGGCAAGTGCGACATTTTGCCGTACGACATTGTGGCGCAGGACCACATTCCTGTTAGATCTGGTCCCTACTCCTGTGCCCCCCCCAAACTCGAGATATTTAGAAATCTTATCATGGACTTGGAACGAAAGGAGGTTATTCGTCCCTCCAAATCCCCATACGCAAGTCCTGCGTTCATTATTCCCAGGAATGGTCATGGGCATCGCTTGATTGTCGATTATAGAAAGCTTAATAAAAAAATAGTGTTCGACCCATACCCCATGCCTAGCATAGAGTCCGCCTTCCAACATCTTGGCGGAGCCAAATATTACAGCTTGATTGACCTTAATGCGAGCTTTCTGCAATGTGCTCTCTCAGAGTCGTCTAAGAAATTTACCGCGTTTATCACCCCCTGGCAAGTCTACGAATTCAACCGAGTGCCGTTAGGGATAAGTTGCGGGGGGCAAGCGTTGAGTAGAGTCTTAGACCATATTTTGGCGGACCTGAAATACAAATTCGTGTTTAACTACCTTGATGATATCTGCGTTTACAGCAAATCTTTTGATGACCATTTGCGTCATGTTGAGGTAGTGTTGAGGCGCCTGCGCGAGGCTGGGTTGACTGTAAACCCGGAGAAAGTCACATGGGCGAAGAGATCTATCCCATATCTTGGCTATATCATCTCTGAGGGTAACCTGCTCGTTGACCCGGATCGGGTTAAGCCTATCTTGGATTTTCCCGCCCCAAAAAACATAAAAGGGGTATTACGGTTTCTAGGTATGTGCGCCTACTACGCTAGGTTCATCCCGAACTTCTCTGACTTAGCCAACCCCCTTAACTCCTTGAAAAAAAAGGGTGCCACCTTTATTTGGGGTTCTGCCCAACAGCAGGCTTTCGTTGCGCTTAAGCGCCACCTAGTGTCGCCAGCCGTGCTACGCATGCCTGACTTTTCTCTGCCTTTCCAACTACATGTTGATGCCTCCTCTGTAGCGCTAGGGGCGGTTCTCTCTCAAACGACTTCCGAGGGAAGTAGACCTGTAGCTTTCGCCAGCAGAACTTTGAGCCCTGCCGAAAGAAAGTATAGCATATATGAAAAGGAATGTCTCAGCTGTATCTTCGGCATCGACAAGTTCGCTGACTATCTAGAGCTTCGCCAGTTTGAGTTGTACACTGACAACATGGCCCTCAGCTGGATATGGAATCACCCGAAACAACTAGGGAAAATTGGACGGTGGGTTTGGAAGCTATCCAGGTTTAAGTTTACTACCCATCACGTTGCTGGGAAGCTTAATATTGTCGCTGACGCTTTGTCTAGGATGTGTGAGGATAAGGAACCTGTAGGAGTATCTAAGGAGGATGGCTCGTTATTTGTTATCCATACGATTCCCGAATCCTTTATCTCTATCAAAGACCATCAGTTGATGGATCCGTGTTGCAGACAGATCGTTGACAGGATCAAGCGTGGAGAGAGGATTGGGAACTACGAGATTTTTAAAGACCTCTTAGTAGTTCGTGTCAAGGGTAGGATAAGATATTTTGTGCCAGAGAAACTTAGGCCTATGTTACTTAAATATTTCCACGACTCCCTTTTTGGCGGCCATTGCGGTGTCCTTAAGACCGAACGCAAGATTTCTAAGGAATTATTTTGGCCCTTAATGCCTAGAGACGTTAGAGATTGGGTGCGCAAATGTGAGCCATGTCAATTGGCCAAACCGGTGCGTAATTCTAAAATAGGGTTTCACTCCGCGGATGTTGCTAAGCAACCGTGGGAGAGAGTTTTTGTTGATTTCGTCGGCCCCCTTACCCGCTCTACCCAAGGGAACACCTCTATACTCGTTGCCATGGACGCCTTCTCTAAATTCGTCATACTCATCCCCCTAAGGAACATGAAGGCAAGGACGACTGTTAATGCTCTGTGCAGGCGTGTTTGGGCGATTTTAGGGACCCCAAGGGTCATAGTAAGTGATAATGGACCGTGTTTCCGTTCTAAAGCTTTCGGAGATATGTGTTTTTCGTGGGGGATAAGACACGTTACCACTAGCCCGTACAACCCATCGCCGAACCATGTAGAAAGGTTTAATCGTAACCTGAACGTTGCCTTGACGATCTTTCACCACCTGGATCACACCCACTGGGTCCAGGACTTAGACGTTTTGAACATTGCTTTTAACGCCGCTTTCCATGAGTCAGTCAAAGCCACTCCTTCCTCTATCCTCCTCAATAGGGACCTGAACCACCCATTATTGTTTAACTGGGATATTGACCCACTCCTAAATGACGCAGGTGATTGTTCTTATGAAAAGAAATGTGAGGTAGCTTTTTCTAACCTCCTGAAGTCCCAAAGGAAGGTTGCCGCCACCTATAACCGAGGGCGTATCCTTGTCCCATTTAAACTTGGGGACATTGTTGTGTGCAAGTGTTTTCCTCTTAGCTCAGCTGCTGACAAGTCTTCGGCGAAGATGGCGTATAAGTGGAGTGGTCCCTGGTCAATTGAAAGATTTCTTACACCTGTTTCGGTATTGTTAAAAGAAGTATCCGACCCATCTTTGACACGTAGAGCACATGTCAGCCACCTAAAGGCTGCAGGGAAATGAGTCAATTGACCCCGTGCTGTGTGTCGTCTGTTTGCTTAAGTGTACCTTTGTGATTTAATTTTGCGTTCTTAAGTGCATGTTTCTAGGTATTCTATATTGTTGTATATATAATTTATATAAGGGAAGGGGTACCACCCCTGGTATTGTTAGGATAAATTTGTAGTACTGTAGGGCCTAGGTATGACTTTGGGCAGAAACTTGTGTTGGACTGTTTATAATAAAGCGTGTGTCGGGTCCAAAGTACATGGTGCAGAACGTTCGCCCCACCGACCGGACTACCTCTAAGTGCGTGTGAAGCGGCAAACCCACCTTTCCTCATTCGTGGAAAGTCGTCGCTAAACAGAGTTGTGGGTATCTCTGTGACTCGTGCTGGTAGACAATGTTAGTGCTACGAAACTGCCACAGTAACTTTCAAGGATGGCTGCGCTAACTGATAAACTTTACAATTGGATGTAGTGTTCACGTGTAAACTTTTGTTCTCAGAGACTTCACCTATTCGGCCTTCCGTCCCCCCCTTTTCTGCCCTGCCCTTTCCTTCCCCTCCTTTGTTCCTGTACACTCATCGGCAGTCAATGGTCGCCCAGCTGGGCGTGGCGATGAAGCTTCCCCGGTGGTTAAAGCGGGCCACCTTACGAGCGTATGCTGTCTCCCTGTCAACCCGGGATGACGGTGTGTTGGAGTGAGCGTGTGAAGCAGAGGTCAACCCCCGGAGTCCAGTTATTCGTCATCTCCCGAACCTGCATCTGGCCACCTAACATGGCCTCGGAGGGTACCGGAGCCGCCACCCACCCTCTAGTCAGCGGTGAACGTCGAGGAAGGCGCCTCCCCGTGTCTTCACCAAAGGCTAAGGACGTCCTTCTTCTCCGTCCAAGGGGGGACATTGTGACGTTGTCACAGACATAATGCAAACATGGACGATCTGGCTCACCTGATCTGGTCCCCTTTGACTGGGCTGGATCTCGACTTCATGAAACACGCGCACTCAACTCCACTCAACATCACGCGGCTTACTGACCGCCCGTGGCTCGAGGCCCGATTAGAGCAAGACTCGGACAATTGAACATCAAGATGCGCTAACCCGTATGCGCCGACGGTTGTGTTCGAGTGAAACAAGACTCATCCACCGGCGCGTGATTTGAAATTATCACGAGAATAATCGAGATTTCTGTCGAAGCAACGTACACCCCTCTCCCTTCGTCCCAGTGTGATTCCCGCCGTTTGTGAACACGTGATTGACTTTGTACAGTATATAACGGCTGGACTGTGTAGTGATGTCACTCATTTCTCTGCACTCGATTAGGTGAGACACTTGTCTTAGATTTAGACGTAGGTCGTTGTTCGACGTTTTCTAAATTATGTTTGGGTTAAATTGTTCAAAATTTAAGTTTCAACTTTAAATATAAATCATGATTACTAATAGCTATATTTCTCTGAGACTGCAGGATTTGCCTGTCAGCCATTATGGTTTATGCGCTAGCTTTTTTCTTTGTACTTAACGTTGTGTCCGCCTCACGGACGGGTTGGAACTTTAGCATGGCGCCATCTTGGGGCGCTAATGGAACTTTAGCATGTCGCCACCTTGGGGCGCTAATTATTTCTGTTTAACGTGTAACTTATTTTAAAATAGTTGTTCTGCTTGCTAAAAGTTAAAGATTTGTTACGATTGTGATTCTTTTTAAATTGTTACTCAACTCGGGGGTGCGAGCCCGTGCACCCAGCACATTGGTTATTACAATAATAATAATTAGATTGAACTAATTTGATTGGGATCTATTGTAACAGGTTAGGTTTAGGTAAATCATTTTCTCTGTCGCGCCTTACAATGGCAGTCTATTATAAAACTTCATACTTATGTCAATATAGTGTCGGCATCGCCAGGTCGTGTAGACCTATACATATTACTTGTATTTAACTTTCCTGCTAGGTTAGTCGCCTTCTGCGAGGGTCAATTTAATTATGACTTCGTTGGTATTAATCATTCTGTTTTCTCTTAACGACTTGGGGTCTTGCCCCTTTATTTATTGTTTACTTCGGCCCTTATCGGCCAGTCACTCGACTTTCCTAGAGTGACTCGCTCTTGTATGTCTGCTAGTTGTTTGTAGAATAAAATAAACTCTCTTGTAACTTACCTACCTTTTATTTATTGTAATTTGAACCTATCAAATCATATGAGGGGGGGGTTACACTATGTTCGTTGGAAGTTTTTGTGAAAGTGGTGTTAATATTTTTTTAAGTGGAATAAAACTATAAATAAACTTTGTGTCCGACCTCAAATAAATATATAAATAATATTGGCCTAAATTACTGTGGTTAACTATTCACATTAATATATTACCATCTGTATTCATTACGGTCATCCAAAGTGATAGATGTCAGCTGTTGGCGTAGTGATATATTAGAGATTACTTCTAGTAACATTTCGAGCTGTCATCCAGGTAAACTTAGCTCGGTAATGACTTATAGCTATGCTTACTATGTTCATGCTATCTTTTATTTTACAGATTCCCCAACTATAAGTAGTGCCAGCCAGCCTCTGCCACTACCCACATCAAATTCTCAAGCCTCAGTCAGCCTTTTCACATCACCTGTGTCACCACCATACCCCTCTTTCCCCCACCTTCCTTCACACCACCCCTACCACTATTCCCCTCTTCCTCCCTAAGACCCTCACCACCACTCCCATGTCCGCAACCCTATCTTACTCTCTCTTACTTTCCTTAAGAGGATATTATCCGAAAGCTCAATGCCAGTTCTGAAGTTGCGCAGCCCGTGCGTGTGCGAGGGAGGTGGAGCTTAGATGAATACGTCAGAGACAAGTCATCCAGTATAGAGAGGAAATACTCGGTGAACTGACAATCACCTAGTCTTCTTTTACTCTGTCATTCTTTCTTCAAGAGACAACACTCACGAGCACACAGAAGGGATGTGTAATTATCTTGGGGAGGACAGCAGTGTAAAGAAAGAAAAGAATAGTAAAACGGCATTATACTCTTCGTTTGCTCTTTCGGGTTCTTACAGGCGCTGGACTGGTGCACCATCTATTTAACGTTACAAGTCTTGTTTTAATCGTGCGGGAAAACCAATAATTTTATGGCCGTTGTAGTAATAGTAAAAACTCTTGTAAAATCTGAAAATGACATGTTTTACACGAAGTAAAAAAAAATTAAAATTGTAGAACTCTTAAAACACTTAGCAAAACATGAAACAGTCGACTAATGATTTTTTTTAAATATATTTTGAGTTAACAAGGGTTAATGATGTTAGATTACAAAAATCGTTCAAATTTATTTCTATAAATAAATATATATATATATTGGTTAGAAGCCCCCCTTTCCCTTGACACGTTGTGGCATTTTGAAGTGGTAGAGCACATGTCACGACTTTAGATCCGCATGATCTCGAGTGATTTTAGACAGTTGAATTGGTAGGTAACGTTGAAAACTGTACTCTAGACTAGAGCAATGCCACCACATCTCGTCCATACACTAATTTATAGTACATGTACAAAGTGTATTCAATTTTACATTCATATAATAGCAAAAACACTTTTAGTTTCTTAGGTTAAAAGGCTAGACAATGTTAAATATTTTGAAATATATTTTATGTGTGACACAAGACACAAAACCTATTTTCCCATAACAGTAATTTATTACTAAGGATAATTTTTTTTTTATCTGGAACAGTCTTCAAGTCTTCATTACATCTTGTCTTCATTAGTAATTCAAGTTAAGATTTGAATTTCAGTCAAATTTATTTTAGGGAAGTTGTACACTTTAGAACAGCCGGTAGGTAACGCGTGTGCCTACTGATCTAGGGATCACGGGTTCTAATCCAGGCATGATTGAAAGTATATCATTGGTTAGTTATTATCGGCTGGAGAACTGGGTGATGTTTTTGCTCTAGACTTAGTTTAGTTTGTAGAAAAATCAGTGTGT
>JBCFYV010009882.1:27269394-27300808 GCA_039000515.1 Timema cristinae
AAAATTTAATTTTTGGATATAAAAAGTATAAAGGTGATTTATAGTAAATTTGAAAAAACCTGAGTTTAATAACAAAAATGTTTATTAAAGGAACTATTGCTAAATATAGTATGGTTATGAGTTGTAATGGATTCTTTGGGTGTTTGGTGCTGTGTATTTTATTTAAATCATCAAAATAGGAACCCCATCAGTTGTATCTAGAAAAAGGAAAAAAACTTAAGTTTAGAAACAAACATTTTAAATATTTTTTGGTTACAAACTTTGTTACACAAAGTCCATAACCAAATATGTTGGATAAAAAGATAAAGAATTAAAATAATTAAATTATTATTCTAAATAATAGGGTAATTTTCCCGTAATTTTCCAACTTCAAATTGCCCCATGGTCAAGACAATGAAATAACAGTTTACACAACCTTACGGAAGATTGATGCACCCCTCGAGTCTAGTAGAAGTTAAATATCCAGTGATACAGCTCTTCCCATTTTTTTCAAAATAAAAGTAATTATAGTTGTTACCAAAACCTATGTCAAATATAATCCTTTGAGTCGGAGACACCCCCCCCTAACTGACCAAGAAGGTGGCAGCCATCCAGTGGACCGGGATTCGAACCCCCTGCAGTTTAGTATACTGAGAGAGTGCTGTCTTATCCTGGAGGGTAGTTTACACTCTCCTTCCCCGCAAATGCTGGCTCACTTCCTCAAATTCAAACTTCCCAATTATCAAGCGCTAGCGTAATTAGTACTTATTCGTTTCACACGTAAATGGTGACAGTAGTTTATCAAACAAAACAAATTGTTGGAGCTTTTGTCGGGGGGACGACCCCTCCACGCAGCTTGATATTAGTTCCCAGCTTGGTTTACTACAGTTGAAATAAAAATACACGTGTTAAAATTGATAAATTTATAGCATACTGGCCCTTTTTTTGCTATTCAAATTAAAATCTTATATTTGTGTTCGTAATGAATGCAGTCCAGAAAATAATTATTTAATATACAACCAAATCTATAAAGGAATAAGAGCATCACTGGGTACCACGTGTTAGCTAAATAAATGGTGATGGGTGGGGGGTCGGGGTTCGAATCCCTATCGTTCGTGTGTACTGAGCTGGGTTTTCCTCACTCAATCCTCCAGGGGTTTGTGCCAGACGGCTAGTAAGACGCGGCAGCCTTAATTATTTATTGTTTTAAATATTAGACATGTAGAACGATGGGAGGCTGTGTGTGGTGTTTTGTGTGTGCGTGTGTGCGTGCGTGTATTGTAAACGGACGCACCCAGTAAAGATATTTGGTTCGAAACTGTGTTGGGGGATTTGAATAATCTACCAAGGTGTACTGTTGGTAGTTCTCAAAAAATTTGGTTTTTTCCCACTCTCGCTCCACGTAAACGCTGGAAACATTTCCTTACTCCCCTCCGCGCAAATGTGGATTCAACCTTCCCCAATTCATAATCCTGTTGGACTCGGGGTTCTACTTCTTATTCAATCTGTTGTAATATATGGTTTGGTTGAAGTGTACATTGAGAAGAGCCAGCCTCGTAAAGATTGTTATCTCTCTAAAAAGAGTGCAGAGTGATAGATACCCGCCTCGGTGACGCAGGTTGGCTAACGTGGCAGATTCGTGTTAAGCTAGACTACCGAGGTCGGGGAGATAGAGGTTCGAATCTTTGACGGGTGAACCGGGCTGATTTTTCCCCTCGCCCCCCCCCGCGCAGATGTGGGTGCAACCTTCCCAATTTCTAGTTCATTAGCGCCAATTTGAACGTTTTTTTTATGGAAATTAACAGGGAAAATTGAATTCAAAATGAAAATCAGAGATTATTTTTCATGATATTTAAGAATAATTTTTTTTTTACAAATACCAAAAAATTTTTCGGTAATTTACAAATAATTTTTTTTTTAAAAAATTTAATTTTGTTAAATATATTAGAACAAATTAGTTTAAAGTTTAATTTACAGATTGGTTATTGTGATCAACAAAATTATGTTTTTGTTTGTTTTATATAAATAAAACATAGTACTTATTAATTGGGGCCCACATATTTCAATCAGAAATATTATTATAGAATAATATTGATTTTTGTTCCCCTTTTTGGGAATAACATTCCTTTAATTTTAGCTCTAGAATATATTTTCAATAATATTTTATTTAAATTAACTAAACCCTAACAAACTTTGTCTCTTTAAAATAACATTCATTTAATATTTTTATTACATACGACCATTTTTGATCACCATCACTGGCCACAAATGCTAGATCCTTGGTAGTTCCCTATTGTTTTCGCCGGGGCCCGAACTATTTACCGTTATATTTCATTCGCGCTAACTCTCTCACTGAGGATGAACGTCTTTCTCCTCTGCTCCTTTCTAGAGGGATAAACGCGAATTACTTTTTTTAAATACAAACCATTTTATTGTTGCGTCAAAGTCCCGGTTTTAAACCCCTTTATCCAGTGTCAATGACAGATTTAAAACATATATAATAAGTTTTGGGGCCTTTTTTCCCCACATTTTCAACCCAGCGCAAATGATGCGCATCACCAATTTTATTATTCTATTTCTCTCTTTCATTTTGGCAAAGATATCCAGATGGTGTTGGAGGTTCAGTTTGTCAATGATGGGCAAAATGCGGGTGCACAAAAACGATTTGTGACATAAGGAGGTAGGGGTTCAAGTCTCTTAAAAGGCAACAAACGCTAATTACTTCACATTTCATCCTTGACAAAGGCAGTTACACTTTTAGGCATGGCCAAAATCAGCTCTTATCTCACACTTCCTGAAGAGCTTATTTTTGAATCCTCTCGTGAGTGGTACTGAGGCTGGTTTCCTCCTTCATCGTCCACGGTTTGTGCCGGACAGGCATTTACAGATGCGGATACATTTATCCCCTTTTATTCCTCTCTACAAAATATGTCTCTATGGTTTTCCTGTTTCACTCCTGATCTCCCTGACGGGTAGTAAGCCGCAGATCTTAATACCGATAAGCTTAATTCATGGCTATTAGCGGGGGAGGTAGGAGGGGTATTGAATCCAGGTGGCCCGTCGCTCTGCCTTCCACAAAAGCAAGTACATTTTTATATTTCCCTGGGCCAGTTTATTACTTAAGAATTTACGCTGTTATATATTATTTCGTCAAAATATAGTTGCGAAAATTAAATTCAAGTTACTCAATTAAATTTTACCTATGAATTAATGAAAGAGTTATATATTATTCCGAAAAATATAGTTGCGAAAATTAAATTATTTTTCTGTTAAAAAATGGCTTGAGGAATAAAATGTTGTTTTCACTTTATACGTGGGTAGCAATCTACCGTTACAATTCATTGTATACTTGCATCGATGGTCAATGGTCTAAGATGTCATAGACGGCCGATGACAAAGTGATCGACGTTGGATTTTTCACTACAAAAATGCGGAGTACACATTTTACCTGGTCTGAAAGATCTGGTCGACCGGGAAAACCCCCTTTATTTTCAATCTCGCAAATGTGTTGTGCATTCATTTGTATGGGCCCCCCTTTTGATGGTCCGCATGGTTTAAGGCGTCAGAAGGGGGAAGCGATGTTGGAGACCGTGTATCAAAGCTCGGGGCCAGAGAAACTCGGGTGCAATGGACGGACGCACACCTACTTAATTATTGGTTGTTTTTAATTCTAGTCAATTTGAAACATCTGGTAAATACCCTTTAAAATTATACCGGGTACAACTATTCTTTTTACACCTACCTATCAGGTGAAATAAACTTTTCATTGTGTGAAAATAAAAATTTTCGCTTTGCCAAAGGTCCCAGGTTTGAATCCCATGTAAATCAGAGCTTTGGGTATTCTGCGGGAAAACTGTTGACCGTAGTTCGAGTTTATCAAATATGTCTTCTAGCTTCTAGAAACAGGTTCCCATAGCGTAGGCATCTCGGCCTTTGGGGGGGGGTTGTGGGACATGGTAGAGAGAGAACAAAATATATAAAGTTATAACTTTTTGCGCGCAACATTAACGTACAAACTTTTTTGCTCCGTATTTGGGCTTGCCATTTAAGGGGCGATGTTGGAATCAATTCCTTGCCGAGTATACGGTTGGTGGAACACCGGGTGCGTGTGACTTTCCCGGCTAGTTATGGCAGGTGGTTTTGAATACCGCTCAAGTGAAGGTTTCCCTCTTCCGCCTTACTCCTTCCTGCTTTAATCTCAGTCGGGTGAACTAGAGTGTTTTTCTACGGTCCCTCCGCGCAAATGCTGGAAACAAGAAATTACAAGTACCAACATAAATTTTTAACAAGAACAATAAGTTTGGGAACACGGAAAAGGGGGCAGGAGGGAGGTGGAGGCCGAGTTCAAATCTTGCTCGGAGGAACTAGGGTGGTTTTCTACACTCCCCCCGCGCCTGGAGCTCAAGGTTCGACACCCGTTAAAGAGCCCCCTTTTACTTCATTATCACGCGGTCTATCCCAAATAATAATCTTAGAGGCCAATTTAAAATTTATTTTATTTTAGCCCCCACGTCTTTTTCTGGGCTGTTTTTAAAACCCTCCACATGGCATTTTTAGTATTTTCTTGGTCAGGGTTCAATTCTAGGGTGGTAGACAAAAGGGGTTTTCCGCACACATTCGTGAAAATTTGTGGGTACGTTTTCCTATAATGTGGATAACCCGCACGTTTTGCCAGAAAAGGGGACTTGTTATTCATATAGTTATGGCAGGGATGTCGTGGTTCGAATCTCGCTCGGGTGAATTAGGGTGGCTTTCAATTCTCCCTCACTCCACGTAAAAAGCAGGGGCATTTCTACCTTACTCCTTTAGTCCAATGACGGATACCTACAAAACCCCCGCAAAGTCGATGGACGATTCCGAACAACCAATTTTAGTAGTCTTTTTGGTGGGGGATAGTGCCCTAACTGAGGATTCCCAAGCCCCTGATTCAGCATAATTAGAGCTGTGTCAATGCTCTCTAGTTGTGAACAAACCATTACCACATAAGGGGTTGTTTACATTGCGATGACTAGTTGCAAAATCACCAGGAAAAACCTTTGCCGAGGGGGAGGTTTTCCGAGTCAATGAACTAGATCACGTTTCAAGGTCACAATCTATTTTTGTCGACCCGCCAAACTGGCGCCACGTATGCACCGGGAAAAACCCATTACCACATAAGGGTTGCGACACCGGAAAACCATTACCACAAAAGGGTTGCGACACAGCCTCTAAAGGGGAGGAAGTGAAAGAGTCTCAAGGCAGGGGAACCATTTATCACATTTTTACCCAAAACGGGCGTCAGAGAGTTTTTGTGCTGTTTGTCCGGGAAGTGAAAGGCATTTCCACCAAATCATTTTGACAGGAGCCTTGTTCATTCTAACGACACGCTGCCTCAGTAGAGCTTCAGCTCCATGACGAGGGAGGAACGCCCGACGCCGTGGACCGCATGCCAATAAAAAAAATAAACTCCAACTTTCCCATCCAAACCAATCAATGAATCAAAAACCCTTTAATATCCAATAAAAAGCTACGAGTATACATAAGAAACAAATAAAAAAGCTATGAGTATACAAAAAACAAATAAAAAGCTATGAGTATACATAAATTACAAGTACCAACATGTTTGGAACAAGAACCTACATGTCTGGAACACGCCCCCTTACAAAGTAGATACGAAGTCTCGACTTGTCGGGCCGTCGCCAAAACATGAACAGGTCAATTATCTAGCTCACCAGTTTCAAGGGCACGACTTATTCTGTCTCAACTCGTCTTGTCGACTCGCCAGACTGGCGCCAGGGTTGCGACATAGCACACAATGTTTACGTCATTGGGAAAACCAAGGTTGTCAAGGTCAATGACCTCACGGTTTCAAGGTCACGAACTATTCCTAGCCGCCAAACCGACGCCAGGTATGAGTCATCAGGTTTGCGACATAACACGCAATGATTACGTTATCGGAAAAACCCAGTGGGAAGGGGTTCAAGGTCACGCCCTTATTTTTTTTCTCAAACTCGTTTGTTGGGGGCCCCCAAATACTGGCCCCGGGGGTTGATTAAGTCACTTTAAATAGGGGAAGGGGGGTTTTTGGGTTTTGGCAACTTTCACGGGAAAAACCCAAGGGAAAGGGTAGGGGGCAAATGGGGGAAGTAAAAGGGGGGGGGCCTTGTGTCATTGCCTGTTTCCCCTCATCGATGCTCAAAAACCCAAGGGAGGGAAAGGGGGTTTTTCCCCCCCCCTAATTTTTTTTTCCCCCGCTGTGGACTGATTTTCCCCCAAATAAAATAAAAAAACATCATAGTCCCATCCCAATACTACCTATACATAAATAATTTAATTAGCAATCATCAAAATCAAAATGTCCGGAGGGGGGGAAAGGGGGGGCGGGAGGTGTGCCAGGGTCAATGACCTAGATCACGGGTTTAAAGGTCATAAAAATTTTTTTTTCCCTGTCTCGACTGTTTTGGGTCAAGCCCCCAAAACTGGCGCCAGGAAAGGATTCTCAGGATTGCGCCCATGTGTGATGGGGGTCATCGGGAAAACCCATTGCCGGGGGATGGTTGCCAGGGTAAAATGCCTAGCTACGTTTAAAGGGTCCCGATTTTTTCCCCTGTTTTGGAATTTTAAATCTTTTTTAAAACTGCCCCAAACTGGCGCCATGAAATGAGTTTTTCATTTATTGCGACTTTTTGCAAGGGCGTCTTGGGGCAAACCCTTGCAGAGTGGAGGGGTGCCAGGGTCAATGCCTCATGTACTGCTCACAGTTTCAAGGTCCCCGACCCGATTCCTGCCCTCTACTTATTTTTTTAAAGCCCCCAAAATGAGTCATGGGGAAAACCCAAGGGGGAAGGGGTTGTGAAATCAAACCCCAATGATTACGTAACCAAAATTGTTTGAGGTTTTTTCTTGTTAAAGCCCCCAAAACTGTCCCCAAAAGTCATCAGGGAAAAAACCCACTCCCCGGGGGAAGGTTGAAACCCAAAATTTTAAAAGGTTTAAAAAAGGGATTTTTTAATTCCTGTCTTTTTCCCAAGCCCCCAAAAAAATGGGCGAAAGGGTTTCATCAGGGAAAAACCCATTGCCACTTTTTAAAAAAAATTTCCCAAAAAAAAACCCTGCGAAATTGAAAGGGGAAAAACAGGCCCCGGGCTAACCCCTTTCCCCTTTTCTTTTGGGGAAAAAAACCCCAAAAGGGAAATTCAGGTCAGAGGGGGAAAAAAAATACCGGGCACCAGGTTTGAGTCGCCGGGGGAAAAACCCGGGGGGGGGGGGATTTGAATTTTGGCGAAATAAAAACGCAAAAAACTCTTCAGCGTTCGGGAGGAGGTTTTGGCAACTTTTGCCCGGGGGGGAAAAAGGGGGGGGGGAAATTTCAAAAACCCAAATTCAGAGAGCGAGGGGGGGCGGGTTTCACGGGGCCAAATTACGGGGCCAAAATCAGAGGGGGCGGGTTCCCAAAACTTTTCCAAGGGAAAACGGGGCCCAAAATGGGGTAAATTTAATAGTTGCGCCTATTTCCCTGATTTGGTGGAAAATAAAAGGTGCAATTTTGGGTCTCAAATGCCCCTGTTTCTTCTAGTGGAGGGGGAATTTTGGGGGGAAAACTTTTCTTTCAAATTTGTACCTGTGAAAATATTTGCTCCCTTTAGTGAATCCGGGCCCCAGAAGAAATTTCAAATTGTTTTGGGTAAAAGACTTTTGGTTTAAAATGTACAAAAACAATAAAACATTTGAGCTCAACCAAAGGGCCCCCAAATGGTTTTTTGGCTGAATTTTTTATATTTTGTTTTTAAACCCGGTTTGTACCGGGATACCCAAAGTCACATAAGGTGTACCAAGTTTTCCTTATCTTAAAATTGAGACTTTATTTTAACTTGTTGGGGAAAAAGGGTAAATTTTTTTCTGAATACCCCAAAGCGTCAAAAAACACATTCCCCGAAAGTATTATCGTTTGGTTACGGACAAATCAAAAGGGGACCCCCTATTTCTTCAAAAAGGGTTTAAATGAGTTTTTAAAAAAGGGGGGGTTTTAATTGAGCAAAGGGTCAATCAAACCTTAAAAAACCCAGAAATTTAAAGTGTTTTACCTCACCTAAACATACTACCAACCCTGAACAAATCCTACATAGTATCCTTGATCTTTAAAAGGTAGCCTGTTTAATGATTAATTTTCGTATATGACTAATATGTTTTGGCAAGTCCTGGCCCAAAAGTGATATCTGCATTAGCTCAAAATTTTCAACCGATATGGATGATTAAAATAGAAGTTATTGAAGAACCAAAAAATTTGGACAAAAGGAAGTATCTTTTTTGGGGGAACCCTTACAGTAACATAACATTGTGAATGAACCCTCCCAAAAATTTTACGATTGAAATGTCCAGTATAATACTTTTTGGCATCTTTTTTTTTTCTTTCTGCAAATTGGTTGGTTAAAATTTGGGGACCCTTATTTAACTGTGTTGTTTTTTTGGCTATTTATTACCTGGCATAAAGAAAAAAAAACTAGTTTAAAACCTGTCCCTGCATTTGAGTCCTCCAATTCCGGTGTAGCCTACATTGCAAGGGTTACTAGTTTTTATTTTTTTTAAAGGGGAAAGGCGTATCATTGGCGCCAGTTATTTTTTTTTAGGAAAAACCCTTTTTGCTAGGTTAACGCCTGGGTGTAAGAAATTTTTTTTAAAGGGCCCAGAGTTGGGTAACACACCCTAAAAGAACCCCAAATTAAAAGGGTCTAGTGCTTAGCAAAACAAAAAGATATGACGGTGGGAAAAAATTTCCCCCTTTGACACGGTTCCCCAAACAGTCAAAAAAGTATGACCTTTTTGGGAAGTAATCACCCCAACTTTTGTTTTCATCATAATTATATTTAAAAACAATAATAGTAAACTCACCAAAGTGTTAAGGGGCCTGGTTTAAAAAGTATTGGGACGGAAAGGTCACCCTCAGCGCCGGCCCACCCTAATTTACGGTATCAGAAAAAAACCAAATTTAGTTAAAACTTTTTTTTTGGGGGGCTTTAGTCGCCCACAGTGTTTGCCAGAATAAATTTATCCCCCTTTAGAGCCCTAACACCCTTCCCCTTCCCCCCAATCCCAAAAAATGAGACTGAGTTAAACAAAAACAAAAAAAACATAGCATTTTAAAAACTTCTTAAACCCTTTTTCCCCGGTAGCAATCCCCTCCGTATTGAAATAGATAAAAGGGAAAAAACACTTAAAGGGGGAAAAGGAAAGGGTAGAGCAAAAAACTCCCGTGGGGGGCTTTGTTTCCCAAAAAGGGGGCAAGGGGGAAAAAGCCCCCCCCATCTAAAACCAAGGGTTTTTCATACAAACCAAAATTTTAAATATAATAATAATTTTAAAACTATATTTAAAAAAAGGGGGGAATTTTTAAAATTTAAATAAACCTTTTTTTAGTTTTTTTTAAATAATTATGACATTTAAAATTTCTGAGCGAAAACCCCAAACTAACAATAGCTTCCCGATCGGGGTAAGTAGTGAATGTTCCCCAAGTCAGGGTGACAAGGGGAAGGTGAGGAAGGGGACGGGATGCTCAGAACAGCTCTGCGCAACTCCAAGTGGGCAATATTGGAGTGCTCCCTGCGATAGAAGCTTGGAGATAGAGGGTCTTGTCTTGAGTAGGAGATGCACGTCACTGAAGGGCAAGGGCTCGCTGGGAGAGCGGATTACACGGTCACATTTCTTTGTTAAAGAAATGTTATGTAACTTTAACCCAAATCGTCCAATATCTTTATAAAAGGAAATATTTTTCAAAGATTTACGCTATAGAACTACTCTAGGCTTTTATCAAAGAAAATGCAACTGAAAATTAACCTGGGCGCGAGAGACATTAATAATAGAAATTAATTTAGGGCGCAAAAAATCCTTTTAAACAAAATGTATTTTTAGTGTTTAAAAAATGTAATAGCCAAATGGGGACCGGTGGTCTAGGGGTAAGGTGCAGATTTCTGTGCTGGGGGCCGGGGTTCGATCCTCGGTCCCGGCAAAAAATTTATCTGATATCCAAACCCTTCCTTCACCTCTGACAAACATCTTGTGAATGTGAGGAATGCCAGGCCTCCACCGTGGTTCGGATTCCACGTTAAACTGTAAGTCCTTCATTTCATCTCACTATCACCCTAGCATTACACACTACGTAAGTGCGTATAACCCGAACGGGTAGCAAGACGTGGTGGTAATAATAATAATAATTCAAATGAAATATTTAATAATTATTTATAAATAAAAAATAGCACCTAACTATAAAAATTCAATATTAAGAATTTAAAAAAATAGACTAACAACATAATCACTTTAATGATTTAGAAAAATTTTGGTCGCTTTGTCAATGGATAGCTTTGTAATTTTTTTAAAAATGCTTAGAAATTACTAAGAGAAAAGAGAGGGAAGATTGGATAATATTTTTGTACAATTGATTAAGGGGGTGTGTGGGTGATGGACGTAAATGTTTATTTTTAATTAATTCTTTTTAGTTTCGCAGGTTTTCTTTTCACTTTAACAGCAAAGAAATTATCACATTCTCACTCACAGCCACTGCACATAAAATAAACCATTTGAGCTCATTTTAGAAATAACACAATACTGTAATTGTAGAAACTTTGAAAGAGTGTGATAACACATCTTTTATCAAAGACGGCATCAAATTTTTATCATAAATTATATTTATCAAAGAAATGTGTTATGCCACCTAAGTGCAGCAAAATTATTCAATTCATTTTTTTAAGCTATAAAAAAATCTTTTTCTCTAAAATGTGTTTAACGAAACTGTTGCATCCTATTCCATGTTAAACGATATAAAATTAAATAGTGAATTGAATGTAATTTACAGTCGTGATGATATGTGCGAAGTTGAGGGTGTGCTATCTTTTTTAGTGTTTATTTCACAAAATAACCTGCGTGAGATTTTATCTGAAAGTTTCAAACTTTTGACATTATTTGTATTTACACCAATGTCAACCAAGTGAATGTGAAAGGTGTTTTTTCTACCTTAAAACGGATTAAGACTTTCTTGGGGAGTACATTGATGGAAAACAGAAAAAATGCTTTAGCAGTTCTATCAGTTGAAAAGAAATTTATTAATTCAATTTTCTGATTTCGACAACAAAGTTATTGAGGTATTCTCAAATATCAAGGAAAGGATGGACTTCCATTACAAAAATATAATAAATAACAGGTGAGTTTATAATTTTTTTAATTATTATTAATTTTCAATTTTGTGCCCTCCATGAAAAAAAGTCACGAGCCGCCACGGAAAAACTCATTCCAGTTTAGAACAATAAAAGCTGTATTCTGTCGATTCCCCGCAGAGCCTGACAAACGAACTTTAAATTGGGGGACTCGTGTTTTTGCGCCACAAAACCATTTAGACTTAGGCCATTTCATAGTCAAATTAGTACGCCTCAAGTGCGGGCGTACACTAAGTACATGACGAACTACCTAAACCAGAATGGAATGGGCCGTTCTCCCCTAGGAAACGGGCCCATTCATTCTGGTTTAGGTAGGTGTCGTCATGTACTTAGTGTAGCGCCGCACTTGGGGCGTACTAAATTTGACTATGAAACGGGCCCTTAGTTTCGCAAGTAAAAAGTTTCTTAGGGGGAACTGACAACGTTGAAAACGTTGTAAATGACCCATCACCAATGTAAAGATAGAAAACCCTGTCCCAAAATGAAAAGTTGCAAGGTTGAGGAAGAATTGCTCACAATGTCACCATCACTCCAAAGGCCCAAACCCAAAGATAACTGAGTCGCACACCAAACAGCACTAATACAATAGCCCATGGCTTCTTTGGTGATGACTGACAGCCCACAGCTGACAGATAACACTTTGAAAAGTTACCAGACCAAATTATGTATCCCTGTGCCGAACCATATGATCTGCAAAAACATGTTTTTTAGCAGCTGCCACTTCTGACGGTAAAAATTTAGGTATATACTAATTTTGACTGTCAAAGTCAGCTGTGAACTGTCAGTCAGCACAAAAGAAGCCATGGGCTACTGTACCAATCATTGCTAGAGAAAATTACTACCATCTATTTTATAGGTAATGTGTCTTATAAAGGATGAATTCTATTTTGGAAAAAAAACAACTAATAAAGGAAGATGCACGTGTGCTTTTAAAGGCTGTGAAAACACATTTTTTTAAACACGGGAAACAAATGATCAATGTTTACTTTTCCAGTTTGTGATAAGTATAGTCAAAAAGTTTTTAGTTTATTTTATTATTGTTCAGTAAACAAATAAATTTTTTCATTTTTAAATACTTCTACACAAGACCACCTTAACTGACAAGTTTGACAGATTAAATATATTTAAAATAGTCTCAATCCCAAAGACTGTTCAATAATTTTAGCAAATTTTGTTAATTTAATCTTTTAATTTGTCTGATCCTTATTACTGTTGAAATGTTCTTAATAAATGGTATTTCTTTATTTTTTTAAATTTTCTTTGGTATCCATAGATATTACAAAAAAATAGTGTTTTTTCGTTAAGCCTACGAGATATTGACAGACTGATTTGATGGGGTAATGATGAAAAACCTAAACCTTTCGGAAATGTATTCACTCTTGCTTGGAGAAGTGTAAGACCGTTATTGAAAAGCCATCCCTAGTGTGCATGGATCTAATTCATTTTCAAAAGAAAGCTTCCTTCACTGGAAGTTGATTAAATGAGTTTTCTACTGCTTTACTGGGGGGACCTAAGTGAGGGGAACATAATGTATCAGTGCATGTGTTTATTGTAATCGTTTAAACTAATATATATTTCTAAATTCTATTCCCCATGATACTTTCCCAGGTTCACCGGTATAGTTTTCCTTTTTTATACCATAGCTACAATACAAAAATGAAAAAACCCGATTATTTACAGTTCAACTCCCGATTACAGTTAAAGTCCTTCAAGTTTCAACTAACTTTGTAATGATCATATCATATCCAACTATGACAGATATAGCCTCAGCTTATGAAGGCAATCAATGCAAGAGTGTTTCGGGAAGAAATCCCTCCTAGCCCCCCAGGGGCTCACCTTATAACCCCATATTTTTTTTTAGTGCCCCCTAACCTCCAAATTTAAATTCTGAATCTGTTACTGAATTAACATAACAGTATAAAACATGATACCCATACAATGGATTTTATTGGCTATTAGAAATTCTTGTTTTATTTTAGTTTTAGTAATTTTAATTAAAGTAAATATTTGATAAATTCATTTTTATTCAAATTAAAAAAATTAAATTTGTTCGGAACTGTGTGGTTCTTCTTGAATGTGACTAGAAAGAACTATCTTGCACTAAATTGAAATGTGTATTTTTTTTTAGAAGTACCTAGGATTTTTCATACTTTTAAAAAAAAAATAACTGCACCAGGCTAAACTATTCAAACTAAATATATTTTAAACATCAAAAAAAATGTAAATAACATGTTATATTAATCTGCTCTTTTAATTAAAACTAAAATCTCCAGTGTTTAAATATGGACTATTTGTTTATAATTAAAAGTATTTGCTTAAATTTTATCTTTTTGTATAGATATTTTGTGTGGTAAATATTGTATTTTTGCTTCTTTAGGCACACCTATCTTAGACTTATGTCATTTTGAAAATAAAATTACCGGATCAGGGGGCATGTTAATAAATATCAGGCTGCCCAATCGGGGTTTGTCAGTGATGGAGAAATTTCGGGGCTCAACCCCCGGTTTGGTTAGGTGGGCCCCTACTTAGGGTTATTTGCTAAATGATCGTAAAAATGGGTGAATTTTCTTAAAACCTCTACTTTCCTATCCCCATTAGTTTGCTAACATTCGAAAATATTTGGCTCGATAAAATTAGTTTGCATTTAAAAGATTTAATTTAAGAGAAAACCTCCACACGTAAGATGATGTCCGGTTGTTCATGTGTGTCACTCACACTCTTGAATTAATTTTTGATCCTCGACCAAAAAGGAGGACACAGGGGTAATCAACAAACACAATAATAGTTTTAGATTTTTTTAAATTTTAATCAAACCTTTGGTGCGGGAGATTTAAATTTAATATAAATAAACAATTTTGATCATTTTTCCCCGCTCCAAAAGTAATAAAAGCGTGTCATTACACTTCTAAAAGTTAGCATTTCATGATTGGGTCCCATATTAAAATATTATTTGATACTTTAATCGAATTAGGCCCATTGGGAAATATTAAAAAATGGTAGCCAGTGTTATCCCAAAACCTCCAAACGTTCAAATTCTAGTTTATATACTAAATATTTTCACTACGTTTTTATTACCCGTCCGGCAATCCCTATTTAATTACACAAATGAGTAGGTAGGATTAAAAAGAAAATGTACATTTTTCGTAGAGAAGATGAGAAATTAAAATTTTGAAAAATCACCCAGGTACATCACCAACAAACCAAACAAACAAGCGTAATGTTAAACCCACTTTCTCACTGATAACTTGTTTTAGTTATATTTAAAATTTTTTTAACTAATGTTAATATGAATGGACTAAAAGTGTCACGAAAGAGAATCAATGAGCCTGGTGAATATTTTGGAAAATGAGCAAACAAAAGCAATTCAACGAAACACAAATAAGCTTATCGCCAGAGCTGGATAACTAAAATAAAGCTAAAATTTTATCATTATAACTGCTTTTAAATTTTATTTTTATTTTTAACTTACCTATAATCGTTATAGTTACTAAAAAAATAGGTTTTTATTACTTTTGTACCTATTAATAAAATAAGCCAGGTCAGGGGCATCTAAAAAATTAAAATAAAAAAAAAGAAATTTAAACAAAATGTAGGCCTTTTAGTCATAAATAAAAATTTTTAATACTTTATGTTTTTATAGGCCCCAGTTTGGGGCTATATCATTTTGACCAGTATTAACGGACCCGTGTTGTTCAGGTAATTTTTAATAGTAATAAATTTTATCCCCAATTTCGATAAAACACAGTTTTTTTTTAAAATTAGCGTTACAATTTTTTTCATTTTTTTTTACATTTATGATCTATATTAATTGGACCAAGGCTATTAAATTTTCCAATAAATAAAAACATTTGAACTAAACATAACATTTGAATAAAACTTTTAAGCACACACCAGGGGCTGCGCCCTGCGATGTTTTTAATATGTTATACCTACTTTGAAAGGATGATGTCGATGACGAGGTTGAATTCAAACCTGGACGAGTTGCACTGGGGCTAATTTTTCTTATGAGTCAATTTACTTTTTGTTTTATTAGTTGTTCTATTAAAAAAATTTGCTTTGCACATTTTACTTCCTTTTAGATCATGCCGATTGAAGAAAATATATAAAGGGGATTAGGTGTAGCAAAAAGGTCTTCTTCAAAAGACAATTTCACCCTCCCCTTTTTTTAGTAGCAGCATGAAAGTCTAGCTCTGTTTTCTTATTTTTATTGCAAAGATATATTTTATTAATCCATTTGTTCCTCATATTAATTTATATCCAGTATTACTTACAACCACACACACACACACACACACACACCACACAAAACACACATCATATATATATTGTGTGTGTGTGTGTGTGTAAGTAATACTGGATATAAAATATAATATGAGGAACAAATGGGATTAATAAAATAAAATCTTTTGCAATAAAAATAAGAACAGAGCTAGCACTTTACATTGCTGCTAACTAAACAAAGAGGGAGTGTATAAAATATATATATATTATAATATATACACACGTTATGGTTTTGTCAATGTCTAGTTGTTCGAAATAAAATTGGAGCTATTCAAAGATGGACAGTACCTCCCAATGTACTGTACAAGTAAGTAGCATAAGAAATATATATATATATATATATAAATATATATATATATATAATTTTCTAAATCCCTTCCAAGATAGAAGGGATGGTGCAAGGCGTCTCTCACGCAATAGATTGTCCTGCCGATGACGGAAGATCGGGGCTATAATCCCGGTTGGTGTACTTGTTTTTTTTCCTAAATTGTTTTCCACTCTCCTTCACACAAATGCGGATACACTTCATCTAAATTCAATCTTCCTTATCCCTAGAATTTTAGAGTAATTAGTACATTTGCTTAAACTCGAACGGGGAGTAAGATCAGAGCAAAAATATCCTTTATTCGAAATCTACTATTGAACTTTGAAGTCGTACCATTCAAAATGTTCGGGGCTAAACACTCAAAAAAAACATTTACAATCTTTGTTGATTTATATTAAATGATAGTTTTCACATTTCATTTTTCAAAATCAAGTTTTAACTAATATTGTAGACCGTTTAGAACTAATTCCTATGAAATGGTATACAAAGTAAAACAACTAGTTGCAGGCCAGGATGGTTCAAAAAAAAAAATAATAAACAGTTTGGTAAGCTTTGATTCTCGAAAAGTAGACGAAGCGTTTAAGGACGCTACCTATTTGATGGGAAATACTCTCATAAAACTTGTATTTCCGGTGTGAATTGAAGTTCTGAAGCTTTTTAACTCTTAAAAATTAGCAATCATCAATTATGTTAAAATTTTCCGTTATTGCTACTAAAATTAACTAATTGTTTAAAAAAGGGTAAATCTATATTTAAAGTCATTTATTTGATCTTTGACCCGCGACTTTGACTTGAAAAGCCATTTAAATAAACTATTTTGAACTGTTATTATTTTTAAATTATAAAACCTCACATGTAATGATTTTATTCCAATAATGGAAAAGTATACTTTCAATCCCTTTTGGCATGATAAATTTATTATGATAACAAACTATATCTTACAAATATCGGGTTTCTGGACGTCTGCAATACGTTCCACCACACTCCCGAATGCGGGCCTTTATTAACTACACTTGTCAAAGTTGTCATAGCTCTCGTATTCGATTGGGCCACGATAAAATAACATATTTAATAAAATAAAAATAATAATAATAATAATAATAATAAATAATATATTATTTAGCACCGCGTCTTACTACCCGTTAGGGTTATACGCATTAAGTACTAATTACGCTAATGGGTTTGGATTGGGAAGTTGAATTAGAGGAAGTGAACCCGCATTTGCGTAGAGGGAAAGTGGAAAAACCCTTTAGGAAAAAACATCCCCAGTTCCCCCCGACCGAGATTCAACTTGATCTCCCCGCCTCAGCAGTCGAGCTCACAGCGACAAGGGCGTTAGCCAACTACGCCACCGAGGCGGGTAGTATAATTTAAAGTAGGCAGAAAATTACATAATAGGTTCTGAAACTTTACAATGATAAAAAATATATATATTTTATACTATTCAATATAATAATCATATTATTTTTCACTAAGGACATAAATATTATAACATTATTTTTTTAATGGGGTAAATACTTACTGTGTAGGGCCACACAAAATAGTAACCCCATTCACTCAAGAACAATAATACAGGAAAATGGACAGTAATAATTTGAATAGACCGCCTAGTACAAAGCTTACACAAGTTTAACTTATTAATGATAGTGTCAATAGAAAAGATGTCTTTACAAGAGCAAGTAGTTTATCAGGTTAGTATATTATTATGTAGCTACGTGTTTTTAATTTAATATGAATATTGTGTCTGACGATATACTAATGATTACTAAAACATTATATTTGTTTCGAAATTTGATTTGGGCTCTGAACACCATTTAAGAGTAAGTAGATCCGACCCAAAGCATAAATCAATTTTATCTGTACTAAAGGTAAACGCAGTTAACAATAACAAATTAAAATACTTACGCTTTGATGCACTAAGTCTTATTTCACAAATGTGATTTTTATTAACTAGGAGTTATTTTAATATCCTCATTTTTACAAATGTTTCAAGATAACTTTTTTAAAGATAGAATAGGTTTTTCAAACACATATTTTCTATTATACACTCGATTATACTCTTGATCAGGGATTAAAAAACGTGTAGACCTAAAAGCAATCCCAAGCCATTAATAAGTGATGCATTAAAAGCGCTCTTGTTTATTTATGAATACTTTTGGAAGCTTATATATCGTTGTGGTTTCACTCAGTTATCCGTTCATCCTAAATAATAGAGGTCACTGATGCTAATTTATCTAACTTTTACCGGATGTTTACTGTGGTTTACTAACGGTCCGACTGTGGGGGGTGTTGTTCTTTTTAAAACTTTCCATACTCAACAAAGATTATTGTTTAGTTTTAGTATCTAGAAACAATATTAAATCAAATTTTAGAGTAATGTACCAGAACGCACTTGGAGAGAGTATGGGATACCCGACCGTCAGGAAATACCTGTTTAATCCTTAAGTAAAAATTACAATTATGATACTTTAGTTTGGTTGTTTGGACGTCTGTCTATCAATTAAGGATCCAGGGTTCAATATCTGAAAATGGCCATAAAATGTTAATTGGGGGAAATTTGAATCACCTTTGCACACTGATGAATCTGGGTGTGAAACTTTGTTCTGGAATTAAGTCAGATTGTAAGTTATGTATAATATAAAATAGTTTATCTAGAGAGTGTAGCCTATGTTAAAAAAACCCTGATTTTTAAAAAAAAAGATAAATTCCAAGGAGGTTTAATTAGAAATATTTTCTAAATATGAAAGTACCTTTAAATCCCCTTTTTTTAAAGGGGGTGGATCACCATGGAGAGATGATGCGACCGGTTCTAAGGCGATTTCTCTGTACCCGATTATTAAGAAAACTATCAAACAATATTGAGTCAGATTTTCACAACTGTAAAGATCAATTCACTTACATAGCTTATGGTTTATTCATATCCACCCAGACAATTCAAATTTAAGTTTTAAAAAAATAATTTAAGGAACATCGCATAAAACAAACTGGCTTTCATTTAAATGTGGGAAGACTCAGGCTAAAACTGTTTTCATTACATTAAAACACACATTGTTTCTATCATTTAGTATAATTAATTTCAGCTTTGTTTTAAATGATTTTCAAATAGTCATATTTTGTTGGTTTAATTTTTTTTAAATCTGCAGACAAAGCATAGACCTAGTTAATATGATTGAGAATAATTATATTTTTATTTTTCAACAACATAATGTTCTAAACTAAATAAAGTGGTTATAATTTTTTTTTAATTCAAAAAAGTGTTGTGGTGCTGTATGTATTCTGTGACCTATTGGTGTAAGGTTGAACAAGAAGAAGCCTCTCGTGAAAGCTCGGCGGTGGTCCCAAAGCGTTGCACTGGGGTTTCCCACAGATGTTCGCGGGAAAAATATCAACTCGGTTGAGTTTATTATTATAGCACCGCCTCTTACTACCCATTCGGGTTATACGCACTTACGCTAAATGTGTAATGGTAGGGGGTGTTTGTGAGATGAAAATGGAGGACCTACAGTTAACCGGGGGAATCCGAACCACGGTGGAGGCCTGGCATTCCCCACATTCACAAGATGTCTTGTCAGAGGTGAAGAAAAGGTTTGGAAAATCAGAATAAATCTGTGCACGGAACCGAGGATTGAAGCCCGCCGCCAGCATAGAAGCCCTGGAACACCTTACCCCTAGAACCACCAGGGGGTCACCTCGGTTAAGTTTAATTTTTTATTAAATCATTGTGTGAAAAAGAAGTGTTTTGAATGGAAGCCGTTTCTGTAGAAAGAGATCGAAGAAAAAAGCAATAAAAAATGAATTTTATCTCTCAACCAGACGAAAGAAAAATAAATATTCTTCTCTTTTGAGGTGAATAAAAAAATGGGTAAGGCTATGAATTAACTATTATTTCAAAATTGAAAAAACTATTTTTAATATTTGTATTTTAGAATTCATCCATTTATTTCAATCCGTGTGCGTAAATACCTAATTAATATAAAAAACGGGACCCGCTGCATTTGGCACATGGTCTAAGGCACTACTTTCGCAATGGGGAAAATTGTGGTTCGATCCCAGTCGGGTGCACTAAGTGTTTTATTCATAAAGGGTTTTTCCCACTCACCCTTCACGCAAATGGGGGTGTAAATCCTCTAAATGCAACCTTACTCATCTCCAACACCTTTTTTTAAAATTAATACTAATAATAATACTTAGCAACGCATCTTAAAACCCCGTTGGGGTTTATACGCTTAAGTAAAATTATGCTAATGGGTTAGGAAATGGGGGTTTTGAAAAACCATTTAGGAAAAACCACCCCAGTTCACCCAAGCGAGATTCAAACCTCGATCTACCCATCCGGGGCAGTCTAGCTCAACACGAAACCAGCGCGTTAGCTAACTACGCCACCTAGGCGCTATTAGCTTAAATAGTACCTCGGCGTAAAACCCCCACACGGGTAGTAAGATGCGGAGCTAAAAAAAATCCCAAATAATTAATAATATCATATATTATGCATTTTATACACATTATAACATTTTTTTTATATCAGCTTCGGTGGCTAAATAATCCAAAGCGTAACTCCCAATGACGGAGAGATCAAGGTTCGATTCTTGGTCTGATGCATGGAGGGTTGCTTTTCCTAAATGGTTTTCCACTCTTCTTTCACGATAATGTGGTTACACTTAAGGGAAAATTTAATATTTAATGAAGTTAATTTCAACTTATTGTAATATTAGTATATTTAAAGAGTAGACGATAACGGAAGAATAGGGAGTGAGATAGCTTTCTTGATGTTGACTAAAGGCCGTGGATAGATACCAAGACAGGTGCAACACAATCTGATAATCTTCTGTTTCCCTCGAGAAATTTAAATTATTTAGCACCGGTCCTACTACCCGTTCGGCTTATACGCTTCTTTCGAGAAAGATTAAATGTATCCTTCAAAATAAATATTCTCATCTGTTCCCTTTTAGGTTAGGGTTTAAATTGCCTAATTTCAGTACACTGGCATTTAAATTGTTAGACTCCTACTATATAAATACAGTGGTGACACAAAGAACTAGACAAGTATTATAATATATGGACCAAGCGCCAAAGAGCGATTATTGCTCCTGTACTGTGAATAGGTCTTATTATTTGAGTTACGATCAACATAGGTTTTGGTTTACTACATATCTTGGCTCCCATCAATCCTGACAGTTGTGCATTTTAAAGCCCAGTACTGTTTTGCCTTCTCATTCTAGAAATAACTTCTTTTTGTGTTTTGGGTAAGGATTCTCAAGTCTCTTCCCCTCCCCCACTGCATAATCATGCTGACTGCCTAGTGGGGGTCCTTTTGTATGTACAGTAGTTGTTATCAATAGAAATAGTTTTTGTTAACTTCTTGATATTAGAGGAATATTGGGGCTAGCTCCTCTTCCTCTCTCCGTAACATCGGACTATCTAATCTTGGTAACGATCAAAAATCATTATTTTTTTTCACAAAAAAATTAAAGGTCCTTTAATATCAATCTACTGCCTTCTCGACCGTATTATATGGGGTCAACCCCCTCTCCCCCCTCTTCACCATTGCAAAGATGCCCTACAGTAAGTGAGCTGTTTTAAATTCGAGTTTTTATAATTTATGTCCTTCGCAGGTCTTACGTGAGGCCCTAAAGTGTTAGTGAGGATTAATACTTATATTGAATAAGTTATTATTTTAATGTTTAGTGTTTTTGAATACTTTAAAAAACTGAAACCAATTTTAAGTTTCAGCTGTGCTAAGAAATTAAAAGTCTAGATCAAATAAAATAAGTTTCCCTGTCCATTCCCAATTTTGGTCATAAGAAAGTAATATGTCTACTCGCCCAATCAATGCGTTATTTCGTGGTGTATGGGGCTAATCAACATCAAAGGAACTGATGGAAAACAAGAAACCCACCCAAACTACTAGAATGGACCACAGAAATTCCAGACCACGAATCTTGGTTGCTGGCCCACTCATTTTATTTTAAAATAAATCTATTTAAGGGGGAAACGTATCCACGAGGTATTTGTAAAAAACAATACTTTTCAAGCTTAAAAAAGTTTATAAGCTTTTATATCGTGAAAACATTCCAAGACTAAATTAATTTTATTTTTGAAATTCAACCAAACAAAAATCAATATCAAAACCCATTGTCAGTGGCTGAATAAAAATTACAAGTACACTTGATTGCGTTGATAAGGTATTGGATTTTTTAATCATAGCTGTATATATTGAGGATTTTATTTAAACATGTGATTTTCACTATGTTTTTTATTATTTTTCTCCCAATTTAAATTTTTGGGTATATTTCTCTAAGCTCCCTTTCCCTCATCTCTACTCAATTGGATAAAGTCTTAGCAACCCTTGTTTAAATGTACAAATAAACAAAATAACAAACACATTTAGTTAAAAAATATCTTCAAAAACAAAATTAACATAAAAACTGAAGTTAATGGTAGCAAAATGACCCAAAAAACGATTTAAAATTATTACAAGTAATGGAAACATAATAAAAAGAGGGTATTTAGTATGTATTGCTTTTTTCGGGCTCTTTTTGGAAAATTTAAAACCCTATGCTACTAACGACTTAAGGTGCGGCGGTCGCGTAGCAAACTAATACACAATAAAAATAACTGATTTGCGACCGAAATTCTAGATAAACCCAAACTAATGAGTATTTTTGATTATTTTTTTAAATTATGACTGTAATGGACACTTTTCTAAATTGATATTGAATTATATGATTAATTTTGTATGCATATTTTTTAAAATTAACCCAAAAACGCATTTTGAAAATAAATGGATTAAAAAAATACCATTTTAAAAGTTTAGTGTGTAATTTACAAATATATATTTTTAAATCACGTAAACCTATTCCCTCGATAGAAATGGGGTCTTAGATTATATAAATGTAGGTTTATTACAAGATAGGGGTGTAAACCCCCTCCACACCTACTCGAGCCAAGAGAGAGGGGGAAGAAGTTTCTCGGTAGAACCCAAGCCCTCATTTAAACAGTAAATTTTATTGTTCGTTTTGGCAGGACAACACTAAAGCCTTGAATCTTTTTCAAGGGCCCAAATTTTAAAAATATTTAAAGATGTATTTTTTTCTGAGTCCTTAAAAAAAATCTTTGCAAGCTATAAAGGGAACCTACATCAATATTATTTCTTAAAATATATCATTTAATTATTTTTTTCAATGAGATTTTTAAACGTAAAATTTTTTATGAAAACAAGGATTATATTAGTACATAATTTACAAACTTTCTTTTAGCTATGGAACAAATAACAGTTATTAAGTTAAATTAACGACTCTACTTGGTATCGAAACCGGGACCCATAGAATAGTAAGCACAGGTGCTATCGACATAGCTAAAGTGTCGGTTAAAATATAAAGATAAATGTTTTAAACGTTAAATATGATTAACCCCTTTAAATAAATGTTTAAAAAAATATAACGATAAAAGAATAGCTGTGGTAAATAATATTCAATACCAAATTGGATTAAATTGGAATGTGCGCAAGTTGAACGCACCTTATGATGACTCTCGACACACAAGTATTATATTATTTACATTTATTTTGTATTGAAGTTTGAATATTTTCTAAAAAAACACAATTTTATGCTTCAATAATAATTTACTTGTTGGAATCAGGTAACCTTTCGAATTTTCGAAAACTATATGCTATTCGTCAAGTAGACCAACATTGGACTGGAACTCCAAAAGGGCGTGAAACTTGTATTTTAGAAGGCGTAACATATTTTGAAGGGCCCCCAATTTTTTTTATATCTATTACTGTAAATAACTATACGAGTGGTGGTAGAATTCAATAATATGCATTGATAATTTAAAAAAAATTAAATAGTTCCAGCAAATACTTTCAATATTATATATTTTTTTTTTGTTTTCCCCGGTGTGTCTCAAAACATTTGTTAATATTGTCAATTGCATAGGTTATGTTCAATAAATATATTAAATTCATGGACTAGCTAATTTATTTTCACAAAGTGATAAATTATTCAAGAAATTTAAGGAAAATTGTACAAGAAAATTATGCTAATTCCGGGCAAGGATCCAGACTATTTGGATACAGTCTGCTCAAAAACATTCGTCCTGAGCAAACGGTTAATCTACAAAATAAACCTCACTTGAATCAGCGCTAATACAAGTCTCTTCAAAGCAACACAGATAGATAATAGATTTTTCATTTTCATGCAAGGCCAGGGCTTGAAAATTTTAAATTTTAAATTATTAAAGAATTAACTCTACACATGGAAACAAAGTAATTTTATAGATTTTTATTTATATTTTGAAACTGTCGCTAAAATACATTATTATTAAAAATGTATTCATGTAATAAAAATTTAAAAAATTGTTTTTTGTAATGGCTTACTTATTTTTAATAATATTTAGTTCGTGCTAAAATCACAACTCCAATAGTTCAATAGAATTGGCGGTTTTTTCCATGTTCCTCATCATTTTATAACTAATTGCATCAAACAAGAGTTAGTAAGTTCGAACTTGATGTGGGACTTTCACAAATAGGTTTATTTTTGGTCACAAAAATTAATCTATTCATTTGGAAGAACTGGACTTTAATTTTAATTCCCACAACAGATGTAGCCCATGAGCCAAACTTGTAAGATGGATAATCAGGATAGAACAAACTTCAAAGCACTTTTCCCTTCAATATAACACCAGGGCCTTCTCTACGTGAGCTCACTTAGGTCACACACTTTTAATTCGTCGTTCACGAATCTACAAACATGATACGCAAAGTTCCATCACTTCTCAGAAAAACAAATATGGTTTGGAAATATCCTTAGGAACCTATCTTTTCTACCACAAGGTTTACAACAAAATTACCCTAAACAACCGGGATTTCATCCACAGCGACCCATATGTAGGCATCTTCCATGTAGTTTATTATCCTTTCCATTATTTTTTCATAATATATATGCAGATATTATTTCTGGGTATTGATTGATCAGGAATTTGTCGATTTCATTAGTGTCACAAGAAGGATGCAAATCAGGCCCTTATAATATTAAACATGGAATGTTCACATTTATCATTGCACTACACAAGTCCTTACAAGAATTAGTTTTTTTTAACTGGAAGGAAGGCACTCCATTTTGGTAAAAAAAAGGGTTCTTCGAATAAATCAGATTTTTTTTACTTTTTGCTCCAATTGTGATTTTAATGGTCATCCCATATTTTTGTTGCAGGCTACACATATAACTTTAATGTTGGTTTTGAAGAAGTTTGTTGATTTCACCCAATTATTTTAATTTTGCATTCAGCAAGACTCACCTGGTGTCGTGGTGAAAAAAAAAAATAAAATTATCGTAGCTTTTTCTTAGACTTTCACTTTCAACACTCATGTGAAACTAAAGTCACTTAAAGTTATCACAAGGTAAGAATGTAAGTCATTGGAAATTTGTGTGTTGGAAGGGAGGGATGTTCCAAACCAAAATTACTTATCTGTTTGATAAATTCTTTTAAAAAAAGCATCAAAAGGTTCACTGTGGGGAAGAAGGCCTGTACTCAGTGGAAAAAACACTTGACTACCCGAGTTGGATTGTACCCTTTTTAATAGTTGATTGAAAAATTCATTTAAGCTGATTTATTCAAGCAAAACCAAATCAAACCAGGTTTAAAAACTCAACAATTTTCAATAATTAATTATTAAAAAATATATTAAATAATCACAAAGTAAGTAGCTTTATATAAAAATACCTTGAAATATATAAACATGTAAAAATATATCAAATGAAAACTCAAATAATATTTTATTTTCATTTTATATATTATATTAACTCTAATATCGTGGGTTTGCCGGGAAAAACTCACTATGTCACTTTTTTCATGTTTTTAGATTTTGGTACCATTAAAAAGGTAAATAATTGTTCTTCATCTTTGGGAAATACTCACAGTAGTTGCCCTGGCGTTTGGGAACAGCATTATGAATGGTTGAATTTGATCACGGACCACGCCTCCGCTCTTTGATTGGCTGTTGGTTTTCCCCCTCCCCTCTTCTTGACCCGCTTTCCCATTTTCCACACTTGTTTGTTTTTTTCTCATTTTTATTTATTTGCGCTCATTGCTTTTATATGTGTGCTCAATGGTTTATTTATGTGTGAACATTTGTTTTTTATTTTGTGCTCATTTATTATTTATTCATAGGTTATTTTTATTTCCTGGATAGGATTTACGGGGCAGTGGAGTTTTTTTATTTATTTATTGGCGGCAGCCACGGGGCTGGGTGCTCCCCCCACGGCATTTGCTAGTGAGCAAATGGGAGCAAATTTTCTGCCCGGACGCTTAGTAAAAAGTGTGACCACCGAGCAAACTGACAGCGTATCACGACTGTAAGGCCCCCCTTCACTTTAAATTCAATCCCCCACCCTCCTTGCATCACAACGAACGAGCTATTTTAGCACAGTAAAGTTTGGATGCACTGATAGTCCGTTAACAAGGCTACTGTGGAAAACTGGGTCTTTGCCCAAACTTTCCCCATAGAAAATTTTTAAAAAAAGTTTAGCCAGAGTGTGGAGACCAATTTTCAAAAAAATATCAATGTACCCGTGAAACAATACGCCCGAACGTGTCGACGATCGTAAACAGATACATTGTAACCCCCACACTACGTGTACTGCTTCAAATGTTTAACTTTTCCAACAGCTTTCCGGATCTAGTCTATCTATCAGACACACTGTCAACCAGTGATCTTTTTGTCATTGTGCTGACACGCGCCTTGGTTTTTCTCCTCCCCGCTTTACTACACAAATTTAAACATTAACTTGTCGTATATCCAGGTAGGCAATCATTAATAAATCCCGCGCATGCGTCACGGTAACCTTGGCAAAGCCTTATACTTGATCTATAACGGACAATTTGGGGTTTCCCAAATGAATTTTGGGGTGGCCGATGGGATATTATTTGTACATTGTAAACCTAAGGATACAATGAAACACACATCCAAGTAAATTGATCTTATCTCCACAAGAAAGGTCTGCTACGTGGAAACAGTTTGATACAATTTATACGCCCGCCAAAGAATGCCTCCCTGGACTGAGAAGCTCCTGGCTGTACACCTCGTGCTGGAGAACAAATTGTTTCAAATCCTTGTCTGTGCGTTTCATCGCAATAAACGCACACTCTCACATCTCTACGACCGTGTAGCTGTCATTATTTAACTTTTCCACGCAAGCCATGGTCGCTTCATAGGCGTATCCATGGTCTCGTGGGGGCTGTTTTTGATAGGGGCGGTACTGTCAGGATAACAGAGAGGAACCCGTCCAATAATAGTCCCAGAACTGAAGACGGTGGTGGTATCGCCAGACTTTAACAACGCCGTTCTACAACGTCGCCCTAACACATATTCCTCACGGCCGTTACCCGCGTGAAGGAAGAGACACCGCGTTGGTGGGCCTCCCAGCAGAAACATTGAAAGGTGACGTGTACTGTTGGTCTGCATACCAGTAGCCACCGTTAGGGATGATACCCACGGTATTCTCCTTGAGATGCCTTTGGCGGTAAACTAACATGCCGCTCCTGCGATCGTACACGCCTTTCTGAAAGGACCCCCCGTTTGCTTTTACCAAAAAGCATGTCTCTAAACTGCAGGCAGGGCCCTTCCGTAGGATCTCTACTCTTTCACGTAATAAGTTCTAACTCCGTTAAAATCAAAGACATAATTTTCTTTGACCAACGGTCTTAAAACCGCCTTCTCAACGTGGTCCTTTCCCTCAACCGACAATCTCACTGACATCGAAGTCCTCCTTTATCGTCAAGGGCCCCTATACCTCTCGTTCTTTTATTGAAAAAAATGGGGGAATGACCCTGTATTTTTTGAATAGGACGACCATTTTTGATTTATTTAAAAGGGGTTCACGTCCAAAGCATTCTCGCTCTTCCTTAACGTCACACACAGCCTTGGCGACGACCAATGCCCAAAGGCAAGATAAAGTGTATTTGCCGCCATTTTGAATCGTAATGATCCCTTAGTTTTTAAAAGCTATAATGTGCTAGAGGGGATAGCTAAAACAAAACGACGTGCAATCCCACGAGGAACCTTAAAATGGCTAAGTTTAAGGTACAATAGTGCCGTACTTAAGAATAAGCTATACTTTGCAACACGCGACTTACGTTATCAATCAAGGCTCGAGCATCAACTGATACGCACTCCCAAAATAGACGAATACAGGATTCAAATTCGAGACCGTGCTGTTCAAAAGTAAGACGACATGATCATCGGCGCTGACACCATGGTCTTGCAGCCGATTAATCAAATTATTAATTTGTTCTTCAAGGCAGCTTAATGCGTCACGATCTCTTTCTGGAGCACCAAGATATACGGTAATTTCTCTAACCCGTAAAAAAGAAACGCCCCAATTGTTTTATACTCTCCTCGATGATCAATATAAACGCATTGGACAATGGTCCACCAACCTGTTTTACCGGGCCACTAATTCCCCATTTTCACGCCAAAGATGGTCCCGCTTTCACTACGCCACAGGTTGCGGGGGGACCGTGGACCCCGTCTGCTTCGCTGCAGCCTGGGCTCAAATACCGTATCCCGGGCTTGATGGCAAGTGCTCCTGCGGCAGGGGAAAAGGGATCTCACAGCTGGTGGTGGCGGGAGGATAGAACCGCTATTCCCACCCTCCATTTGAACTATAACACAAAAGAATCTGTCAAAAATAAACACTTTAAATAAAAATTTTTTTTCAAACACATTTTCTGCAAACTACCACATATTCTTTTTCTCTATTAAACGATACCACAAAATTATATAATACGTTTCAATTCAGTCTACTTTCAGTATAAATATAATATGTTACAATTTTTCCTAAACATAATTGCTTTAACTGATATTTTAACATTCTCATTTAAATATAATTGTTCCAAACACATTTTTCTGCCCAACTACCACGTATTTTTTATCTTTAAAAATAAACCACACAAAATATGAAAAATTTTAAATTTCAGTTTACTTTCGTATTAATATACATGTAACCATTTTTCCTAAACATAAATTTGTTTTAACTGATACTACCATTTGCAAAGTGTGTGTAATAAATACACTTGAACTCTAAACATGTACAAAATACAGTCCAGTCACTATGAAAGGATAACCCTACATTTTCCAACCCCTGCGCCAGGGAATCTAACCCGGGGTCCATGGATCAACAAAACAAATATATAGGGTTTTCTCTTTTTTAATAATCGGGTAAAGCAACAATATAATTTCCCGGTTAATTTTTTTGCCAGTATATACTTAAAACAGATTGTAACACTAGATCTAAACTACCCCCGTTTTATAACTATAAAAATTGAACTACAAAGCACCAAAATATTTTTCGGCTCTAAATTGAAATGTTATGCCTTCTGTTATTTCGCTAAGTTTAAACCCAAATTTACCCGCAAATATTTTTTGACCCCTAAGTTACTTGCAATGACATCTGTTATTTTGATAATAACCCAAGTCTACGACACCCCGCTAAAGATTGAAGAATCTAGCTTTAAATAAGGATTAGGGGGAAAGGGGACGGCCAGACCCGAGCGCGCGAGCGAGCGAGCGAGCGAGCGCGCGAGCGACTAAAATATAAAATAGAACACATGGTTGTAATGGGGGTGGCCACCTGGAGCGAGCGAGCGAGCGAGCGCGCGAGCGACTGAGGCGGCGCGCGCTTGAAAGATAGAACTGGTTCTATTTTTCAAGCGCGCGCGCTCGACCCGGTACAGTCCCATTTTACAGGCGCTAGGCAATATTATTGTATGTTTTGGTTTCATTGAGTGCTGGGGAAACTTCTCATTTTGACATGATATTTGACTTTTTTCTTATCAGTGATAGGGTTTTAACACACTTGCTATTTAAAGGCCCGGTTACCTGGCGGTCTAGGGGTAAGTGTCAGACTTCGTGCTGGCCGGGGGTTCAATCCTCGGCCCGGCACAATTTATCTGATTTACAAACCCTTCCTTCACCTCTACAAGACGTGTATTTAATCACATCTTGGAATGTGGGAAAGCCAGGCCTCCACCGTGGTTCGGATTCCACGTTATACTGGTAGGTCCTTCATTTCATCTCACAATCAAAACCCTACCATTACACAATTAGCTTAAGTGCATATAACCCGGGTACGGGAAGTAAATGCGGTGCAATAAAATAATAATAAAATAAAAATAATAATAATGGCCTCATTTAATTGGTAAGACCATAAATAGTATAATGTATATATGTAAACCCGATGTGTTAAAATAATTCAATATTATAATCAAAGTAGGCCTTTACAAATAAGAATCACCATTAGTTTGGAGTAGAGTATGAAAAAACCACAACAATAAATAGGTTTTAAAAATCACCTTCAGTTCACTGAGCCAAGATTCGAACCTTTGCCTCCTAGTCAAAAGCTATCGAGTGCAACGCACCATTCCGCCACTGGTGCTGCTAACTGATTTTAAAACACTTCATACAGTACCATACGCATTTCTCAATTTATTAATTGGATGCACTTCTACTTTTTTTCTTTTTTATAAATACACAATATTTTCTGTAAGAATTTTCGAGGAGCAGAGATGTACTAATGTTGTTTGACAGAGACATCTTCTCTAACTAGGGGGGAGGGGGGGCGGTGACCTAGTGGTCAGGGTAAGGTGTCAGACTCTGTGCTGGCAGCCGGGGTTCAATCCTCGGTCCCGGCACAGATTTATCTTATTTCCAAACCCTTCCTTCACCTCTGACAAGACATCTTGTGAATGTAGGGAATGCCAGGCCACCACCGGTTCGGATTCCACGTTAAACTGTAGGTCCTTCATTTCATCTCACAATAACCCTACCATTACACATTAGCGTAAGTGCGTATAACCCGAACGGGTAGTAAGACGTGGTGCTAATAATAATCTAACTAGGGTCCGCTAATTACGCGCTCGCTCGCTCGCTCGCGCGCTCGCCAGTTTGGCCACCCATCGCTGCGCGCTCGCTCGCTCGCTCGCGCGCTCGACTCGCACGCTTGGCAGTCTGTGGCCGAACCCTTACATGTCTTAACACAGATCGGTATAAATAGATATTGATGTTAGAGTGGTAATTTTTATTGGTCAGTATTAAGTTTTCTATTGGTAGAAATAATTTTGTTTTAGAATTAAATAATGAAATTTTTTATTAATTATTTGTAACGTGGGGCGCACGTGACCTGGAGGGTCACAGGCCGTTCATACGTGAAAGTGTGAAAGAGTTCTTTTAGAGATATTGGGGTAGGTTGCCGACCAAACACGAAAAAAAATGACCACGAATATTCAAGTTTGATTATTAAAACTACTACTTACATACACACTCTGATTAAATTTATCTCTAAATTAATTATAACTAAACAAGTAATTAAGTAAAATAAAAAGAGCCTTAATCAAGTCTGTAACTTAATTAAACTAATAGAGCACAGAGATATAAGTAAATTAAAATAAATAAATTAACAACTCTAAAACACCTAATAACTATTAAAAGATTTAAAAACAGTCCCAAACATCTAATTAAAAAACAATTAGTCCACAGTAACAATGAATGTTCTACATCACCCGTGTACTTAGGCCAACACTTGTCCCACACACGATACACTGCGATGACCCACGATACACAACACCGATCCGCACACCCGGGGGGCCA
>JBCFYV010009882.1:27300908-27358055 GCA_039000515.1 Timema cristinae
TTTAAATTTCAATTATAAAATACTCATGATTATTTTTTATCTAAATTAGTGTTATTATTTTCAACAAGAATGTTAAACAATCAGTGAAATATTGGATTACCAAATACATAGTCATTACACTATTGCTTTCCGATAATAGGGTTTTTTATTCTGTGTGTTGATTTGTTGTGTAATTAGATCCTGAATGATAAACAATATGACCTACTTATTTACTAACTCCATAGGGCACTTGATTAAAAAAAACTTTATTCAAGCACGGAGATTGGGGATGCGACCTTACTAGCACAATTTGACCAATATATTTCACAGGCTTGAAAATTTTGTCACTGTGATGGTGGGTTCATTTCTCAGCAGCATTTTCTGATTGTTGTATGGCCAATTGCAATTTTATTTCCCAATGTTTGTTTATTTGGGAAATTAAACATCTCTTCAGGTTTCTATTGGGCCTAATCCCTTTCATTAATTCCAGTGGTATAATATATCCAGCACGTTCGTGAGTCACCAATTTAAACAATTCTCAATCTTGCCTACATAATTTGCTCATGAGGTATGGTGATCGTGACCAAAGAAAAGTCCTAGAAATAATCCAACTTCTCGGTTAGCCCGTTTTACATTGTTGCTTTGAGGGTGGTAAACAGAGGTGAATTTTACAACACTACCTTGTTTTGAAAGCATCACACCATCTTTTGCTGGTGAACTGCGTACTGTGGTCCGACACTATTGTTTGTGGCTTTCCTAAATCATTGAACTTATTATGGAATTATTCTGTTTGTGAGATGACTGCTGTTGCCTTTCTGATAGAGTATGATTTTAATTATTTTGTGCAGATACCTAACAACAAAAATATATTGCAACCATAGATCTAACATTGGCAGAAGGGGGCCAATTAAGTACACAAAAACAAAGTGAAGTGGTTTGTATGTTAGTATACTCTTCATTAAACCCTAATATTTTACGTTTGGTGCTTTTGTTTATTGGTATATGTCGCAGCTATGTGATTCCTTAGTAATTTATTAGTATGTATGGGGAAAATTACATGATTCCTGTATTTTATTATATACCAATTTGTAACTCCTACATGTTCATACTGCTGATGGCAAAGTTCTATTACAATTACAACCAATTCTTTAGGAATAAATATTGTCCATATGTTTGTAGATAAGGTTCTTTTGTATGAACGATTTTCATGAATTTGATAGTGATTTTTAACTCCTACCTTTGGGTTAGTTTTTTCTAACTTCTCGAGAAGTAATTTAAGCCTGGAAGCTATTTTCTATAAGGTTGGCTATTCCCGTCGGATTTTCTTGACCTGATCGCTAATTTTTTCTTTATTTTGTCTGAGCACCCTACACTCTGTGTCTGTGGCAAATTTTCACCATTCATTCATTATGTTACCTATCTAGATAGTGTATCTGTCACAATATGTTCTTTTCCTGGGATATACCGTAATTTAAATTTTACTCTTGTAGCAACAGAATCCATAACGTTAAACAACCGTGCTGTAGTTTACATTTATTGATGAACATAAGAGCCTTATGATCTGTACCTAAATAAATTGGTGGCCTCCCATAAATGTAAATCTGAAATTGCTGACACCCAGTAACAATAATTGCTAATAATTTATTTTCTGTAATATTATCGTGAAAGTCTGGTCCATGTAATACCCTACTAGCAAAAGCTATTGCCTATGATTCCCTTCTTCATCTAACTGGAATAGTTCAGAACCAATTGCTTCACCTGAAGCGCCAATAGACATGCACATGGGTTTATTTAAATCAGGCTGTTTTAATATGATGGTGTTAATAAATTGTTCTTTAATTTCCCGTATCGCAGTATTCTCTATTTCTCATGCCCAGTCTTTCCCTCTTCCTGTGTGTATCGTAATGAGGAATGTACAATGTTGTATACGTCATTTTTTTGTATCAGCTGACTGCAGGCACAAAGGTCTCGTTATCGTTTCTAGAGATTGATTACATTTTCTAGCATCCAAAAATAACCTATATACCTCCCCCTATATTTTCGATAATTACAATTGGATTAGATAATATCGGAGCTACACTGCTGAATAATACCCAGCTTATTACGTGATCTAAGGTCTCTTGTAGAGCTTGCCGTTGACTGTATGATACAGTAATACTACCTACTTATTAAATGCCACTTGGTTCGTTACTTGCAGTTGGACATATGTTTGCATCATTTTCGTGATTTGCTGGATTCTTAAGTTTTTATCCCAAAACTAATAAGTAATTTCCTTTTTCATTGGCTGTTCTCTTTACACCCATGTATAAACCGATTTGAAAATTACTCTCCCACAAATGGAATTTGTATACCGTATGGTTTTTTATCTATTGATATGTGTTTGTTCTGAAAATTAGTTATTAGATTAAGGTTGGCCATCTAATCTGCAACTAAAATTGCTGGAACAACCAAAAATATAATGGTAATTTCACTCCCTCCCCCTCCCCCAATTTCAATGTCCAGTATTATCTGCTTTTTTGACATTGTTATCCTTTGCTCCCATGCCACAGGCAATATAAACATTACTAACAGGAAGTGTGGGAATCGTTTCTCTTGAATTTTCCTGGCCTAATCTTTCATAATATTCTCTGGAAATTGCTGTAATTTTAGAACCGGTATCCATGAGGAATTTTACAGCCATCTATCAATTTTCGTTCATTCTACTGGTGATGTTGCCTCACTAGCTTTCTACTTTTTTCATTTTCAAAAGTTAAATCTTCTTTGTAAAATGCTATTTACTTTGATGTTACATCATGGTTATCCTGATAGAAAAATTACTTGTATTATCAAAACCTAACAATTGTGTAGGCCCTTGTCGGACTACCAACGACTTGTCTGCTCATTTTTTGTACTGTCTAGTTGAGTTTCTTCCCGCATATAACATGGGATTCAGTGAACATCTACCCTTTTGCTGAGGATGTTTCTTTATTTTCTCTAATTCTATTTCAATCAGCTGAGCTCTCTGTTGACTTATTTCCCGTGAATTATTTTTTTCTGAATATATTAGTTATATCTCATGGTGGCCTAGAACAGGGCTTCTCAACCTAATTTCATCTGCGACCCCTTTGGCCCAGACACATTTTTTCATGACCCTCCACTCATGAACTCATGAATGCAATTGGTAGTAACACTGTATTTAATCGATTTACCGGTTTGTGTGCGTACTTTTTTGCGTGAACCCTTTTTGATGGAACCCTCTTTGAGCGAAAAAATAAATTACCCTAAATATAAGTATAGCTATATCATTAAATAATTATGTTTACTAAAAAATAGCGTATGAAAATATCAAAAATTAAAATTTCTTCAAATAATTTATTATATTAAAAATGTGTGTATTTAGTATATTGAGGTGCAAAATATAAGGAAATGCAAAATAAAAAAATGATATCAATAATTTGTAATATCAAATTTGAATATACCAAAGAAATTTTACTAAAGGCTGACAAAAGAAAAAAATACTTTTTCCTTTAATGGGATGGTGTTGTGATTGCTTTTTTTTGACCCCAATAACTTTAATTTTTGGCTTAAAAAAAAATTTGGGTCACTGCGGGTTTCTCATAGGTCTTGATGTTAAAAAAGGATTTGAGGGGGGTGTTTGGTTTTTAAATTTTGGGTCATTGGGGAAAAATTGTGATTTGCCCCAAATGGTGGTAAAAAAGGGTTAGAAAGAGTTTTCCATCACTTTTTCTGAAAAATATCGGAATTCTGCTTCCCCACCAACCCAAAAAAAGTTTTAAAGGGTTTTTTTTTAAAAATTTTAAAGTTTGAGGTTTGAATAAATTTAAAAGTTCTGCAAATTTTTTTTTGGGGTTTTAAACGAAAAAAGGAAATTCCAAAATTTAAAAGGATTTGGAATCCAATATAATTTTTATTAATTCTGTAGAAAAAATTTTTCAAAAAATTGTTTTCCCAAATTCTTTAAAAAATTAAACCCAATTTTTTTATCTGTTGTCAAGTAAAAAATTAAACCCCTATTATAAACAAAAAAAATCCTTTGTGTATGAAAAAACTTTTTAAAATGGGGTCTTTTTTCTAATTTTTCTTCCAATTGTTTAATTTTTTCATGAAAGGGTTAAATTTTTTATCTTTCAGTGAAAATTTTAAAATTCGTTGTCCCCCCTTTTGGGGGGGACACATTAAGCTCTTTGAATTTTCAAAAAAACCCGACAGTTAAAATTTAAATTTGCAAGAAATTTTTCTTTTGTAAAAGGGAAAATTGGGCATATTCAGAGTTATTTTCAGACAAATGTTTTGGTTTCTTTTTTTTAACACAAATTTGCGTTTAAATTTCCTTTTCCCCTTTGACAGCCTTTTGCACTTCTTTGCATTTAAAAGTTTTGAAATTGGTTCCCTTTTTATAATTTAATTTTTGCAAAGAGGGGGGTTTTAAAGGGGCACAACTTTTAAAAAAATTGAAAAACCAAAACGCATTTGGGTTGTACGCTTTTGGGGATCTTTTAGAAATTTTCTTGGAACTAACCCTCTCGATGAATAATGCAATGGTGAAAAATTGGGGCCCTTGGCTTGCAGATTAACTTTTCCCTAAACCCAGTTTTTTTCCCTTTGTTTTTGCTGCTCCCGGGCGGTTTAAAAAACCCCAACCCCATTTTATTCCATTTACCCCTACTTCCTTAAAAAAATTGCTCCCCAGTTTTTACGTCCACCCAAACGTTGAAAAATTTAGAAATTTTTTCGTGAACACTGTTTTTTTTTTAACATTCCCGGGAAAAATGCCAATATCTGTGTGAATTTTGGGATTTTTCATTTGATTTTCCAAGTGAATTGAAAATTTTGAACTTTTTTTTAAAATTCTTTCAAAAGGTTGCTAAAATTATGGTCATTGCAAATTCCAAAATTCGTCCACCCCGGTATCATTTGACAGGGGAAAATTTTTTAAATTTGTTTTGCTTTTTTTTTTTTTCGTGAAAAATTTCTTTTTTTTTAAATTGCCACTGAAAAACCACAAGTTCTTGGGGAAAGGGGTTTATGTCTTCTTAGCATTAAAAAATTAAGTAAGAGGTTTTCAAAAAGATGTTTTTTTAAGTATTTTTTTATACACCAGTTTAAAGAAAATTGTTTTTGTTTTTCAATGTTTTTTAATAGCCTTCTAAAAAAATGTACAGGCTTTTTGGGAAAAAAGAAGAAAGGCTTTTTTGTAGTTGTATTTTTAATTTTGCAGGTTTGGATTTTACTCGCCAAGCATTCATTAAAAATCGAACAGAAAAGTCTGTTTCAAATTTTTTTGGTAAAAAAATTTAAATTCACATTACAAAAATGGTCATTATATTTACTCTTTTTTTGCGCAAATGAAAAAATATTTTATTTTTTATATTTTTGAACTTTTTGGGAAAGTGTGGTTGTTTCCAAAGTTCTGCGGGAAATTTTTTGCTTTTCTGTCTTAGTTTTTGAAAATTTAAACCACTTATCCAGGGGGTAAGAAAATTCGTTTTTTATTGAAATTTTGTCTTTAAAAATGATGGCAGAAAAAAAACCTGGTTACAGTTAATTATTTGCCCCCAGTACATTTTTTTCGTCAGAAAATACTAAAAGAACAAACTAAAAAACTTAACATATACAAGAAAACATTGAAAAACTGAAAAAACTGAACCCCGTGCAATTTCCCACCTAAAACAATAGCAAGGCCCCAAAACACGATGATTTAAAAAATGTAAAAAAGGTTTTTCCGCCCCGGGGGGGAAATTTTTAGTGAACAATTTAGTAAAATTTTGGGGGAAATCTTTTGGTTAAAATGATTTTGGGGTTTTTGAAATTATCTGTTTGTATTTTATCTTCTCTGTTTCATTTTGAAAGGGTACAAGCCCAAAAATGAGTCCGGAAAAAACTTTACTTTAAAAACCTTTTGTTAATCCCCCTTCCCTGTGGGCCCAATTTTGTAAAAAGGACCTTGTTGTTTTTGTACCCAGTTTTTTTAAAAATTGTTTAGGTTATTACTGTCCTGTTGAGAAATTGGGTTACATTTATTTATGATTTTTTTTTTTTCAAATGCCCTGAAAACCCTTGGTTGAGAACCCGCTGGCCTAGAAAATTTCCCCTTAATAATTAGGATAAGTTTAATTGCCCTTGTTTTCAAAAATTTTAAATTTAATTTCCTTAAAATTTTCGTTTTTTCCGGGTTTCCCAAATTACAATTTTTATTTAAATCAAAGGGGTTTGGTGCTTTGGTTTTTTTCCCACCCCTATGTTTTTACTTTATTTTAAGGGGATTTTTTTTTTTTTATCCCCCCGGGTTTTATTTGGGTTCCATCTTTTCGGTTTAGGGGATGCTTTTATAGGGGCCTTTGGGCCTTTTCCTTTTTTGGGAGAATTCATCAAATATTTAAATGTTTTCCCCTAATCTAAAATACTAGTTTTTTAACCCCTTTAGCTGCAATAAGTGAATCCTGTTTTCCTTTTGGGAAATTTTAAGTAATAATTGTGCTTTAAACCCTTTCCCCCATAATTGTGTGCCCAAATTTTCCTGTTTCCCAAAGAAATACCTTTTGTAATATTCACAAATGGCCTTTATTTAGTTCATAAGGGCCCAATAAAAAAAAAATTTTACTATTATAAGGTTTTTACAGTAAACTTTTTTTTTAAAAAAAATTAATAAATTTCTAATTTTCCCTCAGCCTCCCCTATTATTTTTTAAATTAAAAATAAAGTAATTTTTGTCCCTCTTTTATTTTTGGTTTTTTCAAAAAAAAAACCTATCATATTTTTTTAGGTTTATTTTAAAATATGTCCCTTCTGTCATTTTTTACAAAAAAAAAGGGGGGTAAAAGACTCCATAAATTTGATTTTGAATACTTGAATTGGGAAACCCATTTTTGAGTACCTCCCAATAAGCGATGCCCCTTTTTTTTACTATTTTTATATTTTGCCCGAGCTTTTAAGGGGTTTTCTGCATTTGCCTCTACTTTTTCAGAGTTTGGTCCCAGTCTCAGTCAAAAAATTTTCCCCCAATATGGTTTTATTGATTGTTCATGATCTTCCCCTATTTTAAATCGGGGTTAAAGTGTTCTATCAAAAAAGTTCATTTTGGAAACCAGAGTTTTATCAAAAAAGTTTTGTTGTTCTTTTTTATAGTCAAAATTTCCCCCTTTTCCCCGCCATGGGTTTTAGAGATTTAGTTGCCCCCCCTTTTTATGTTGCTGGGGTGGGTGCGCCCATCTCCTAGTACCTTTTTGGGCCTCCCCCCCTCGTTTTGGTAGTAGAGTCAAGCCTTAAAGCAGTGAATACCAAGGTCATAACAGTAGAAATTTAATCTTTTGGGGTTTGCTTGGGGCCCCCAATTTTGTTATTTTTTGTCGTCTCTGTGGATGAGTCAGGCCAAAAAGGGGTAGTATAAAAGTTATAAATATATCATTTTTTTTTTTTACCTAGGAAATGTTTTTTTTTAAAAATTTTTTAATGTACCAGATTTTTTTTAAAAGGGAAAAAATTGATAAACAAAAACAATAAAACTGAAAAAAAAAAGTAAGAAAAATTTATTATTTGTGCTGTTTTTTTTCATGGGGTTAATTGGCGTTATTTGGGCCCCTCAGGGGCTTTGGGCCCAAAATTTCCCTTTATAGTCATCTCTCAGTTGCCCACGCTTCGGGCGTTAGTATAATTTTCCCAATTTACAAAAAAGGGCCCCCAAAAAAATTTAAAAAAATTTTTAGGGAATGAAATTAAAGAAACCCAGTATTAAAAATTTAAATTTTAATTAAACACATACAAAATTTTTGTCAAAATTAATAAATTCCCATTTTTTTTAAGTAACATTTTATCTCAGGAAGCTAATTTTAAAAAGGGGAATTTTCAGAGGGACAGGGCAACTGATGGTTGAAAAAAAACAGGCCCCACCTGATGGCGATTTTAAATTTTAATTAATAATTTTTTACTAGTTCTTTTTTATTTTACTAAAATTTTTCCTGTACTGTGAAACCCTCAAAATCTGGCATTCATGTTGAACTCCCCTTAAATTTTTTTAGCTTTTTGCATATTGTGCCCCAGGGTTGTTTATTTTTATGTTTTATTTCAGTTTTCCCTTTAAGTGTCTGCGTTTTTCCAAAAACCTTGGTTTGTAAATTTTTTGTTTTTTTGAGCCCTTTTTTTTAAAAATTTTTATAAAAAATTTACCTGTAGGTTCAATTTTAAAAATGTAAATTCCCCTTCTTTTGGTTTTTTATTTCCCTTTTAATTTTTCTAAACCCTTTAAAAAGCATTATTTTTTGGGGACTTTTTTTCCCGCTTTTTTAAAAAAATTAAGATCAACCCCCCTTAAAAACTGATTCTTGTTTCTTTACTATTTTCATTTTTTTTTTTACTTCATTTATATGTTTTTTAAATTCCTGGCTAACCCTTTTCAAATTTTTTTTTTAATTTATTAAATTTTTTCTTTTAAAATTTTTAAAATCTTTTTTTATATTCTTCTTTTTCCCTGATACTTTTATTTATATTTATATTTTTTTGTTGTTTACATATCTGGAAAAACTACACTGGATTTGAGTGTCCAAACTTTTAAACTTGTTGTCAAATTTAAATGTTTGAGTACAAAAGAAATGGGGGTGTCCCTACTTTTATATTCCTCCTTTTCCCAGATATTTTTTAAATTATTAAATTTTTAAATTTATTCTAACTTAAGTATGACTTATGAATTTTCAATGCTATTTAAATTTAAATTCCGAAAACCCGAAAAAATTAAATTATTCATTTAATTATAAAAAATTTTTTATAAAAAAAAAATTATAAGTTTAAATTTAATTTTTTTTTAAATGTAATCAATTAGTTTAAATTTAGTTCATAGGTACCCAACTTTTTGTTTACTTTTTTGTCCATATCAACCCCTTGATTGTTGAGCTGTTTTTCTACCCAATTGTTGAGTGCCCCCCTGCCCCCCAGGTTCGATTCACCGTCGTGAAACATAGCTGAAGATTTGTTGAATAATTAATTTGGGGTTTGGCGGGTTTTTGGGGATTTTGACCTGTCTTTGCGCGTGTTCAGTGAGTGCCCTTTCCCCTCCTGTTGGTTTTTTGAAGGGGAAACTCAAACTGTGGCTTAGCTGTTGGGGCACTTTTTTTTTAGGGGACTTGGTTTCTTTTGTGCCCAAGTTGTCGGCCCCAAAATTTTTGTGTTTACTTTTGTCTCAGGGCGGGTTCGTGCCCATGCCCCCGCATTTTGGCAAAATTTGTGGGGGTTTTTTTGCTCCGCATATACTTTATTTGCTAAATTTAAAGTGTTAAAAAATTAAGGGGGGGAGGGGAGGGGGGGGGGGGGAAGGTTTTTCTTTTGGGAAATTCTTTATTTTGGGTCTGGCCCCATGTAAGTATACTTTTAAAAAGGAAAATAACAGGTCTATAATTATTTTGGATGTATTCAACTGAAATAAACCAAATTTGCACAGTTTAAAAACCCCAGTGGGAAAAAAAAGGTTATCAATGCCCGGCGGGCTTTGAAGTTTGAAATTTAGTTGTTGGTGGCCGTGGATTTTAAAACTAAGAGAGGCATGGCAAGTGAAAATTGGAAGCTTTTTTCCCCTTGGTTTGGGTAAAAAAGGGAAAGCATTTTAAAACCCTTCCTGTTCAAAAAATTTACACAATGTTTTAACATATTTTAAAAATGGTGGGAAAAAAAAAACCCCACGTTTAAGAAAGAAAGTTTTGGGGTAGTCCCTTGTTGTGGTCAAAATTTTTGGGGAAAGAGGGTTTGACAAAAGTTTAAGTTTTTAAGCCCGCGTCAAGAAAATTGTCAAAACTTAAAAATTTTAAAAAGAAAACCTAGGATTTTTTTAAACCCTAAGAGAAGTTTTTAAACACATAAGGTTTCAATAAGTTCACTATTAAAAAAATTGGGCCTTTAAAAACTTGAAAATTTTAAAAGGGGGGGAACTTTTGTTTGGAACAATATAAAAAGGGAAAATCTATAAAATTATACAAGTAGAAAAGGGTTTGGTTTTCCCAAAATTGGTTTTCAATCCCCCTTCCATGAAAACTTTGGGAAAATTCTATTAAACCCTTCCTCTTTAATAAACTTAGCATAAAGGGGTGTTTTAAAATTAAAATAAATTCTTGGGGTTTAAAACAAAAGTTTAGTAGAAAAATGAAACCCCAAACGTTTTGATTTTAAATGCACAAAGGGGACAAACCACTTAGGATTAAACTATAAAAATCCCCCTTTTTAATATTTTGTGGGTTTTCATATTTTTTAGATTTTTCTTTGACTTTTGCCCAGCACCTTTCAAAAAAATGCTGTGGTTGGGTTCCTGAAAGTAGTTTTGTTTAAAGGGCCCAAACCCCCATTTTCTCTGTGGTATGTGTTTAAGGTTGATTAGTCCAATTCAATCGTTGTTTCAAAAAAATGAAAAATTGTTTTTCCATTTTTTGATTCTTTTGTGAAATTTTTTTAAGGGCAAAAAGATTTGAGCTGAATGGGTTTCTTTTAAATATTGTAAGGGGAAATTTTCTCTGAGCAGCTCATATTTTAAATTTTTTGTAGAGTAAATCGATTCTTTGGTTTCTTCACTGATACAATATATTTTTTTACCCTAAAGTGCTGTGGGGGGAAATATGTATGCTGTTTTTTTTTTTCCCCTTTAACACAGCAGCTCCCCCCAAATTTGAACAATAGGAATGGACCCCTTCGATTATTTTTTTGTCCCCCAATCAGCGTGGACATATCCAGTCAATTTTCCCATCATCTTCTGAAACACCGAAATCAATTATTGTCCCTTTTTAAAAAATTGCGACTTTTTTAACTTGACCAGTTTTCATCAAAGCATGTTTTTAAAAATTGACTAAAAAACTGTCAGCGAAAGTCATGAAATAAACATTAAAAATCGATAAATTGCCCTATGGGGAAAGGGATTTTCTTAAATTTTGGGATTTCACCTTTCCCCAAAAATTTTTTTCAAGTCGCAGTTGTAAAAAAAAAAATTTAAATTTTTTAACCCCAAAATTTTTTCAAGTATTTTCCTTTTTTAAATGTAGGATTGTTGATCAAAATAAGAGGGCCCTTTTTTCCCCCAATGTATCTTAATGCCTAAAAATGTGTTGAGTCCCCCCCAAAACCCTTTATTTTGAATTTTTCTTGGCTCATTTTTAATCCTTTTTTTTTATTTTTCCCCCATTTTTAAAAAAATCAAAAAGTCTCAGAAATTAAAATGGCAATTATAGTTATGTTTTCCCTTTGCATGTTAAAAAACGCATGTTTCACATTTTTTAAATTTTTTAAAAATTTTAATTTTCATAAAAACAACATGAATTTTTTCATCCCATCCCTAGGGTCGTTCATGCCATTTTAACCCCCAAAAATTCTCGGGTTTGTTCCTTTTTGCCAGCTTTTAAATTCCTTTGAGGGAAACCCGGTTGTTCAATCTTTTAGGGTTCTATTGTTTAGTTCCAGATCAAAGCCAAAGAAAGCAAAATAAAAATTGTAAAATTTTCATACAGGAAAAAAAAATTCTCAGTGTAGCCCACCTATTTTTTTTGGGTAAAACCCATTGCAACTAAATAAAGCTGGGTGGGGATCTCCATTTATTCAGTTTTCATTTTGAAATCCATTCTCTTTTGATTCTTTTTTTTTATCTTTTGCCTTTTTAAAATTACCAGATAAAATTTTTCCCCTAAAAAAGAAGCTTGGGATGTACAGCCCCTCCACAAATCTCTAAAATCTTCAGATGGGAGCCTCGCTAACATTTTGTGAAATTATTTATTTTCAAAAATGACACTATAAATTTATAATCCGGTTTTTCCCTTTTTTTCCCCTTTAAAACAAAAATATATGTTTTTAACCTTAGAAAATTTCAACCTCGGTTCAGTTACAGTTTTTGTACTTTTTTAGATGTCTTCGTTGGGCCCAAATTAGAAGTTGTTCAATTTCCCTTCCTCGGGAAGCCGACCCTTAAAGTGGGATTGGAAAAAAAAAACCCGGTTTTTCCCTCATTTTTTTTTAATCAGCTAAATTTATGCCCCTTTATCCCATGCTGTTCTTAAAGGGAAAATCACATCAGGGAAAGTAATCCCCCTTTTTTAAAATTTTTGGGTTTAAATTAGGCCAAAACCCTTTTGGTTTGCCAACTGTAAAAAAAAAAAACAAGATGGGGATTTTTTCCGGACCCAAATTTCTTTCGTTTTTTTTTTTTGGTAAAAGGTATAGGGCCTAATCCCAAACACTCAAACAAAAACACTCTTAAGTTTTTTTAAATTATAGGCCTTTTTCCCCCTCCACTTTTTCCTCGGGTGTGATACCCAAACATCATTTGGGGGAAAAAACTATTTTCAAATAAAAGCAGAATTTACAGCATCTCCCAAAAAAATTATTTGTCAAAAAGGACCCTCCTTGAAGTAGGGATGGGGTTTCTTCTTTTTTAAAGGTCCTATTGGCATGTTCTGTGAGCCATTTTTTTTGGGGAAAGTTTGGTACTTTTCCCTCTGATGCTAAATTCCCAAATTTTCTGCAAAAAAAAAAAATTAATAAAGTAACCCTTTTTTAAACGTATACACTACTCATTTTTCAATTTTTAAAAAATTATTCAATGTTTTCCCTATTGTGTTCAATAAAAAGTTTTCCCCATTATTTGAATTTTGAGAAAAACCTTATTTTTTTTTTTAAAAAGGGTTAACCCAAAAAAATTTTAACTTTTGGGAAAAATCTTAAATTTAATTGTTTAAATGTATCTTGCACCCCCATGATTTTTCCCTTATCATCAGACCCAGAATGGCCCGGGCGGGAAGAAGTTTTTTTGACCGGGGGGGTTTGTTTCTCCTGTAATATCATATAATATTTATTTATATTTTTTTCAAAATTACACGCTTTTGTGGGGTTTTAAAAATTTCCGAGAGGGAAAAAATGTTTATCGTTTAAATTAATAAAAACTTGTTCACTTTTAAAAATTATCTTCAAAATTCCGCCCGGGGGCACTTTAGCCTGATGAAATATAAAAATTTTCTTAGGGTAAAAAAATGCCCCAAATAAAAAAAACTTTTTAAATACAGGGAATAATTTATCGAAACCCTAATAAGTCAAAAGCCAGGAATGTCAACATTTTTCTAAAGTGGAAAATTTATATAAGGTTATGGGTTTACAAAAAATGCCCAATTGATTTGAATAAAAATGAACATGTGTTGAGAAAGGTTTTATTGCAAAAGACGGCAACCCACTGCCCTTTACCCTTTTATCATCTTTAAAAAGGGGAAATGCCCAATTTTTTTTTAACCCTTTAATTGTTCTTTTTAAAGGGGCCCCATTCTACGTGTAGGTTCTTTTAAATTTTATTTTCGACATCAAATTTGCAATTTAAATTATATTTAAAATCAGAATTTTAGTTTTAAAAGGGCCCAAAGCACATCCCCTATCCCCAAGTCTGTAAAGACTTTTGTGTTTTAGCACTAATTTAGTTTAAACCAATAATTTTAACTTTGGACCCTTTGAAAATATTTTGCATCTTTGTTTGGAAAAATAACAAAAGCCATTTTTGACCATTAAATTTATAATAGCAAGTAAAAATTAAAATTTTGGCCCCTTTTATACATTTTTTTTTTCTTTTTCAGCTTTTAAATGTTATTAAAAACATTCCCAGCCTCCTTTTTTAAAAACTTTTTTTTTTGGTTGCTATTGGCCCTAAAAACTTGTTGATTCATCATTAAATCAGAAATCCTTTTGTAATTTTTGGCCCCAATGCTTTGCAGTAGCTGCAAAGTCTAATCCCAAGGGGCTCATAATTTGTCTTATCGGGGAAAGCTGTAAATATCAATTATTTTTCCCTTTTTTTATTTTGGTTCCCAAATTGGGATTTTTTGGCCTGTTTTTCATGTTTGAGCAAAAAAAATTTTTTTAACCCAAATTTGTGCCCTTTAAAAATTTAAAAAAAAATTTATTTTTTTTTAATTTTTACTATTTTTTATTTATTTTGGAAAGGAAAGAAACTAACAGAATTGATTAACTTTTTATGTCTTCAATCCCCCTTGAAAAAAAGGTTTTGCTTTTATAAAAATTTAAAATATTTAAATTTTTTCTCCTGTGTATTAACACCAAAAATTGTGGGTCAAAAGAACTAGAGAGATCCTAAAAAAATTAACAACTGTAAAAAAATTGTCCCTCTTTTTGGACTACTTATATCTGTGAGGGGTTTGGGGGATTAAAAAATCTTTTACATCCCTTTTTCATCGATTTAAAAAATGCCTAATTTCGATAAAAAAAATGATTTTGAAAATATCTGAGGCACCTTTGGGCCCTTTTTTCTCGAAGGCTTCTTAAAAAAAAGATTATCAGGGCTTATTTGGCATTTTTGGTTTTCCCCAAAAGAAAGGAAACGACAGGGGTTTAACTTTAAAAATTTCAGATGATCCCAGGAAATGATTAAAAAAAAACTGAAAGGGAAAAACTTAAAAATTTAAAGGGTTAGGACCCCAATAGCTAATGATTTTAAAACATTTATGCGGGTGGGATGGCAAAAAAAGAAAAACCTTTTTCAAAATTTTTGGATTGGTAAACAATTGTTGTTAACTGTTTTTTTTGGGAATAAAAACGAGAGATTTTTTTGGGTTTTTATTTTTTATTTTTAGGTTTTTGAGGGTTTATGGACATCGGTAGGCTTTAAGGTTTTAAACTTAAAATAAAAAAATTTAAAAAAAATTATGAGGAATGTGAAATTCATTTGGAAAATGCAAATACGTTTTCCAAATTTTTTGGAACAGAAAAATATTCCCCTAACAGATAAAATTGCCCGGTAAAAATTTCGCCCCCAAAAAAAAAAATTAAATGGGGTTCAAAAAATAGGCATATATTAAAACAGAGAAATAGAAGTTTAAAAATTTTTTATTGTTGGTACTAAGGGAACCGGCATTTTGAGGCCCAATGAAAATCAAGAATAGTGATTTTTTTTAATTTTTAGCAAATATTTACAAACTAGGAAAAGTTAAAGGGGAATTTAATTGAAAATGTTAATACAAAAATGAGGAAAAAAAAATTTTATTACAATAAGCTTTGACTGGCCTCACCAAAAAAAAATAGCCCCTTCTCCCCGGGGTTTAATTTTTTTCTTCAGCTGTAATCTTGCTCTCTGCACCCATCGTGCTTAATATTTACATGCATTCGAATATACCCAAATTTCGACTCAAGAGTGTTCTGTGTTTTCTTTACTCCCACGCTGTGTGAGGTTTAAAAATTTGGGAAAAGGGAAATTTTTTACTCGCAAAATTTAATAAACTTTGTTCACTAAAAAATTAATAAATTTCTTATACGTCCTGGGACATCCCGGGGAAGGGAAATAAAAGAATTTCTTGGGGTAAAACATGCGCAAAAATTTAAAAAAAAAAAAAAATTTTCATAATGAATACTTTTATCGAAAACCCCAAAGTTTAAGTCAAAACCCAGAAAATTTTTAAAACAGTTCAAAAAGATAGGATTTATATATAGGTTTCGGTATAAAATCCCAAAATATGTTTGAAAATTTTGCATGGTTGAAAAAAAGGTTTTAGTGCAAAGCATGCCCTTATCCCTCGTTTTCCATCTTTCACCCCCCTCTAGAAAAAAATGGTTTGCCCCGTTTTTCTTTACTTTAATTAAGGGAGGGGTTTGGGGGAGATTTTAGAAGACTCCATGCCATGGGGAGAGTGGTAATTTCGAGTAAGGTAATTTTTGATTTGCACTTTTAAAATTAAGGGGGGAATTTTTTTTACCTAATGTAGGGGTGGTTTGGTTTTCATTTCCCAAAGAAAGTTTGTATACAACTAAGCCAAAAACATTTAAAAAATTGAAATCAAATAAAGAAGGGGGAAGGGAAAAATTTATTTAAGGGTTACTATTTATTCACCCATTTTAAATTTGAACCTTACCTAGCCTTTAAATATGAACAAATGAATGTAAAATTTTATTTAATGCCCCCCCACCCAAAGTAAAATTTTAAGGTGACCTTTAAAAATTTCTACATTTCCCCCAAAAAATTTGATTTATTTCCCACATTTTGATTTATTTTTTAAAAACATCTTAAATTATTTTTGGGGGCAAAGTACTTCCTTTTTTGTTTTGAATGTAAAAAAAAACTCATTTAGTGTTGGTTTTGACCTGAATCAGGGGGGGGCCAAAGTAATAAACATTAACCTCGTTTGGTTTTTTTCCCTTTGATGTAGAAAAACGGGGTTTTGGGAAAAAAAAGGTGGGAATATTACGAGTTTTCATTCAAAAAGGTTTTCCCTTGCTAAATTTGAAAATTTTAGGTGTTTTATATTTAAGTTTGCGTGCTTTTTTTAAAAACATAAGTGTGGGTATGCAGTATATTTTGGGTTGTGTACAGTAAGTTGGAAAAAATTTAAAAAAAAGTCCTTTTCTGCTTCAGTGGTGAAGGGTTATGTTGTCGCCCTCGTGTTTTATGGCCTGTTTTTTGATGTTTAAATTAGGGTCCAAATTCTGGTCTGGGTTACTAAGGGTGTTTTTTCCTAAATTTTTTCCCCCTTTCTTCTATAAAAATGGGGTTTTTGTTTTCCCTCAAAATGTAACTTCCTATCCCTCCCACATTTAAGTAATTATAATAAAAAGGGTTTTGTAAAGGCAGAAAAAAATTCCTGGGGGTTTACTGTTATTTAAATTAATTTTTTAACTTTTTTTAGATTTTAACAGGCTGAACATTATATTAGCTGGTTTTCTCTTTCTCTGGAGGGCTTATTCCCTCCACTGCATCCTAGCTTTGGATCTGCTAAGTAGAGTGGGGGAAAAGTTTATAAAACCCCGGGGAATCTAAAAAAATATTTATTTTTTTAAAAGGGGAATAAAACCCAAAAGTAAAATTTTTAAATTACATTTTACTTTTTCATTTTCCCTTTTAAACTTTGGGTTACTACACTTTTATATTGTGATAAAATTTTTTTTGGGCAATTTTTTCAGAAAGGGAAAAACAAATTTTTTTTGGGCTATTAAGGGAAAATGGTAAGCCTTAAAATGAACCTTGTTAAAATGCATTAAATTAAAAAAGGTCACTTTAATTCTTGTAAAATTGAAAACATTATTACTTTTTTTTAAAAAAATATTTTACAAAAACCAAAGGGTTAAAATTATGGTAAAACAAGGGGAAAAACCCGGGGGCCGGGGGTTGATGATAGATAAATTGGGCTTTTTTAAAATAAATTTAAAAACATAAAAATTCTAGATGATATTTAAAGAATAAAAAGAAAAAGACAATGCTCCCTTTTGTTCTTAAAAATTTCAAACCCTGTTTAAAATTTTGGGGAATTTTAAGCTAAAAAATTTAAAAAAAAATATTTTAGCTTCGAAAAAAATAGCCATTCAAAATTTAATTTGAAATTTTTAAAATACGGGTATTTAAAATTTGTAAATTTAATTTTTTGTTTTTTTGAAAATTTTAAATGTTTTGTTGTTTAAAAAAGGGTTTAAAGGAAAGGAAAAATTGGATAAAAACATGGCTTTCCCAAGGAATAGTAATAAAATTTTTAAAATTATCACTTTATGGCTCTTTCACTTTCTTTGTCCAAGACAAATTGTTACCTATCATGATTCCTATTGTTTGTTGATTTTGATGGGAAATGATACTTTTTAGAACCCTTCTTTAATCCCTGTTATATATATATATCTTGGAGTATTTGATTTTTTTTAACTTTTATATTTTAATGTTTAAAAAAAAGGTTTTTTAAGCTAATACAAAACCCAAACATTTTTTTTAAAAGCAGTTAAAAAAACAAAAATTTGTAAAGAAAATTGACAGGTCCCGAATCGTTTTGGGGCCAAAAAAATGTGAGGGGGTTTAAAAATGAAACAAGATTTAAAGAGAATCGGGAAAAACAAGCAAGAAAAAAAACCCGGGGGGGGACTTAAAAAAATTTAAAGGTTGCAAAAGAAAACATTTTTTGTAAAATTTTAAAATAGAAAAAGTTAGGAGGGACAAAAGGGAGATTTTTAAGTGAAAAAGGGGTAAGGGGAACAGTTTTAAAAGAATTTTTTTTTGAAGGTGCAAAAACCTACAATGTCGGGAAAGTGAAGGAAAATTTCAAAAAGGTTTTGGGGGGGCCCAAAAGAAATGCTTCAAAAAAAAAGGGAAAAGAAAAAAGGGGATAGGGAAAAAAAACTTTTAAATGATAATAAATGAGGTAAGAAATGAGTTAAGGAGAGAAACAGCGAAGCGGGGGAAAATCCCAATAGAAACATTGCGATGGGATTACAAAACTGCGTGAAAGGGAAAAGAAAGGCCCTCATGTAGCAGAAAAGCAAAGGGAGTAGGGGGGAAAAAAAAACCAAAGGTGTGAAAACCCAAAAAGGGTTAAACCCCAAAGTTTGATGGGGGGATTGTTTCAAAAAGAGTTTTTTAAGTTTTGGGGGAAAAAATTTTATAAAAGATCTTTTCAAAAAAGGGAAAATGCCCAAAGGAAACCCTGGAAAAATGAAGCGGGGGAAAGGGGAAAGGGATTTAAAAAGGCCCCAGCGTTTTAAATAGGGGAAAGGGAAAAAGAGCCAAAAAGTGCATGCGAGGAAAGGGAAAAGTGGAGGTGATGACAGATCAGAAAAACCTTCTAAAGGGAAATTTAACAGTAAATTTTTTTGACAAAAATTTATAAATAGGATCTCCAAAAAAAAACCCAAGAGTTTTTTGGGGGATGCTGTTTAATATTTCAAAAGGAGTTCGGGAAAAGAAAAGGAAGGGGTTTTCAATGGTTTTTTTGACTGGCAAATTTGGTTCGATGGGAGGGGAAGGTGAAAAAAGGGGTGATGGGAAAAACCAAGAAGATGGGGCTTTCAATGGAGAGGAAAAAAGCTGATTACAAACCTGTATCGGGGAACAGGGGAAGGTGATTTATGTTTTAGGGGGGAGACAAAACGGGTTTTAAAGTTGGGAAAAAGAGGGTGAGGCAGGGAGGGCTTTTGGTCACCCAGTCCGTTCAATTTGTTTTGGAGAGTTTTTGGGTTAAAGGGAAAAGCCCTTTAGAGGATGTGGCAATTTCAGGATAAAAGGGAAATGGGGTCTTCCAAAAAAGTAAAAATTTACGCAGAAAAATCAAGAAATTTGGTATAAAAAATTAAAAAAAGATTTTGGGGGAAAAAATTATAGACCCCCTGGGGGGAAGATAGGGGAAGATATGATTGGAGATCAAACAATGGGAAGCCCAAAAGGGATGGGTGATTTAAAAAAATAAATGGCCCGTGAAAATCTAAATTGGAAAACCAGGATTTAAAAAAACCTTAGAGCGGGTTTAAGTACCGGGGGAAGGTCTGTTTGAAAAAGGATGTCTATGTACCAAAAAAAATTATTTAAAGTATCCCACGACCAAGGATGCTTTCCCAAAAAGAATGGGTTTTACTGTTGACCAAAATTTTAAAATTTTGGGAAATTGAAGAAGAAAAAATGAAATGCTACATCTGGAGCATCGCCCGGTATGGTTAAAAACTTAGGTTTTGGAAAGATGGAAACAAAATAAAAAATTTTGGGAGGTTTGGAATATGGTGCTATAAAGGGGGAAAAAAAAAAAAAAATAGGGGATGGATGGGGGTGAAAAAAAAAAAGGGAAGCCCTCAAAATTAGGGGGTTTGGGGAAGAAAAACCTTTTTTGGGGTTGTGATTTTTGGGTTTACAAAGAAAACGGGCCCCGGGGGTTTCTTAAGGGGGAACTGTCTTCTGCCGACGTTTTTAAAAAGGAAAAGGTTGAGTGAAAGAGGGGGTTTTTAATAAAAAAGGGATTTTTTAAAAATTTTGGGATAGTTTTTAAGGAAAAAAAGTAATTTCTAGGAGCTAAAGAATCCGGGGGTTGCATTGGCGGTCAAGTTTTTTTGGGGAAAAAAGGGAATGGACCTTTTCATAAGAGAGAAACCTAATAAATAGTTAAAAATTAAAAAATTAAAAATTTAATAATAATAATAATAAATATTTTAAAGGAATCCCTGGAAATGAAAAATACCAGGATTTAGGGCCCCGTTTTAGTAAATTATTTTATTAATAATTTGTTTCCCAACCATTGTATTTAAATTTAAATTAATTTTTTTTCCCTTAGACATAAGTACCATATTGACAAAGGCTCACATTAAAGAGCCCTTTTTGGTGCAAAGGAGGCCCGTAGGACAGAAGCGTAAATTTTCGGGGTTTTTTTTAGAAACTTTTTCCAAAAAAATTTGTTGGGGGTTTTAAAAAAGCGATATCCTTTTCACCCCCCCAGCTGTGTGACTTTTTTCTCAAAACTGAAAGACCCAAAATTAAGTAAATTATTAAAATACAAAAAAAAATGCTTTTTTTAAATAGTTTAATGAGTTGGGAATTTTTTTAAATAGTAATTTTTTTGTCTATTAAATTTTTGAATAGTATTGTTTGGGGCCCATTTTTTTTCATTGGTCTTGTTGGTAAAAGTCTGCCCAACCCCTTAGAACGCTTTTCCCTTTTAAAAAAGGGTGGCCCCACTCCCCGATTATCTATTGCAAGTTGATGCCAAAGGGACCTTGGGGTTTTTGGGAATGGTTACCCTGCTTTCCCAAATGATCTTTTAAAAAATTTTAAACATCTGATCTGATGCCCCCAGTTGGGTGAACTTTTCCACACTGAACGGCGTTCATAAGGGGACTAGGGCTAAATAAAAAATTATTGGGGTTTGTTTCTGGACAGGAATTAAATCTGGGTAGCTCAATGTTAGGGGAATTTTGGTTTTTTTGTGTAGAAAAGTCCCGATTTCGATTGCTTGTAGGTACATTTGTCATTTTTTTTTAAAAACTGTTTTTGGGTTTTTTTAATGAAAAAAAATAAAAAGGGACCTCCTTATTTTTGTGAGTGACACCGGGATACTGTCCCCCCTGGAAAAATTGTTTTCCTAATTTTATTAAAAAAGGGGGTGGTTTTATTTTGGGGGGAAGTAATTTTTTTTTCCAGCTTTAAAATTTTTATTAGTTTTCTTTTAAAAATGGTTTTCCGGGTTTTATAAATTTTGTGAGAAAAAGGCATTTTAAACCGTACCCACAGACATTTTGTTTTGTTAGAAACCCCGGTGTAGCTACCCCCCTATTTATCTTTTATACTAGTAGTCCCAATTTGAAAAGGGGACTATAGTATTCCCGCTGTAGTTTGGTACTAGCTTTTTTCCCCAAAATATTTATCGAACGCCCCAGGGGTTTAATTTTGGGTCGCAGTTTGAAATTAATTAAAATTTAAAGATTTTGAAAAAAAATTGGGGGAGCTTTGGGAAAAAAAAATTAGACACGGGCCGGGTTTGGGGAAAAGGGACAAAATTAATGGTCGCAGGATGTTTAAATAGGTCCTTTCAGAGGTTAGGTAATATACTTTCGGGGGGACACAAATTTTTTGGTAGTCCCTAAATTTGTATTCATTTATTTCATTGTGGTCGAGGCCCATGGCCCTGGTTGCCCAAAATTACGTACCCTTTGATACACAAATTTTCTTTTTTGGGCCCTACGCAACTTTTATTCTAAAAATAAAAACCTGCCCAAGGTTCCCAGCTTTAAGTTTATTTAGTTTAAAAAATTGGGTTGGAACACAGTTTGTCGGGTTTATTAATTTTTTTTAAAATTTAAATTTATATATATTAAATATATTGCCCATACTGTCCCAAATTAGAATTTTTAAAAAACCAAGGGGATGTTTAAAATAATTTTCTCCCAACAAAAAATCACATCTGATGCCCCATGTTGGCGTCATTTATTCCATTTTTTTCACAAGAGTCTCAGGCGCTTTTGAGTGGTTGAATTTTACATAGACTAGTGTCGAAACTAGTACAAAAAATACCCTTTGTGTTCTATCCTCCCAAATAGTATGGTAGCCATTTCCCAAGGGGGAAAACCCATTTTTACTTTTTTTCTGATTACACGACGCTAGATGATGATGTTTTTAGTAGCGCTAGCTAGACATTTAATTTAAAAGAAAGGGTATTTGTTGTGGGGGTTTTAGGGGTTTTAAAAATTTACAGCTGTCTTTTTAGTCCCTCCTCTAAAAACTTTGTAGTGGAAGCAAAAATTCGTATTTATTGATTCAAATCAATGGGCATGATGGAAATGCGTTAGTTTACCTTGTTAGGGGTATTTTTGCTGCAATAAAGAATGCCCTTTTAAAGTTAGTTTGTATGGGGTTTGTACAATACTTTTGTAAAAGTACGATTAGTATTCTTTGGGTTTTTAAATTTTAGTCATTCTGTATGGTCTTAATCTAAGTGTTGGGGATGGGGGGGTTGGAAGGGCCCTTAAAGGGGAGGATTTTACCCATATCGCTTTCTTTTTTGTAGTATCAGAACTGCTAAAAAGGCCAGTAGGTCTCATGACCAAAATTCAAAGGCAAGCGGGAAGGGGGGGTTTGTGTGGCTTCCCCCCCCCCCCCCAGCAAAAAAGGGGGGGGAAGGGGGGCTCTCCTTGGGAAATATTTTTTAAATTTTATTGATTAAAGGGACGTTTTTGGAGTTTTTTTTTATGAAAAATGTGGCTTTGGGTAAAATTTTCCCCCGTGTTCCTCCCCCCAGCCCCAAAATTTTTTTAAATTTAAAATTACTTAAAAAGTAAAAGGGTTTTGTTTTACTGTTTTTGCACCCATTTACCCCAAGGGAATTTTTTTAAATATATTTTTTATGAAAATGCCTTTAATCCATTTTTTTTAAAAAATTTTTTCTATTTTTTGGTTTCAAGAAAGGATTTTCCAATACCGCAAATTTTTAAGGTTTTAAAAAAATTTGTTCTCGCTGAAGTTGTTTTGTAGCCCACTCGACTATTATATTTAAAAAATTTTAAATTTGTGAGCTTTAAATTGAAACACCAAAAGCAACTTTTTGCAAAAAAAACCCCACAAAATAGGGTTAAGCACAGGGGGGTTTAAATTACTTTTAGCTTATCGATTTTTCCCCCTTTCCCCATAAAAAACAACTCAAAACCCCTTACCCCTACCCCAAATTTAAACGACTACTTTTTTTCCTTTTTTTGGGGGTTTAAAAAGGGGTTTATGTATTAAAATTTTAACGAAAGGGTTTTAATTTTCAGTGACTTTGGTTTAGCCCTTTTCCCCCTTCGGGTTTAAAGTTTGGGTTTTGTTTAAAAAAGTCGAAAATTTGGGGTTTTGTGTCCCATTCCCCCCGGGAGCCCCGGTTTTCCCCTTCACCCCCCTCCTAAATATATTGGACGTCACAAAGTAAAAAAATACTCTATTATAGTATGGGATGAAAGCGGGAAAAATAAGGAATCACCTCCCATGCGTTTGTATAGTGCTGTTTTTGCGGGAATGTTTCGGTCACTGTCTTGTTAGGGACTTTTTTTTTTTTTAAAAACACACCCATTTCCCCAAATAAAAAAAAGATATGCTTTTTCTTCCCCTGATGTGACCCCCACTGCTTTTGGATAGCCTGTAATAAATAACCCTATGGCTTGAGCCCCCAAAATTAAAATTTTTAAAAAAATTTAAGAACTGCATATTTGCTTGAAAATATATAAAAAAATTAAAGATTTAGGAACTTAGGAAAAATTAAATTTAAAGTTTTTTTAAACTATGGGTATAGCTATTTTTGTTTTCTTATTTTATTGCCCTATCAAACAACTCCATAAAAAAATAGAAGTGGAAATAAAAATTTCCCAAAATTTAAATACCAAAAAAATTTTAAATCCCCTTTTTAAAGTTTCTTTTAATAAAAATATATTGGCAGAAAGGAAATTTAACCCAAACCCCCTTTGATCAGTTGGTAGTGTGTCTCCTACTGAGTTAAGGGTTTCCCCGGTTAAATTCCCGGAATGGCCGAAAAATTGTCATAGGTGAAATGGGGTTTCCCCCTTTATCACAGGATGAATTAACACCCCGGGGTTTGGTTTTTGGTGTCTGCCCTATTTTTAAGTTATATTAAAGGGATATGAAGCTATGACAGGCCAAGGACCCGGTTTAGTGGAAAATATAGGGGTTTAAATTAAAAATTCCCCGGCCCGGGTTTGGGAAAAAACCGTCATGGATGGGGGGAAAAAGAAGAAGAAAAATTACCCTTGAGAAAAAAATTTATGATTATAAAAATGTCAATGATATTGCAGAAAGTTTTTTAAAAAAAAATTTTTGACAATTTAAAAAATTTAATAACATAAAGAAAGATTGCTCTAGATTTTTTAAATTTTTCAAAAATACAAAACAAGTAGTGAAATTTTTTTAAAAAATATAATAGAGTAGAAAAAACGTCTTAACTTCTAAAGTTTTTAAAGGGGAAAATTTGCTTTGTAAAGAACACCCAAAAAATTTTTAGTTTTTAAAAAATGTTCCCGAAGGAAAAAATGGTTTAATTTTTTAAAGGGGGTGTATTAAGTAGAATATAAAAAACAAAAGTCCCCCCAAACCCTATCGGACAGTTAAAAAAATAAAAAACAAGGGTTTTTTTATTATTGAAAAATTTAAAAACAACCCCCAAAATTTATAAACCCTTACATAAGGCTTCCCTGCACGGAAAAAATATTTTTTTCCCCTTCCCCCCTAGTGGATTATCTCGCTTTGTCGAAAAAATTAAAATTCTTTTTTTTTTGTCACATCACTTTCAATTTCCAGTCTTTTCCCTCCCCCAGAGGGTAGGGGCCTATTGACTTCTAAAAGGGAAAGTAGTCTTAAAAGATTTGGGTTAATTACGTCAGAATTGCTCGAATTTTTGACATAAAAAAACAGTTGTATCAAAAAACTTTCCCCAAATAAAGGGGGGTTTTTTTTCCCAATTTATATCCCAATATTTTGTGAATGTGTATACTTGAAAAACGTAAATAAATTTTAAACCTTTGTAAAGGGGAGTGTGGCAGGAAAAAAAAGGGCTTTGGGAATTTTTTGGGGGGAAAAGGGGTGGCGCTTTAAAGGGGGGTGGGGGATATTAGTATTTACAAAAGTTTTTAAATAAAAGAAAATTCAGGTCTGTAAATGCCCAAATTTAGCGGGCCCTTTAAAAAACATCTCCCTAATAGTTTTCAAATAATTTCACTTTAAAAAAAAACACAATTCATTACAGATTAATTAAACAAAGAGGAAAAACATTTTTTAAAATGATAGTATTTTTTTGATCGTTTTTTTTATGTGAAAACCCCAAATTTTAAAAAAAAAAATTTTTTAAATTTCCCTATAAAGGTTTTTAAAATTGGAAGGAGGGTTGATAAATTTGGTAATTTTTTTTATTTTTCCTTATAAATCGGGAATGTGGTGTGAACAAAAAATAAATTTAAATTAAAACATAAAAAATTACTAAACCCCCCAGTTTATAAAAATATAATTGCGTAAAATTTCAAACGGGTAGAAAGACCGGTGGAAAATAAAAACATAAAATAGGAAAGGGACTATTGTTGCTTACAATACACTCTCCCTTTATTCATAAGGGTTAGTTATTTTTTAAAGGGCTGTCTAAAAGATGATGTAGTAAAAAGGTGTAAAAAATTTTAAACAAAGGGGGTTTATTTGGTAAAAAATTTTCCTCTGAAAAAAAACAGTTAATGAATACAGGTGGGGGACTTTACATAGTTTTTTAATTTGAAAGATCTTTTTCCTTTTTAAGCCTACTTTTTTAATAAGTCAGTTTTTTTTTTTTGTCCTGTATTACTAGTACTTAATATATTCTTACTTAAGAGGAAGTCCCCTGCCCCAAATCCTTCTCATAAACAAAAAAGTAGTTTTTTTAGTTTTTATGGGGGGGGAAAAAATGGACCCTTTTCACTTCCTTTTTAAAAGGGTTCCCCATTCCCCTGTTTTCCAGTTTTGGGAGATGGCTGGGGCCCATGAATTTGTAAATTTCAGCCCATCCCAAAGAAAAGTCTTTTTTTACCAGTGGGGATTGTAAAATACTTTCGATGTGCATTTTTCTGAAAAAAAAAAAAATTTAAAAATTTTGTTTTAAAATTACCAAGCTAAAAATTTTTTGGACAGAAAAAATTTAAAGGGAATTTTCACAATTAAATTGATTGTTTTGGCCGGGGGGTTTTTAAAAAAAAAACTATAAAATCTTAAATTGTTTGTAAAAAATATTCCTGGTTATTTGGAATATTTTTTAAGATTTTTGGTTGAGTTTAAAACATTTTTTAAAAGGATAGCATTTAAAAAACCTGTTAGTTTATTCGTAAGGGGATATATTTTTATTTTGGTCAGCTTGGTGGGGGTTGACGGGGTTTTTAACCCCTTTCGGGCGGGAAGTGGGGAAATTCATATTCTAGTTTAAAATTGGGCCCGTTTTAGAGTGTGTGGTAATAATATGTTGCTAGATAATTTAGGAAAAAACGAGTTTTATGGTATCTTGAAAAAATTTCTAGTAACAGTTCGGTAATGGGGGTTTTATTACTATATTGTGGAAATATGCCTTTCCCTCGGAAAGGGATTTTTTTCAGGGGAAAAGCAAATTTTAATTTTTTATAAAACTTGTTTAACCCCCAACCCCCAAACAGCTGAAAAAACCCAAAGAAAAGGGGTTGGGAAACTTTTTCTTCTTCAGTAATGTTATCGGGGGACGATAAAAAAAGGGGTTTAAATTTGTTTATGGGATCGGGAAAAAAACTTTTATCACTAAACTGCTTTAGTAGCACCAGGATTTCCTGTTTTAGTCTTTTTGGGTTTGATTTATTAAAAAATTTTAAAACGCAAATTTTGCCCCCAAAACCCAAGGGGAAATTTAAAAATTTTAAAATTCAATTTTAAATAATTTAGTGGTACAGAAAACCAATAAAGGGGGTGTGTTGCCTTTTTGAGAGAAAATAGCCAACCTTTTTTTTTCTGGAACTTTTTCCAAATTTGAAAAATTTGTGTTTGGTTAGTGCAAGGTGTGGATGAAAAAAATTCGGGAATTTTCTCTAAAAAACAAAATAAAAAATTTTATACATGCCCTCTTGTCAAAAATAGTAAGTGTGTGTGGGGCCAATATTGCAAAACATTTGGGGTTCCAAAAAAAAGCAGCAAAAACCAAAAGGAAGTACAATCCCTTTTCAAATAAGCCAGCAGGCTTCAAAAAATGGGTTCCAATAATAAATTAATATTTTCCCCCAAGCAGCCCAAAGGGGTTTAAAGGGTTTTTTATCGTTTGGCCCCACGCATCTAACCCCTGAATGTTATATGCAAATACAATTTTTTCAGTTTTAAAAAAATTTGCCCAAACCCCCTTTATTTTGGGAAATTTGGTTTTTTAATGTGGGGGAAAAAAAAAACCCCTACACTTGATGTCTGTAGTAAAAATTTAATACCCTTTAGCTGTGAGGGAAAGGAAAATGGTTTGGGTTTATAAAAAAAATCCCCATTTCTTGGAAAGGGTTTAGGGAAATTAAATTTAAAAAATCCACATTATTTAAAAAAATTAAGATAGAGGAATAGGGTTTAAAAAAACCAATTTCTTTTAAAAATGGATTCACACGTTGCCCCTTCAGTATCTAGAGACCCGGGCTTCATTACTTGCACTGATTGAGGAATTAAAACAAAAAACAAAAAAGGGGTTAGTTAAAGGGGGATATACAAATCAGTTTTTTTCCCCTCATTGGGCTACCCCAAAAAGGGATTGTTCCAAAGGGGGGGGTTTACATTCTTTGGTAATATTATGGGAAGAAGAGAAGGCTAAACAGAAACTATAAACACGAAAAATTTCCCATTCCAAATATATTTAAAAGTTTTCCATGCCAAAATATTTTCTAAGCTTGCCCCTTGCACGGGCCCCTGGGTTTTAAAAATTTAAAGATCACGGGGCCCTCATTTTAAGATAATGACACAAAAACACCCCAAAAAGGGGTTAGAAAAGGTGTTTCCCAAATCCCTTTTTTTAAGAATCAGGGCATCACCGGGGAAAATTATTGAAGGAATACAAACTGAGTATCATGTTAGCAGAAACCATGGAGGGTTTATAGGTAAATTATACGAAACAAAGAGTTACCGTTTTTTAGAATATAGATTATTTGAAGTACTTGAAATATTAAAAAAACAAGAAAGGAAAAAATGCAGATTTGACGTTCAAGCCGTAACATTTTTTACTTTGATTTTGTCAAGATTTTTTTTCATGTTTTAGTTTGGGGGTTTGTGTATGTGTGTATGTGTGTGTGGGGTGTGGGTTTTGTTTGGTGTGTGTTGTGTAAAAAATGGAAAGGGTTCTTTTAAAAAAAAAAAAAAAACAATATTATAAATTTTTGGGTGCTTTAAAATAGGGGAAAAAATTTTTGTTTTGATTAATTTTTAGTAAAACCCCAAAAGTTAATATTCGGGCTCAATTTTTTAGTTTTGGTTTTGGTTTTGTTTTTGTGTATTTGCTAAATTTGGATATGTTAACCATTTCAGGGTGTAAAAAAACCCCTTTTTTGCCCAGGATAAATTGTCTTGGTTTTTTTTAAAAAAAAGTTTTCGTTTATAAACCCGGTTTTTTGGGTTTTTTTTGAGTTTTGGGTTGATTGATTTTTTTAAAACTAAAAGAAAACCCCCTTTTTTAGTTCAGTTTTATCTGATTTTTGATGAGTGATAGAAGGTTTCCCCTTTTTTAAAATATCATTGGAACATTTCCCTTTTAATGGTAGATAAAAATATAGCTTGGGGAGAGGGGTAGTCCAAAAATTTAAGAAATGCTTTAAAAATCATAATTTTAAAAAAACCGGGGAAAAAAATTTGGACAGAAAGGGCACCAATCCTTTCTCCCAAAAAGTATAGAAATGTTCACTTCATGGGGAAAGGGGAAAAAAGAGTAAAGGAATTAGGGCACAGGGAAGGGAATTTAGTGAGATAACTTTTTTTTATATTATAAATTTTTTTTTTATTGAGTATTTGGCAAAACAAAATTTTAACATGGGTCTACCCTGAGGAAGAAAATAGCTTTTTTTTGAAAATTTATTATGGGAATTTCTCTTCACTATAAAAAATAATGCTTTCTCCCCAAAAAGAAAAAACATTTACCATCCCATTATAAAAAGGTTTTATTTAATAAAATTTAAAACAATCCAAGGCCCTTTGCCAAAGGGGTTTTCCCGGCGTGTTTCTGGGACATTGTGGGCGCACCTTGGTATGTCCCGGGAAAGAGCTCTTACATCGGGCCTGGATATGACTACATCAAGGGGCCCCTTCCGGGAAATGGCGTAGCCCCTTTTCGCCAGATTCCCGGTGCCCCCAAAACCTTTTTTCCAAGGGGCTTGGGAACTACGCATCGACCCTGGTGGGTGCCCTCGAAAAGTCCCCAAAAACCCCCCTTTGGAAAAAGCGAGATGTGTCAAAAAGTGGTTTGGGAGGTCTCCCCAGCCCCCCCCTAGAGTAGGGGTTTTTGCACCCTAACTCTAAAAAAAAAACCTTAGTCGGGTTTTTTCAATTTCTTACCCCTTTTTTTTCCCCCAAAATTATATATTTTGTTAAAAACTTGTTTCTTTGTTTCAGAACCCTTCCCCGGGAAAAAGCGACAACCCGTTTTAAATTTTTTCAAAAAACACGGTGTGACCCAAATTTGGGCGGTAGTGTTGGAAAATTGCTCCGTGCCCCTTCTGGGAAACATGGAGGGATGCCTTTTGTCTTTGTCGTGTCTGTGAGAAAAGCACAGGTGAGTTCAAGGTGTCGTCCTGCCTCCCCTTTTCGTTTTTTTGTTTGAGTTTTTTTTGCGTTTGCTGATTCTACGGTTGATGGAGGGCCCCCGGTGAAGATTTAAGAAAAAGGTTTTTGGGTTCCCCGGGGGCGGGTGAAGACCCGGATGAGGGTGGAAGGGAAAACCCCCGGGGCCCCGGGAAAGCGACCGAACCCCCCGGGAAAAAAGAAGTTGGCGGCGAGCAGGGGGGATCCGGGGCCGTTTAACGGGGAGGGTTGTGCTGCCGTCCTTTCTGGGGAGGTTGGAAGGGCTCCCCCTCGCGGGGGGGTGAAAAGGGTCCCCGGTTTAGGAAAGGGTCGTGGCCCGGGGGGAAGTGGTCCGCCAAAAGCCCCAAAGGGGGGAGGGTTTGTTGGCAGCTGCCCCTTCGAAGGGGGCCAAAAAAAAAAAAAAGCCCGGGGTACTGCCCAAATCTAGCGGGGCCGCCCCCAATTCCCGGAGCCCGGGGTGCCGCTGGCCCAGGTTTAGCTAGAGTCGCCCCCGGGGAAGGAAACGGGGCCCTTTTTTTAGGGCCAACAAATCGGCCCTTTCTAGGGCCAACAAGGCTGGCGTGAACCCCCAAATATTTTTGGGGGGTGGGCGCTTTTCCAAGCCAAGCGGGGTTTGGGGTAGCGGGGCCCCTCAATTTTGGAGGGTTTAGGGGGGTTTTCCCAAAAGCCACAAACCCATTCCCGGGTTTTACCCTTTGGGTGAAAGGGTTTTGGGCCCTTTTCAGGGCCAACAACTCGGCCAAAGGGGTTTATCTCGCCAACACCGGCCGAGGGGGGGGGCGCAAGTGGCCCAAAGGGGAAGCCCGGGGGCCCCTCCGCTACCCGGGGCGAGCGTGCCCGGCAGATCCCCCGGGGGGCTTCCGGCACTGCACCCTCGGGCCCCGGCTTGAAGGGGCATGCTGGCCCCCTTCAAAACGTGGCAGGGAAAGCGATGCGGGCGAGGCCCCGCGGGGCCCCTTTCCCAAAAAGGAGGTGAAACGTGCCCCTGTTGGGCCCAAAAAAGTGCTGGAGGCCCCCTTTTTTGGGGGGACAGCCCGCCCAAACCGGGGGGGATGGCAAAAAACTCCCGCCAGAAAGGTGGGTTTGGAAAAACCCAACGGTGCCAAAGCCAAAAACCCTGCCAGGGGGGGACCTAAACCGGTTCCCCCCCGGAAAATAAAGGGCCGCTGCAAGAGGGACTTTAGCAAGCGCTTTGCGCAAGGGTCTCAAAAAAAACCCCGTCAACCCGGCACCCCCCCCCAAAGGGGGGGTCGGTGGGGGTGAAACGCCCCGGCTGAATTTTCTTCAGATTTCGGAAGACCGGGGGGCACGCTTCGGCGTGTTGACAGCTGGGCGGTCCCTGGACGTGGGGGCTGTCTTAGGCCAGACCTTTTCCCTTTAGCGCGGGGAGTCGAGCAAAGGGGGGCCCTTTATGAGTCTGAAGGATTTCGGACCGTAAAAACCCGCCGAAAGGGGGGGGGGCCGGGAACACCAGGAAGTGCTGGGGGGCAACCCCAAACATTTTGGGGGGCCCGCCCCTGGTTTATGAGAGCGGGGGCCACGGTGGCCCGGGCCCCGGGTGCGCCCGCGCTGGGTAAGGTGGGAAGCGGGGGAAACCTGCGGGTAACAAACGCAAGCCGTTTTCTCACCCCGCCTGGTTCTAGTGGCTCTGGGGCCCGGGTGGCAAAAAGGGAAAGGGGGAAAATCCTCCCCTCCCTATTGTGTGATTGGGGCTACTCCAAGTTGGCGAGGGCCATCCGGTCCAAAGGGTTTGCGAAAAGGCCCGTGGAGGTGGTCAGGGGGAGCCGGGGGGGCGAGGTGGCCTCCAGTGCGGGGGGCGGAGGAAGATTGGCCCCGGGCCCCCAGAAGTTCTTGCCGGGGCCCTTTGGGGTTTCCAAACATTGGGCTAGAGCTGGGGCGGGGAACGGACTGGTTTAGGGTTTTGGTGAAGGGAATCCCGAAAACCCGGCCCCAAAAACCCCCACGAAATCCCGGAGGAGTAGTGGAGATGGGGGTTTTCCCCTGAAATCCGTCACACAGATTTCTTTCCCCAAAAGGGGAAAAGGGGGGAAACAGAAGCCCGGGAAAAAAGGCAAACGGTTGCCGGGAAAATTCGTTGTCTCTCTGCCCCCGAGGAGGGAACCGGGAAAGGGGGTTTTATTCCATATAGTCCCCGGGGGGCTCTGCGTCAGGGTGGAGAAGTACAATTTTTCCGGCGGCCGGGTTTAGTGCAAGAAATGTTTCCCGGGTTTGGGCATGTGCGGAGGGATTGCCGCGCTTCCCCAGGTGTTTGGGGTTTGTGGTGGTGACCACGAGAGGGGCGGGTGCGGAGGGAGGCCCATTCCCCCCAAGTGGGCCCGCCCCTGTCAGGAGCCCTTCCTCGGCGTGGCGGGGCTGTCCCACGTTTCGGGGCCTTGCGGGCGGGAGGGAATGTTTTCGGGCCTCCAAAACCCAAGAAGGGAGGGGGGAAAGGGCCAATTTTGAAGGCCAGAAGCCCCCGGGGCACGTTGCGGGACGGAGGGCGGGAAAATGACTCCAGCTTTCCCCACCAAAACCATTTGGGCAATTTCGCCCGTGGGGCTGTCAAAGAGGGATAAACCCCCCCACCCAAAGGCCCAGGGACTGCCGAAGCCCCCAAACCCGAAAGGGGGGAAAACCCGTTCAACCCTTTTTGGGCGGGGCCCGCCCCCGGGCCCCTCCCCCTCCCTATTCCAAACCCCCACTGCCATCCTACAAACCCTTTCCAAACCTTTTCCCTTTCCCCTCCCCAAAAACCCCCCCTTGTCCCCCCCGTTAACCCCCCCCACCCCAGGGGGATGCTGCCCAAAACTCAAAAATTGAATTGAGCTACTCAAGGGTTTTTCGGGACTGGACCCCTGGGACTTTTTAACGGGGTTCTTAGGAAATTCCCGGAGGGCTCCCAGGGTAAAACCCTGGCCACCTGGGATGGAGAAAAACATCCCCCCTACTGGTCTCTCATGGGGAGTGCACCCGAATAGAGGACCACCAGTGCGAAGGGACCACCCGGGCGCACTCTTTGGAAAGCCAAAAGGAAAAATCGGGGGAAGAAGGCTGAGCTTGAAAGTTTCTTGGAAAAAGCATCGCGTCGTTTTAAAAGCTGCTGGGGGAAAAAACCCCCTTGCGGGTCCCCAATTTAGGTTTTCGTTAGCAGAGTTTATCTGCCCCCCCCTAGTGGGCGAGCGGGGGTGTGGGGAAGGGGGGGGGAAAGGCGGTTTTGGTCCGAAGGGGCCCCTTTACCCCCAAAGTTTGTTTTACCCTTTCCCCCCCTCCAACCCTGGAAAACAACGGCTATTCCCAAATGGTGACCCCGACTGGTTCCCCGTGGTCCATTTCCATCTACTTCCCTCCCTACACCCGGGTTTGGACCAGGGCCCGAGGGCTGGGCATGGAGGTGCTTTTTCGAGGTACCACGCCTGTTTTAATCGGGGGTGACTTAAAGCTTAAACACCCTTCTTTGGGGTTGGATTATGTGCGCTTTTCGGCGGATTGTCCGCGACGTCATAGATTACACGGCCTGGTGGGGTGCCGGGCCTTCCGACCCCTACCCCTTCCCTTTCAAACCCCGGGTATTCCCCGGCGTCCTAGACTTCGTTGTCTCCAGAAAGGGTCCGAAGGCGGTTTGTGCTGAAGTCTCTACCTGAGCCCAGACTGGATCACAACCCCCCTTCTCGTGAAACCCGGGACGGGGCGGGTCCTTCCTAACCCCCCCGGGAAAAAACCCCCACCCAAAAACGCCTGAATGGGACAGGTTTAAAAAAAATGTGTTGAGAAAGAGGTTGGGAAACCCCCCCCACCCTTTTGAACGCAGCGGGAAAAAGATCGGGTGCCGGGTTTTTAATTCCACCCTCCCCGGGGGCGTGAAACTTCGACGCCGGGCACCGTCCTAAGAGGGGGCCACAAGGGTTCTTTTTCCCGATTCTTCCTCAGGCACGTCCGGGGGGAAAAATCGGGAGGAAGGCTTGGAAAATCTGAGGGGGCCGGGAGAAAAGGCCCCCCTGGAGCCACAAAATTCCCTGCGGTTTGGGAGATGGTCCCAGAATACGGAACAGTGTTGGGGGGGACAAGATTGAGGGGGCCCGTTTCGTGCAGGAAGGTCCCTTTTGGCCCAAAAGAAGAGGGAAATTGATGCGGGTCCCCCCACCCGGCCGCCCCTTTTTTGGGGTCGCAAAGGGGGGCCAAATCCCCACCGGAGAAAGGGCCCATGTCTTGTTAGATTAGAGGCGCAATTTGTTTCCGATGAAACCCCTCAAAACCGGTTTCACGTTTTTGCCGTGGGGAGGTTTTAAACAGCGCGGTCTTCGTTCAGACCCTTGGAAAGAACCCGAAACCCCAAAGGAAAGGGGGACAGAAATGTCCCCCGGGGGATAGCCCCCCTTAAGGGGCTAAAAAAAAGGCCCCCCGGGTCCGACGGTTTTTTCGTAAAAGCCCGGGCCTCAGAAAATGCCCCTTTTTAGGCGATTTAAATTCCTTGGGAGGTTATTCCCGCCCCCCCTGTTCCTTGGGGTCCTTCCCCCAGCTTGGGAAACTTGCCAAAGTCCTCTGCTTTTATAAAAACCCGGGGAAGGACCCGGGCCCCCCCACTTCCCTCTACCGACGATCAGCTGCTCGGGGCTGTTGGGCAAGGTTTTTCGAGAGATTTAAAAATGCGGACTGACCCGGGCTTTTTCGCCCAGGGGGGCATCTTGGGGGACGAGGGAGTTCCGGTTTGGGCGGGGGCACGCTACGTTTCATCAACTTGTCCGGGGGGGTCGTGGAACAGGGGTTTTCGAGGAACTTCAACAAAAAACAGGCTGGGTGGTGCTGTCTTTCTTGACGTGGCAAAGGGCCCTTTGACCCGTGTTTGGAAAGAGGGTTCCTTTTCAAACTCCCCCTTTCCCCGAACCCCCCCTTTTACCTTTTTTTTAAAGGGTTTTTAAAATTTTTCTTTCCCATCGCACCCTTTTCCCCAACCTTTGGGGGAAGCCCTCCCAAGTCAGAAGCATTTCCCGGGTGGAGTGCCGGGGTTTAAAGGTGGGCCCGCTGTCTTCAGTTTATGTGAACGAATTTTCCAAAAATCCCCCGGCACCGAGTTGGCTTGTATGCGGACGCCCCGGTTTTGTTTTCGGGGTGTGGCGAGGGCAGTGGGGGAGAGGCGATCCAAAACGCCCCCGAGCCCGTTGGAGGGGTTTGGGTGACAAAAACCCGGAGAAAAAAGTATTAAGTGGAAAAAGAGCACTGCAAAGTCTTCCAAAAGGAAAAAAAAAGTAATACGGCCGGCCCCCACTCCCGGGTGTTTCGGGAAAGATCAGTGGGGGACCCGTGTTAAGTACCTGGGACTTACCCTGGGCACAAAAAAAGAAACCCCCGGGACCCCACCCCCTGCAACGAAAGATCAAAAAGGCGAGCAAAGGCTGGGAGTCCCGGCCCCCTGCTTAAAAGGGTTGCGCCTGTTTACAAAGGAAAAGGTCTGAGCTTTTACAAGCAGTTTCTAGGCCGTTCCCCGAGATGGTGTCCCGCTTGGGGTCACCGGGGACAGATATGAGGAGGATGCAGGGGGTTCCCGAGCGTATTCTGAGGATCTTTTGGGGGCACCTTGGGGTTTTCCGGAAAAGAGATCTTCATGTTAAATGGATATGCCTTCCATCAAGGGCCCCCTTCCGGAAAATGGGCAGTTTTTTTTCTACGCTAGCTTCCCGGTTTCCACCAATCCCCTTATCCAGGGGGGTTGGGAACTACGTCATCGACCCTGGGGGGTGCTGACGTCCCAAACCCCGCTCGGATAAGCGAGATGTGTCAACTTTGGTTTTTGGGGGCTCTCACCCAAACCCCCCAAAAGGTAGTGTTCCGCACGTAACTCTAAAAAACCCTTAGTCGGGGTTTTTCAAAATTTTTACCCCCCTTCCCCTTTTCCCCAATATTACTATATTTTTTTAACTCTGGTTTTTTTTGTTTCAGAACTTCGGCCCAAAACCGGGGCAACCCCTTCTTTTAAATTTTTTAAAAACCAAAACGGGCTTTTTGACAAAATTTGGGCGGTACGTGTTGGAAAATTGCTCTCGTGCTTCCCCTTTTGGAAAACATCGGAAAACCAAAAGTTTTTTTGTTGTCTGTTTCTGGAAAAAGGGGGGGCAAGATTGGGGGGCCTGTTCGTGCAAAGGAAAAAGGGCTTGTGGCAAATGACGAGGAAATTTATGCGGGTCCCGCACCAAGGCCCCCTATTGTGAGTACAACGGGGTGGCCAACTCGAAACCCGGGAAGGCCGAAAGTCTCGCTGAAAATTAGAGGCGCAATTTTTTACCGGGCTGAAACCGTCGACCCCGGGGGCCCCTTTTCTTTCGTGGCCAGGTCATCAGTGCGGGCTCGTACAGACCCCTTTGGGTGAAAAACCCCAACCACGGGGGGTGGGCAGAAATGTCCGGGGGGATAGCCCCTCCCCAAAACCCAAAAAAAAGGCCCCCGGGGGGCCCACGGTATCAGTAAAGCCGGGGCCCCAGAAAGGGTGCCCCTTTGGGGTGCGATTAATTCCTTGTGGGTTATTCAAGGCCCTTCCCGTTCCTGAGGGCATTCCCGAGCTCTGGGGAAACCTGCCAAAGTCCCCTGTTTCATTAAAGGGTAAGGACCCGGCCTTTGGTTTGTTCCCCCACCGACGATCAGCTTGTTGACTGTCTGGGCAAAATTGTTCGGGGGAGGGCTAATAATGGGCGGATGACCCCCCACAAAGTTTGGCGGGGGTCATCCCGGTTGGGGAGCAGTTGGCTTTTGGGGGGGACCGCTACGTTCTCAACAACCCTTTTCCGGGCCCCGTGGAAAGGTTTTCGAGGAAAATTCAAAATTAAAAGGCTGATGGTGCGTCTTTCTTGACGTGCAAAGGGGCCCTTTGCCGTGTTTGGCACGGGGTTCCTTTTCAAACTCCCCTCCCTGAAACCCGCCCTTTACCTTTTGTTTAAAAAAAAAAAAAAAAAGGTTTTTCAAATTTTTCTTTCCCCCTGCACCCTTTTCCCCACCTTTGGGAACGCCACCTCCCAAATCAGAAAAAATCCGGGGTGGAGTGCCGCGGTTTCAAAGGTGGGGGCCCGTGCTTTCTTCAATCTAATGTGAACCATTCCACAAAACCCCCGGCACCGGTTTGGGTCTGGGATGGGGGGACGCACGGCTTAGAGGGGGCAGTTCCCTGGCGAGGGCCCGTGGTGGAGAGGCGCTCCAAAACGCACCTGGGGCGCCCCTAGGAGGGGTGGTGGGGAACTGGGAGAAAAAAGTATTAAGGGGGGGAAGAGCCCCCAAGCTCTTCAAAATGGAAAAGAAAGTATACAGGCGGCCCCCCGCAAATGTTCGGGAAAATCCCCCCAGGGCGGGGGGCGGGGCAGTGTTTTAAATCCCCGGGATTACCCTGGAACAAAACTTTCCCGGGGGCCCACAAGCAACGAAAGAATCAACAAGGCGAGGAAAAAGGGTGGGAGTCCAAGGCCCACTGCCCTTTAAAAGGCGTTGCGCCCTGTCTACAAGGAACGGTTGACGCTGTACGAGCAGCTGTCAGGCGATCCCCGACTTTTGCGGTGTTCCCCCTCGGGGGTCCCCGGCGGACCCCGTATATGGGGGTTTCAAGGGGGTTCCCGAGGTAGTCTGAGGATCATTGTGGGGGGCACCCTTGGGATGTCCGGAATGAGATCTTAAACGCGCCTGGATATGCCTACCTTTAAGGGGCCCTTTCCGGAAAAAATTTTGGGGAGTCCCTTTTACGCCAGACTTCCCGGTTTCCCAAACCCAAACCCCTTATAAAGGGGGTTGGGAACTACGGGCTTTGACCCGGTGGGTGTCATCGACGTCCAAAGCCCCGTCGGTAAGCGGGGATGTGTCAACAGTGGTTTGGGGGGGCTTCCCACCCCCCCCCCCCCATAGGGGTTGTGTCTCCGTAGTAACTCTAAAAAACCTTAGTCGGTTTCTCAAATTCTTATTTCCCCCCCCCTTTTTTTTTTTCCCCCAAAAATTTCTAATACTATTTAAAACTTGTTTCTTTGTTTCAGAACTTCGCGAAACGCGACAAAACCGTTTTTAAAACTTTGCGAACCAAACGGGGTGGGCCCAAATTTGGGCGGTTTCGTGGGTTTGGGAAATTGCTCTCGTTTTTCCCCCTTTTGGGGGCTGGGGCATGCCTTTTTTGGGTTTTCTGTTTTGAGAACTCTGGGATGGGTGTGAAGGTGTTTGTCCTGCCTCCCCTTTCGTGTTCCCCGGCTTTCTGAGCGTCTTTTAGCGGGTTTCTTTTGGTTTTTTGGTTTCGGATTGTGTTTTCGGATGGAAACCCCCTGGTGGGAAAGGGCAAAAAGGTTTTTTGGCTCGGGGTTGGGAAAAGACCGGGATGAGGCGAGGAAAAATCCCGGGCCCCGGGGAAACGCCCGGCCCCCGGCCCGGGGAAAAAGTTAGCGTCGAGCGGCGGGGGATCCCCCGTCAACGGGAGGGTTGTTCTGCCCGTCCTTTTTTGGGGGGGGGAGTTGAAAGATTCCCCTCGCGGAGACTGAAAAGGGTCCCCGGTCAGGAAGGAAACCGTTTTTCGGGGGGGGGAAGTGGTCCCCCACAGGGCCCGAAGGTGGGGCTTTAGCGGCAGCTGCCCTCCGAGGGGGAACAAACCTCAGTCGGAAAACCGAAAACCAGCGGGGGCCACTCCAAATTTACGGAGGAGCTTTCCACTGGCCGGGGGGGTGTGGGGATTTGCCTTTTTGGCGCAAAAACGGCCCTTTTAGGGCCCAAAAAGGCTGGGTGACCCAAACCCAAATTTTCGGGTAGGGGGGGGATGCAAGGGGCCGGGGAAAAAACCCCAGCGGGTTTAAGATAGTTTGGGGGCCCTCAAAAATTTCCGGGGGGTGAGGGTTTCCGTTACCGCACCCCGGGAAAATTTACCTTCTGGGGGGAATTTAATTTGGGCCCCCTTTTTTAGGGCCAAAAATAAAGGCCCCGCGCGACCTCGCCCCAATACCCGGGGAGGTGGGGCCAGTTGGGGGAGGGTTTAAGCCCGAGAGGCCCTCCCGTATGGAGGCGGGGCCCTGGCAATTCCCCGGGGGATCCGGGAGTGACCCTCGGGGGCCCGGCTCGTTGGACAGTGCCCGGGCCCCCTTTTAAAAACGCGGCAGCAAAAGCCCCATGCGGGCAACCCAGCGTGGGCCCTCCGGTACCCGTAGGGAGCGTTTTCCATGATGGCCAAAAAGTATGGAGGCCTTTTTTAGGGCCAAAAAGCCCCCCAAACCCGGGGGGGATGGCGGGAAAAATCCCACCCGCGCGATGGGTGGAAACCTAACGGTGCCAAAGGAATCACTGACCCGGAGGAGCCCAGTGTCTTTTACCCGGGGAAAAGACCCCCTGCAAGCCCGGGAAAAAACGCGGGAAAGTTTTCCCAAAAGGGTTCAAATTTCCCCCTCCCAAATTTGACGCCTTTGCCCCCAAGGTGGGGTATTAGGTAGAATTTCCGGCTGAAAATTTTTTCAGATGGAAAAAGGGTCACACCTTCGCCGAGTTGACGGGATGTTTCGATTCGTGGACGTGGAGGGAGTGTCTTTAGGACCAAAATTTCCCCCCTTTTATTTGTGAAAAGTTTGAGCCGGGGTCCGATGATGAGGGGCGAGGGGTTTTAGAAACCCTTAAGACTCCCCCGAAGGGGTATGGCCCGCAAAAAAACGGAAGCTACCGGGCACACCCAAACCAAATTAACTTTGTTGGTGATGAGGGGTGAAGGAAAAAGGTGGGCCAAAGGGGAAGGGGGCCACCAAAGGGGTTTGGGCCCAAAAAATTGGAAGCGGAAAGGGGGAAACCGCTTGGGGGCCCCTGGCGGAAAACGTATATGGGAGGTGCAGACGTTCCAGGAAAAAACGTGTGTCTGAGGTCATTGTGGGTCACATTTTTAGTCCGGGAAAGAAAAAATCTGCAAAGCGGGCCTGGTTATGCCCGGCTTTAAGGAACCCCCTTTCCCAAGCTGGCGCAAGTCTCCCACAACGAAATTTGGTGCTAACCCAAACCTCTTATCCGGAGCTTGGGAATTACGCCATCGACCCTGGAGGGTTTCGATTTTAAGTCCCAAAACCCTGCTGGATAAGGAGTGTTGGAACCCAAAAGTGTTTAGGGGGGCTCTCACCCAACTCCCCCTTAGTTAAATGTCTCCCCACTTTAAATTAAAAACCCTTTTTCGGTTTCCCCCCACACTTTTTTTTTTTCCCCCACCAAAATTTTTAAAAAATGTCTTTCTTTTTTTTCAGAAAAATTCGCGAAACGCGAAAACCCCTTACTAGAAAACTGAAACCACACGGTTGAACCCAAATTTGTCCCCTACGTGTTTGGAATTGCTCTCGTGCTCCCCCTTAAAGGGGGCATCAGAAACATGATAATGTGATTTTTTGGGTTGGTGTTTAGGAAAAAACCTTAAAGGCGGGGAAACCTGGCCAAAATTAAAAAAGTGTTGTAACCCGTCTTAAGGAAAGGGTTGAACTGTACAAGGGATTTTTTCCCGATCGATCCTCGAAATATTTTCGTGTTTCCCCTTGGGGCCCCCTGGCGGACAGATAAGAAAAGAATGCTAGGGTTTTCCCGCACGGGGGTGAGGGAAAGCCTTGTGGGGCGCACCTTTTTTATGTTCGGAAAAGAGACTCTGCATCGTGATGAATATTTCCCACCATCAAGGACCATTCGGGAAGGGTGGCGCAGTCCTACGGGACTTCCGGTGCCCCCAATAAACTTATCCAGGGGCTTGGGGAAATTTAGTCGTGGAACCCAAATTTGGGGGAAACCCTCGACGTCCCCAAAAACCCCGAATTTTATAAGCGAGATTTTTCAAAAAAGTGGTTTTCAGGCTCCCCCTAGAGAGGGTCCCCCCACACGTAAAATCTAAAAAAATCCTTTTTCGGTTTCCCAAAATATTTTTTTTTTCTTCACCCCCCCCGGGGGGCATTTAGGCATGCTAATGTGAGGGGGTTTGGGGAAATCCTCGCTTGGCGGCCCTTTCTCTCACGTTTTTTTAAGGTGTCAATGGGAAGCTCCCCAAAGGGCCCCGGGAGCAAAAGGGGGTATTTAAAAACTATGGTTCCTCGGTCAAAAAAGAGTCGGTAAGTGGCCCCTCAACCCCGGGGGGGCCACCTTGTTTTGAAGGAGCAAAAGTAAATTTTAAAAAAGGAGCAATAAATTTTAGTATTTCTGGCCCATTTTACCTCCAACCTTTACCACGTTGCCGGGAAACCAAATTCTACCTCCCCCCATAAGTCAGGGTTTCCGGGGGGCCCAAAACCCTACCCCCTTTTCCCGCAACTCCTTTTCCAAAGGGTTTCTATGTTCCACCACGGGCCCAACGTTCCAGGGACACTTTTCGCCCACATTTATCCTACCACTACCACCGTGTTGAAAAACAACCCTCACATCCCCCGGGGCAACACTTCGTTTGAGACATCAAAAGTCACCCCCCAAGGCCCCAAGAGGGGGAAAAAAAAGTCTTGCTATTTTAAAACGGTTTTACAATTTAACTTTGTATCATTTTCATGACAGAAAGCTTCCTTTGGGAGGGCCCCCAAGGATCCCCTTTTTTTTTCAAAAAAAAACTTGTTCCCTTTTAAAAGGGGTTTTTCTTCATATCACTGGATATTGTCCCCTTTTTTTGTGGATTGTCTTTGTTTTGCATGGTTTTGTAAATTTTAAAAAAATGTGTCCCCCTTTTTGACACTGATGTTCTTGGTTGGGGGCCCTGGTCCATTTTTTTTGTTTGGGGGATGCCCTTCGGGTCCCAAGGGGATATTACCCTTTTTTTTTGCTTAAAATTGGGCCATTTTCCCTAAAGGGTTTTCCCTCAAAATTTTATTTGTATTGTTTTTAAAATTTTCCCCAAACCGCAAACCCACCCGATGGAAACTGGTTCCAAGGAAATTTCCCTTTTGCTTTTTATTTATTAAAGAACTATAATTCTAGAAAATAGGATTTTACATGGAAAAATATTTTTAAAACATTAAAAAACAACGTTATTTTTTTAAAAGTCACTTTTTTATTTTTTTGCATTTCGGTCCTCTGGTCCCGACCCCGTATTTTCCCTTCCCGTAGTTCCTTTCTTATTTTCCGGAGGTCTTTTATGAAAAACTTCTTTGGCTTTCACCCTTTCATTAAAAGAAATGGCCCCTCCATGGGTGTATCCCTTTAATGGGCCAAAGAGGTGATCTATAAGGGTCATGTTCCCGGGTTAAAAAGGGAAATTTTAGCCAAAAAAAAGTTTTATGCAATTTGCAATGGTCTCCCCCAATTTTGCGAAATGTTGTAGGTCGTGCCCTTTTTCATGAAAAAAAAAGAATATAAATTAAAGGGTTTTTGGGCCGCTCTAATCTTTGGAATAAGTATTTTAAATTTTTTTAAACCCTTTCTATAATCGATCTGAGTTTTTTAAAATTTGGTGCCTTTTCTCCAAAAAAAACCCCAAAACAAGGGCCCCGCCTTTTTTCCCAAAAAATCTGTTGCCATGACAGTAACCCACCCAAGACTGTATTTTGGATTCTTCTTAAAAAATGAATACAGATTTTTGCTTTTCCATTAAAAATTTTTTTGTTTCAGGATATTTAAAGGGGAAAACCCCGGTTTCGTAAATTTTTGGTACCATGGTGACAGAAAATCCCTTTTTCCCCCACTATCGTTATACTCAACCCAAATTCCTTACAGATGTTTTTTGGACTTCTTTGTGATCTTTTTCAGCAATTTTTTTGGGGTAAAAAGTTTTTCAAACTTTTTTGGGTAATCAAGGTTTTTTTACAAATTGATGCAGAAAGTTTTCCGATTTTAATGCATAATTCAATTCCATTTTGTGAGCCAAACAGTTTCTTTGTTTAGTGTGTTGATCAAGCTCTTTTTGTCTGATGTCCCAAACCTTTAATGGCCGGCCCTTGGGAAAAAAAGTAAATTTACCACTATTAAATTGTCGGGTTTAAAAGTTAACTGGCTCCCCAATAAAAAGTAATTTTTTCCCAAAAACCTTTTAAGCACTTAGGGTTCCCATTTGTTTTAATTTCGCCAAAGGTTTTAGAATTCAATCACAACGCGTTTTTTGGTAATTTTTATCGACATCCGCCCTTTTTTAATGCTCAAGTGTTTAAATTTACTATTAAAATTTTTGGAACTTAAAATTTTGGGGGAAAAAAGAAATTTTTAATGACTATCAGGGGAGTGCTTTAAAATTTTTTTGGCACCAACCCAAAAAATTTAAAAAAAAAAAGATGTAAGTTTCCAATGTCGGGGTAGTTTGCAGCTAGTCGCCCTTTGGCCCACGTTTACTACAATCTGAGCCCGGTACCACTCATTTTCCCCCGGTTCATACTCCCCCCAGCTGTACCCCCCGGCCCCCGTTCTTGCTGGGGTTTGTGCCCCCGCCTGGCTGGTACCACACCCCGGTGTAATTTCGGACCCCTAAATTTGCAAATCAATGGGGGGTGGAGTCACGTAATTTCCGAGACCCTCTCTATGTCACTGACCCCGTCTATTGCCCGCTTGCTCCCCCCCTTTCAAGGGTCTCCCACCCCGAAACACTTTCCTTAGACAAAAGTCGCCACTTTTAATTAAATTTTGCCCGGCCCAAACCCCGTTGTAAGTATGTTTGGGCCCTTTTCACGTCATAAACATTTAAAAATTACTTTTTTATACCCATTCAAATAACTTCCCTTTAAAGCGATGGTTTGGGTTTTATGAATTTAAAGGTTTACAGCAGTTTCCCAATGTTTCGTTCCCCCCATAACCCCCTGACATTAAATTGCCTTTTAGATTTTAGATAAAAATATGGTACCTGGGGTTTTTTGACGCTCAAATTTTTGGGCCCGTGTTTTGAAGCTTTCTGGGGTTTTTTCCCTTTGTTCCCCTATTCGGAAAAAAATTGGGGGTTTAGATAGGGGGAAAAAGGGGCCAAAATTTTTTTAGGGTTGTCCCCCTCCCCCCCCCAAAAACCCACTTAACCCCTATCTGCCACCAATGGGTATGCCTTTTATTTAAGGATTTCAAATTTTAAATTTTAAAATTTGGAGGAGAATAATAAGGGAAATTTTAAGATTAATATATATCTTTTTGGGTTTAAAACAAAATAACATGAAAAACCCATTTTTTTGAAGAAAAAAAAATTTCTAAGTTTGTATATTATTAATTTCTCTTAAATTTTAAAAGGGGGAAAAAAGCACTAATAATCCCCAATTTGGTAAAGGTTAAAAATTTTCTAAAGTGAATAAAATTGATCATAGGATTATTGTAAAGGTTTTCCCCAAAAAAAAATTTTCTAATGGGGTTGATTTAAACTTCTAAAAATAATTTTAAACGAATAAAATAAACCCCAATTTAAATTCTAGTAAAAATTTACAATTTTGTGTAAGGGTTTTGCTTTGTTAAAAATATTTAAAAAAAAATCATTTTTAAAATTTTTTATTTTAAAAAAAAAAATAAGTTTATATTTTATTTTAAAAATAGTTTTTAAGTTGGGGAGTATAACTTATTTTAAATTTGGTTTAATATATGGGGAAACAAAACCCGTTTCTAAATTTTTATCAACCCAAAAAATTTAAATTTGATGGTTTTAAATTTCTTTTTTTAAAGGGTTTACAAACACGCCCAAATTAAACAAAAATTCAATGATTTCCTGAAAAAATACTGTATCAAAAATTTCAACATTAATTAAACCCGTTTTAAAAATTTTTTATTTTCGATACAAAGATTAAACGGAAGTTTTTTTTTTAAAATTTTGTTTAAAATAAAAATCAATGTATAAATTTATTTATTTGATTTTTTAACATTAAATTTAGTGGGAAAAAATTTTTAAGTAGATTTTGGTTAATTTTTAAAGGGATAAAAAAAAAAAGTTACTTAAACCGTTTAAAGAGTCCAAATTCTCATTTTGGCAATTTTTGATTTTTGGTACAAAAATCCTTAGCAAAACTTGGGGGCAGGGGTCCTCCCTAACCCAAAAGTAATGAGAAACCCACACTTCAAAAAAATGGCTTAATTTTCAAAATATCCCCTAATAGAAGCCCTAGCCAAACCTCAAGAAACCCGGCCGGTTGGGTTTTCTTTTTGGGGGGTTTGCACTTGTTCACCCAAAAAATCAATAAATTTTAAAAACTAAAAACCCAAAAAAAAATAATTTGTAATCAAAAGGGGGAAGTTTTAAATGGAACAAGGGAAAAAGAACGAAAAAGTATTTCGGTTTGACACCGTGTGTAAAATATTGATTTTTAAAATTTTTATTTTTTGGTGTTGAAAAATTTATAAAAAATGTTAAAACCGTTATAAATATTTTAAAAATAGTTAAATTTCCCGAATAAATATTAACTTTTTCCATATAAACCTAAGGATTTAAAAAAATAAAGCTTTTTAAGCCATATAGCCGAGGAAAAAAATAAAAAAAAAATTTTGTTGGTTGGTGATTTTATTTTTATTTTGATTGAAAACTCTTTGCCTTATTTACACACCAAGTTAAAAAAGTTTTTTTTAAAATATTATGGGCACATTTTTGGGAAAAAACTTTCTAATATTGTCTATTAGAGTTTGGAATAAAAGTTTCAAAAAAAAAGACTTTCTGGGTTAAAAACCCTTAACTAAGTTTTCCCCGGGAAAAAAAAAAACCCTTTATTTTTGTGAATAACAATTTAAAAAATCTTTTAATATAACCCCAAAAAAAAATTCTTAAAACTTTTAACAAAAAGTAAAATTTAAAATTTTCTTTTTAATTTTAAATCTTTAAAGGCAGTTTGGAAAAATTTCAAATTTTCAAGAATTCACAAGCAAATATTTTTAAATTTATGTGAACATGGGAAAAAGAGGCCCCATATAATTTTCTTTTTAAAACCTTTCCCTTTTTTTTCCATTTAAATTTTTTAAAAAAAACCCAAACATCAATTTAGTATATACGTATATAAAAATTTAATTTTTTTTTAAAAAAAAAATTGATATATAAAAAAAATTATGTATGTTGTAAAAACTTTCCCAGGAAATTTTTTAAAATCAATTTTTTAGAGCCATTTTTTTAAAAAGGGCCCTTTTAAATTAAAATTGTCTTAAAAGAGTTTTTACCCCAAAAAAAAAAGGGAAAATAGTATTATTGGGAGGTCAAAACCCCCCCTGATATCCATTTTAATAAAATCGTTAAAGCAAATTTAAAAAGGGTTTAAAATTTAAAACAACCCCCTCATAAACTACTCTTAATTTAGGGGAAAGGGGTTTAAAAAAAAAAAAACACATTTAAAAAAAAAGTATAAAGTTTTTACAAATCCATTGGAAAAGTTTCAGATTTTGTGGCCCGGGAAAAGAGAGAGACAGGGCATACAGGGAATTTAAAAAACTATTTGTGGTGTGTTAAAGGGGGGAATAAAACGTAAAGATTTTTATAGTCCCCAAAGGGAAAAAAAAAATTACAATAACAAAATGCCTTTGTTATTGGTGAAAATTTTTTTACCTGGGGCTATAAAGAATCTTTACGTTTTATGTGGGCCCCCTTTTACACACTAGTAGATTTTTAAAGTTTGTATGTCTGTTTTCTGTCCCTGGGCCCCCAAAAATCTGAAACATTTTAATGGATTTTTTAAAAAATTTTTTATATTTTTTAAAGTGTTTTTTTATTTTAAACCCCAAAACCCCAAAAATTTAAAAGTTGTTTATGGTTTGGGTTTTTTTGAATTTTAAATTCCTTTAGGGAACTTTTTTTTAACGATTTTAAGGTTGTTTCTTTCCTTGGGGCCGATTTTTAAATTTATTTCAGGACTCGTAAAATAAATAGTGGCCCGAAATTGAATTCATTTTTTTTTGATGGGGTTTAAAATCGTTTCTTAGTGAATTAAATTTAAAAAATGCTTTTAAAGTATAAGTTGATTTAAAATTTAACCCCTTTTCAGGTAACATGGAGTTGTTTGTGTAGTAACAATGAACCCCGAGACGTTTCGGGATGAGAGTGCGAGGAGAGGATATAGCCAATAAACGCCAGCAGGGTGAAAATTAGCTTTTTGTTCAGGGTTTTAAATGCCTCTTGTAGCCATACGTGTTTGTTTTAACAAATTTTTTTGTTTTTAAAGTCGATTTAAATACGATTGTAATATTTTTCAAATAAAAGGAGAAATATTATTTTTTTTTTCTTTTTATTAATTAAAAACAGTTTGTCCCAAAAATTTTTGTGGGAGAAAATAAATTTAACTAAAAAAAAATTTTAAATTTGATTTGATTTGATGGTGGAGGGAAAAATTAAATTTTGGTTTAAATTTTATGTTTCAAAAGATGTAGTTTAAAATTTTTATGGTTTTCAAAGTAAGCTTTTATGATGTAGGTAATTTTTTTGGGGAAAATTATTTGTAGTGTAGTGTACTATTAGTTTTGATTTAATATAAAAACCCCCCAGGAATGGGTAAATTTCTTTATTGAAGGGGAGTTAATTTTTTTTTATTATTTTTTTTAGTTTTGTTTTAAATTTATAATGGGTAGAACTTTAAATTTTTGGGAAGATTGTTTAAATTTTTTCTTTGGTAGTTATTGTATATTTTTTTTTTATACATGGGATGGTAATATTTAACGTTTTTTAATTTGATCTAATTTAATTACAAAATTTTTTTAAAGGGGATTTTTGCATAGGTTAAAATTTAAATTTTAAATTTTTTGATCCAAAAACAATTTCATCAAAAATAATGTTTTTTAAATTTTTTTTTACTAGGGTTTTTTTACATAATTTTAAAATTTTAAATTAAATTTTATTATTTAAAAGTTAATTTTTTTTTGAACATGTTTTTGAAGTTTCAATTTGTAGTCAATCTCTTTGGGGTATTTTAAAAATTTTTTTTTATTTTTTATAATGGGTACCCGCCAGGAAACTTCTGCCATTTGAAAACCCTCTGGAGATTAGGCCTTTAAATATAAAAATTAAATTTTATTTGGAAAGCTGAAATCAAAAATAGGGGGCCCCATATATTAAATTTTTTAAAATATTTTTTGGGGGGCTTCTTAAAAACCCATAGTCAAGGGGCTAAAAATATTAATCCAGCCCCAAAAACCCCCCCTTAACGACCCAAAAGGGAAAAAAAAGTTTTTTCTCTTTCTATTAATGGTACATGCACAAACTTTTTTTTAGTTACTTTAAAAAAGAAACAAAAAGTATATCAATAAAAAAATTTTAAAATTAAAACCAAAATTTTTTGCATGTTAGTTCTTTAAGTGACCTTTTATAGTAACCCCTGGGGCCCTAAAATAATTTTGCCAAAAAATATCTCGTAAAAAGGTTTTCAAGATGTATGTTAAATTTTTTTATTCTAAAAGTACAAAATCTTTTCGTTAAGGGTTTTTTTAAAAAAATCAGCCAATGTTTGTTAAAAGTTTTGAAGGATTTTGGGGTTTGATAAATTACTCTTGGGCCCCTTTAAAAAAACAAAAATTATGCTGTGATTTAAGAAAAATATTATTAGACAACCCAAAGAAACCACAATGGTGTTATAAATATTTAAAAGTTTGACTTCTTAAAAAAATTTTCGTGTGGTTGAAGTTATTTTAATTAAATTTATTTTTGATGAAAAACAAATTTTTTCAAAAGTTTTTTTGGGAAAAAGTATTAAAAAGCGATTTTAGATGCATTTTAAATTTCAATGGTTTTTTTTCTTTTTTGTAAAAAAAACATTTTTAAAAAAGTTTTTTTCCAAAAAAAAATTAAAAAAAATTTGCTTTAAAAAAATGCCCCAACCATGAACAGCTTTTTTAAAAAAATCAGTAAAGGTTGTTTTTTTAAAAAAATTTACACCTTTAATTGTTTCGAATGAATCAAATCATATTGGGGATATGAAAGGGAAAAAATTTTTTATGTTTTTAAAATGTAAAATAAATTTTTAAAATTTTTTAAATTTTCCCTTTTTAGGCGATTTTAAAATTAAAAATAAAAAATAATAATAATAATAATAATAATAGATGTTTTTATTTGGATTTATTTGTTTTAATTAAGTGTTTCTTAGGTATGCACGTACCAGCATGGAAAATTGGGTTTGACAAAAACCCTGTCTTTTACGTTTTTACCTTTAGAGTGTTTCGGAAACAAACTGAAACAATTTGGTTGATTTAAAAAGGTTCCGGTTTCCATTTTTTATTAAAAGTACGTTCACCTTTTTTCCCCGGTTTCTCTGAAAATTAAAAAAATGATTTTTACTTTCCCCATATATAAAATTGAAAATGAATTTTTCTACATTTTAAGATAATTAAAAAGGTTAACACTCGTTTAAAAGTTTTTCTTTAAACAAATACAAAACCCCAAACATCACACACATGGACACTTTTTATTTCATTTAAAATAGACTAATAATAATATTTCAAAAACTTTTAACAATCACGCCCTTTCCCCTTTTGTGATAGGCAAGGAAAAAGGCATATATCTCAACAAAAAAAAAAATCCGATTTATTTCTTCTTCGCTGTTTCTACACCCCTTCCCCTATCCTTGCTACTCCCTTTTCTTAAAAAAACATCCAAACACCCAGTATCCCTGTAATTTTATTCTTAAAACTATTTTAAAACTTTCTTTTTCCCCAAATTTGTTTTACCCCAAAATTTGCCCCGTCTACATGTCCCAAAACCTTACTTTTTTATTAAAACCCCTCTTCCCTTTATATTTTTTCTTTTTTATAGATCCCGTAACGTGTTTTATTATTTTTCAAATTTTATATATATTTACACTTAAGAGTACAAAATCGGCCAACTATCATAAAACCCAAAATTTTAAACGTAAATACTTTTGGGAAAACCCTGCCCCCGGCTCTAGTATAACACGCCCGTTCCAAACGCACCACAGGAAGATAACTTTCTACCCGGGTATTTTCACCTGTCGCCCACCCCCCTTTTCCAAAATCACAGTTTTCAAGGGGGTCGTCATGCACTCGAAAAAAAGTCATAACTATGTTACCCCTATTCCCCCCTTTTTAAGAGGGTCTCCTGAGCCCTTTAAAACATCCCAAATAAGAGGTTTTTTTTTTTTCTATTCCGGAAAAATCATTAGGTCACCATAAGATGTATCCCTTGGGGTTTTCCCCGCTTCAGGATAGCGTCTCTTGGAATAATATGGGGAGCACAAATAAATTTCCCCCGGGCTTTTAGTTTTTGTTTCCCTCTTTATTTTTAAAAAATTTAAAATAGAACTTCTTGGTTAAAAGGGTAGGCCCTAAAATCTTTCTCCCGGTGACAAAATTTTTTTACTAAAAAACGTCCCTTCCCCGTTTTGTTTTTGGGGGGTTCCCTTTTGGACCAAAATGCATGGGCCTTCAGCCCGGGTTTAAAGGGACAAAATCCCTTTTTCTTGGGTGTTTTAGTTGGATGGGTTTGACTAATCGATATTATGGTCTTCCAATATATGGGCCCTCCATGCTTGTACAGTTTAGGGGAGGTTCCTTTTCTGATGCTGGGGGGGGGGGGGTTTCAAACCCCACCCCGTCACCAAAACCCCCTAGGCATACCCATTTCACTTCCCCCGGTTTGGCACAAAAATTTTTCACCCCATGTTTTTTTGCCCAGATGTTCTCGGTCAACGGGTGGCAGTTTCTAAATTTTTTTCCCTTTAATTTTCGAGATACTTACAACACTGGGGGGCGGGCCCCGGCTTGGGTTTACCCTATATCAAGTCAATTTGGGAAAACCGTAGCTCCCGATCGAAAAATATATTTGTAAGGGGGGAATTCTTCGAATCTTGTGGACTGGACGGTATGTAGTAGAAAAAGTTGCAGGGCCTTGTCCCAGTTGTCCCGAGGGGGTTTTTGAGTATGGGGAAAACATTGCGCCTAGAGTTCTATTGAATTTTCTACCAAAGCCATTGACTGTGGGTGGTGTGGAGTTGTGAGAGTTTTTCTATCTCAAAAAGTTGACAAATTTCTTGGGGTAGTTTGACTCAAAAATGGGGTCCAGGGTCTGTATAAAGTTCCAAATTAAACACACCAAAACCCGGGAGATGAATCTTTTCCCCAATAAAAATTAAATAAATGTTGGCTTCCATTCCTTTGGCCCTAGCATATGCCTCCGTCCATTTGGGTGAAGTGGTTTGTCACTACAAGATGTTTTTGTTTTTTTTTTGGGAAATGTCTTTGGACGGGTTTCCCAAAAAAATCCCCCGGGTACACGGTGGAGGGGAAATTTTGTGAGGTAAATGCCAAGGGGTGCTTTTAGTTTTTTGCGTTTTCAGGAAAATTCTCTACACCACAGCTCTACTATTGGTCTCCCTGGCAATGAAACCCATGTAAAGGGTTTTCTTTAAGTTTTTTGTAACGCCTAAGTGGCCCCAGTAAAACCGGGATCATGCAACGATCTTAAAATTTTCGAAATTTTAGGTGACGGTTTGGGACTACAAGCTGAAATTATCCCGGGTTATTTTTCTTTCCCTCCAGCGACGGGACAGGAAGGGCCCCCATGTATTCTAGTCCCTTTCCATGTGCCCACAAAAACTCATGTAGTTTTTCTCCTCTACTGGTTGCTTCACAGGGAGTTAGCCTTTTTTTTCTTCCCGCTTTAGTTTAGCAATGTGTCCCAATGGCTTCATCAGCGTCCTGTAGTAAAATTTGGGGTGTCCCTGGTTTGGACCAATGAAGGGGCCCCGATTGAGTTATGTGAGTTTTAGTGGATACCGGCAAACTCCTCCCCGCTACATTTTTTACATGGGCAAAAAGTGATAAAACCAAACAGCATTTCCCCTGACTTTTTTCCCGGACGATGTTCTCCCTGAACTCAAAAATCGGCCAATTGCTTAGCCCGGGAACCTGGGTTCAGGTTTTTTAAACTTACTTTCCCGCGGAAAAGGGGTTGTGGTCTTTTGCGTACTTTTTAAAATTTTTTCCGTATAAATAACCCCCAGAAGGTTTTCGGTTGCATACAACCACCGCCAAAATTTTTTTCTGTTAAAACAAAAACAAAGCAAACCCTTTTTTAGCCTCAACTAAAGTAGGGGGATAGCGTTCTTCTCCCCTGTACTTGACTTAAAAAAGCTTCCCAAAGCCCGTTTCCCCTCGCATTTTGTATCCAAGGGTGAATCGGTGGCCTTCCCTTTGGGTAAGCCCAAAAATTGGAGCAGCTGGAGACGTTTTTTTCAGCTGTTTAAAAAGGCCCAAACACACTGTTAAAAAACCTTTTAAAACCCCTCCCTTTTGTGTGAGCTGGGTATAGGGTTTCGCGATGTTGAAAAAACCCTTTTCATTAGTCTGTTTTATTAAGGTTTTGCCCCAGAAAAGCCCCGAGTTGAGTGTTTTACTTTGGTTTGCACGAATTTTTCCAGATCAGTGGGGCCCCACCTTCCCTTTTAATTTAAAAATTTTCCCAGAAATTCACAGTTGTTCGAAAAAAGTTACATTTCGGGTGGTTTTTCCCTTTTTGGCCCGCTTCCCGTAAACCCCTTTTAACACCTCCCTAGTTACTGATGTGTCTTAAAGGGTTTTCCCAATCACGATTACATCATCAAGGTTTCACCAATGCCGTTTTCCCTGGAGGCCAGTTTGAAAAAAGATCCTCAAATTTTGGTTTCGTGTTTTGGGGCCCTTGCAAACTCCAAAGGGAAACACTTAAAATCCCCCCACCCATCTCCTGTTGTGGAAACGGTTTTTCACGTCCTGAGGAGAACCTAAGCTGTAGTAGGCCCCTCACCAAAACAATTGGGGAAAATTTGCTTCAACCTCCTAGAGGTCCCGAGTTTGTCTATACGAAAAAAGGGAAAAGCATTTTTTTGTAACAAACGGTTAAACCACCGGGTAATTTTATACAAAAACCCGTTTTGCCCCTCTTTTAAAATTTTTCCCCCATAACAAGGGTTTGAGCTCTTTGGGGGGGTTTAGGGGTTTAAAAGACGTAATATTACTCAAACTCTTTCACAAAAACTTCTAAATTTTTCCCTTTCGGTTTGGGAAAAGGTTTCTCTTTTGGTGGTTGGCGGTTTGGGGTATTTCCACCCGTATAATTTAGGGATAAACCCAGATTGTACGACCAAGGTCGTTTGGGTCCCTTAAAGAACATCTGGAAAATTTCAAGTTGGGGTTTTGTATGGGAAAGTTGAGTAAGTGAAACCTTTGGGTGGGGTCTAAAAACAAATAAGCTAGATGCCTTCTCGCCCGGGTTTGTTTTTTCTCCGTCCCTCCCTTCCCCTGACCATGGGGATCAGTGATCCCAAAAATTTTTCCCCTATAAATAAAAACACTGGGAAAGTGGGTGTGGATTTTAGCAAACCACTGAAAAAGCCTTGTCCTTGGAAAATACTTCAAAGCGGGCCGCGAAATTCCCTGCTTCCAGAAAAAGGGGACTATTTGTTTTAGTACCCCCTCCCCCTGTGCGCCCCTGACTGCTGCTTTAAGGCCCCCCAAATTTGTCTACTAGGGATCACGAAAATTTTTCTTTTTAAAGAACCCCGGGGGATCCGGGGCTGTGGTTCCTTGTTTTTATTTAGGGGTATTCCCCTTAAAAACCCCCGCATTATTCCTCTCGAAAGCAAAACATCGCATTTGTTTTTGCGTAAGAAGTCTTTTATAAAGCCCATTTGTGTAAATCCCTTTGCAAAAACATTTCCCTTTTTTTCAAAGTTTTGCTTTCCCATTCTAATGGGTACATCATGTTTCCAAGCACAATCATATGAAACACCCCCTTGAAATTTTTAAATGGCCCGTTCTTTGGGTGGGGTTTGCCCTTTGCGCTCGTCGCCCCAAATTTTTCATCTATTTAAAGGGGAAAAGGCCCCCCTCCGTGTCTTCATAAATCTATAGGCTCGTCCCACAATTGTCGCCCCCACGAACACAGCTGGCTTGGGTCCCACTTCCTACTACCAAAAGCGGTACTGTTTTAAATCGGAAATTTTTGCCGGTGTGGTTTGGGAAAAACCCCCCCCGCCAGTTTTTTTGTTTCTTGTTCTTTACACTTTTCCCCAACATTTCCCAGTTCACCCCTTTGTAGAACTTTAATTTTTCGTCCGCGTTGACCCTTTCTTCATTGTCTGAATGGTACCCGCAACATTTTTTCAAAGATTAACAAATCACAACGGCGTCCATTGTCGGGATCACCATTTAAACATTTGTTCCATTTTGTGATTTCTTTGGGTTACAACCCCAAGCGTTTATGTCTTTTTCGGGTGCATAACTATCATTGCGGATACTGACACATCCCGTCGGCTGCCCCAAATTTCCCATAGCTTCCAGCCCCAAAGGGGCCAAACTCAAAGGCAAAGGGGCCCCGGGGTCTTAGGCCCCTTTGCCGAAAACGAAATCTTTGTCATCCCCAGAAAATTTCCAAGAACCAGTCCCGATAATTCTTTCCCCAGCTTCGCTATTTCATTCGGGGATGCGCGAGTCGCAGGGCTTTTTAAGCCCCGTAGCAAGCTAGTGCCCATTTGCTAGCCTATTTCCCGGGTTTTGGGAAAGGGAATTTATTAAATTCTGTTCTTTTTACGTTGATTAAATTTTACCCTAACCGTTTCCCCTAATGTTGCCCCAACCCTTTTTCTCGCTATTGGCCCGGGGGCTTGTAACCCCCCCCCCCTTAGAAACTACCCCCGAGAGGAACAAAACCATGAACAAAAAATTTTTTTCATCACTCCAATATTGATTTCTGGGCCCCCGGGTTTGGAAAATGGGAAAAAGCCCTTTTCCCCCAAAACACCAGAACCATGTATACGTTGGGTTTTTCCAAAAATTTTTTGCCCTTTTTTAAATTTTAAAATTAACAATAACTGCTTTTTGCCAAATTGTAACGTGTTTTTTTAATTTTTCAAATTATTTTATATTTATTTTACTTAAGGTACAAATTTGGGTAAACTATTTATTTCATATTTTAAAAACGCGTAAAAATACTTTGGGAACCGTGCCCCCGTCTCTAGTATAACACGATTTAGTCCCAAAAGCACTCACAGGAAGGGCTTTCTTTTGCTACCCGGTATTTGCAAATGTTTGCCCCCACCCCCCCTTTTTACCTCCCAGTTTCAGGTGAACCCCCTTGCACTCGCCCAAAAAAGTCATACATTATCCGTTCAGACCCCTTATCATTTTTTAAAACATGCCCGAAATTTTAAAAATTTTTTTCCCTAACCATTGGATTCCCTTTAAACCCCCACTCCTTCAGCACCCATCTTTAAACCCCTTCCCCAAAATTTGTGTTTACCATACATTTCTTGATACCTAGCCCCCCAACCCAAAACCCCTTTTTCTTGGGTTTTCTTGACCCCTCCCCGTTAAACCCCTTTTAAAAAAATTGGGGGATTAACACCATTATATACTGCCAAATTTGCCTTTTTTTAGCTTTTTTTCTTTGAAAAAAATTTGTTTTTTAAAATCTTCCCCAAGGGGTACATTAACCCGCTTTTGTTTCACCACCCCCCCCCTTTTTTAAATTTTCAGAAATTTTTACCCGTCCCAAAAAAATCAGTCAAATTTTTTAAAGTTTTCCATTTTTACAAAGTGACAATCTTTTCCTGACCATCCTTTTTTAAAACCAAAAACCTTTTAATTTGGGGGCCCCTTTATGCGAAAAATTTTTCTGTCCCCCACATTAAAAACCTTTAATTAATTCTTTCAAGTAACTTTCATTGTCAGCCATTGTACGGCTTTAATCTCCCTATAGCAGCAATCTCACAATCACAATCACATTATTCATTTGTACACCAAACGCGTCCTCATACACTTATCCTGAATACAGCACGCAACCTGGAGATATAACCACATTTCTGGTTAACAATGATCAATGTCAAACAATTCGCCTAAAATCTCCTCACCTTAACAGACGCTTTACTTCATCATTCCCCACCAAAGTTGTATTTACTAAACCATGCTCCGAACCCCAAGGACTAAGAAAATGAACATAAACATACTTCTATTCACCGGATCGTTACGCTTTCTCCAGATCAATGAATGCCGATACAATTTCTCTCCTACTGCAATACATTTTTCAATCCCCTGGGGCAATGCAAATATCTGGTCTATGCAACCCCTACCTGGCATGAAAGCCCAATGCAGACCCCAAATCTTGTCCGCAAGTTTTTTCACACCCCCTTTCAATCAAAAACTATTCCATAAACTTTGGAATAATCAATATCTTATAAGTCATTTAGAGAGCTATGTAGCAACTAGCAGAGTGTAAAACTATTATTAGTGAAGCAAGGAAAATGCTAATTTAGGAAACTATTTACTTATAGTCTTGGAAATGAAAATAATAGCTGGATTCAAACTTAAATAAAATACTAAGTTATTACTATGGTTTTTATATTTATTATTTAGAGGCACATTGAAACAGAGAAGTTATTGGCGCCATAGAAAGAATAAAAAAAACCAGTTAAGTTCCCATTAGGGAAAGTAAATAATACACTCGTTAAAAAACTACTGAAAAATTTAATCAATAAAATAAAAAATACAAAGATTGTAAAAGTTATTTAAAGTTTTTTTAAATAAGTCTCAACACACTGTAATTTCCAAATGAGATAGTCTGAGAACAAAACTCAAATGAAATTTAAAATATTCGTCTGGCGTATAAAATGTAGTAAACATAATATAGTTTCATCCTTAAATTTTTACGTATTAAATAACGAAGGTCACATTTAAAATAAGTCTCAGGGGAATTAAAGGGGTCCACCTGCAACCCCCCAACAAACTGTGTCTCACACTAAGGAGAGTATCGCAAAGCTTCAAATCATCCATCATGTCAATATAAAAACAAAATTTGTTATTACTTATTTTTTTTGAAAATACAGTCCTACCATCACTGTATAGCCCCCTCCCTCTTTTTATCCTCCCTACTTATTTTCATCTCATTCCTATTTCCTCACCCCTACCCCCCCCCCCTTCACCAACCCCACTTTCCCTTCAACAACTTTTTTTTCCAACGACTATATAATATACTATCGACATTTTTATGAGGAATAAATTAAATTTTCAAAATAAATATAGCCTATGTTACTCGCTGATTGTGTAGTTTATATTGGTGAAAGAATTTTTAAATCGGTCCATTTAGTTTTTGAGTTTATCCATTACAAACAAAAAAATTAAATCTTTCCTCTTTATAATATATTTATTTTATATTCAGCACCGCGCCTTACTACCCGTTCGGGTTATACACTTCTTTATAATATTATTAGTATTAGTATAGACGAGTACCCTACACACTATTTATCTTAAAAGTTAGCAAGCTTTCGTTTATTAATTACTAGCAATCCTGCACTGCGTTGTCCGTGACCCCTTGTGGCATAAGAATTATATAGACACCCCTCCCCTTTCCCCCATGGTGCCCGTATCTCTGAAACGTAATTCTAAAACAGAAAATATTTTCTTCAAAAATTTGTTTAAAATATCATAATTAGAAATATAATTGAAAATCTAAAATCCTACTTTGAGGTTCAATTGGACCACCTTCCGTCCACCTATGTTAATAATTTCAGATATCTCTGTGCCGTAGATTTGGCTATCATCGCACACAAACAAACACACAGACAAACACTTCCTTTTATTATCATAAACTATGATGTAGCATTGTGGCTTATAAAATACGGCTATAGACTATTCTAGTCCATTAAAGTATTGATATCACCTTTTTGGGTAAACCGATTGTTGGCTACATAGATATTATTTTTATACGTGAGATAGAAAATAAATAGGTATCTCAAAATGCTTTCCTATTTAACATAATTTGTTATTAAATGAATGGTTTTTAAATAGGAGCTAACGAGTATGTAACTATACACATACAATTTTAACGTTTT
>JBCFYV010009882.1:27358155-27373155 GCA_039000515.1 Timema cristinae
CAAAACCCCCCGTTGATTCGTGAAAGTCGACCAGGGTCCGATGATGAGTCTGAGGGATTTCAGACCGTAAGACTCCGCCGAAGGTGTATGGCCAGCAACATCAGGAAGCTACCAGGACACACCCTAACCATTTAAGCAGTAGCTCTGGTGATGAGAGTGAAGGAAACGGTGGCCAGGGCCAGGGTGCACCAGCGTTGGGCAAAAGGTAGGAAGCGGAGGGGCAACCGCTTGGGGCCACCTGGCGGACACGTATATGAGGAGGGATGCAGACGTTCCAGAGCGTGTGTCTGAGGATCATTGTGGACTCACATTGTAGTCCGGAATGAAACTCTGCAACGCGACCTGGATATGCCTGGCATCAAGGACCCCTTCCGGAAGCTGGCGCAGTCCTCCTACAACAGACTTCCTGGTGCTACCAATCCTCTTAATCCAGGAGCTTGGGAATTACGCCATCGACCCTGGAGGGTGCGATTGACGTCCCAAAGCCCTGCTCGGATAAGCGAGATGTGACAAACAGTGTTTAGGAGGCTCTCACCCAGCTCCCCATAGAGTAGTGTCTCCGCACGTAACTCTAATAACCCTTATTCGGTTTCCCCAACACACTTTTTGTTTTCCCTCACCAATATTAATAATGTCTTTCTTTGTTTCAGAAACTTCGCGAAACGCGACAACCCGTCTACTAGAATCTGAAACCACACGGTGTGACCAATTTGTCGCTACGTGTTGGAACTTGCTCTCGTGCTCCCCTTCAAGGTGCATCAGAGCATGATAATGTGATGTGATGTGTTAGAACTCCTTAAGGCTGGAATCCTAGGCCAACAGCTTAACAAGTGTTGTAACCTGTCTATAAGGAATGGGTTGACACTGTACAAGTATTTGCTCAGATCGATCCTCGACTATGCGTGTCCCGCTTGGGGCCACCTGGCGGACACGTATATGAAGAGAATGCAGGCGTTCCAGCACGGGTGTGTGAATGCCATTGTGGACGCACCTTTGTATGTTCGGAATGAGACTCTGCATCGTGACCTGAATATGCCTACCATCAAGGACCACTTCCGGAAGCTGGCGCAGTCCTACGAGACTTCCCGGTGCCACCAATCATCTTATCCAGGGGCTTGGGAATTGAGTCGTGGACCCATTAGGGTACCATCGACGTCCCAAAGCCCTGATTGTATAAGCGAGAATTGTCAAACCGTGGTTTTCAGGCTCCCCATAGAGTAGGGTCTCCACACGTAACTCTAAAAACTCTTATTCGGTTTCCCAACATATTTTTTGTCTTCTTCACCCCTTCAGGGTGCATCAGAGCATGCTAATGTGATGTGATTTGAGAACTCCTCGCTTGGCGGCCACTATCTCTCACGTTTTCAAGTGTCAATGGGAAGCTCCCAAGGCCAGGCAGCAATGGAGGGTATTTAACACTATGGTTCCTCGGTCAGAAGCCAGTCGGTAAGTGGCTACTCAACCCGGGTGTGCCACCTTGTCGAAGGAGCAAAAGTAAATTATCAGAAAGAGCAATATTGTCTAGTATCTTCTGGCTATTTTACCTCCAACCATGACTCACGTTGCCGGGACCATAATTCTACCTCCCCACCATAAGTCAGGTTGCCGGACCATCACCCTACCGCCTCTCCGCAACTCACGTTACCAGGAGCTTCTCATGTTCCACCACGACTAACGTTGCCGGGACACTCTCGCCGACATTTATCCTACCACTACCCACACGTGTCTGAACACAACGTCACATCCCCCAGAGACAACACTTCGTCGAGACATCAACCAGTCACCCCCAAGGCCGCAATGAGGGAAAACAATGTCTTGCTATTAAAGCGGTTGACAATGAACTCGTATCAGATTTCATGACAGAACGCTTCCTGGCAGCCTCCAAGTGATCCCTTTCATTTCAAAACACTTGTTCATTTAAGCGTGTGTCCTCTTCATACTCACTAGGATATTGTCACTTTTATTGTGGATTGTCTTTGTTACTGCATGGTTTTCGTATTTAAAAAAAATGTGTCCAATTTTCTGACACTGATGTTCTTGGTTGGGGGCCGTGTGTCCATTTTGTTGTTTGGAGATGCCATTCGAGGTCAAGGTGATATTACCCTTTTTGTTGCTTAAAATTGACATACCCTAAAGGGTAGCCCTCAAAATGTATTGTATTGTTTTTAATATCCACAACCGCAGCCCTACTGATGGAGCTGGTACCAAGGTATTCACTTCAGCTTTTTATTTATCTAAAGAACTATAATATCTAGAACTATGGATTTTACATGGAAAAATACTTAAATCATTAAACACAACGTTATTTTTTTTAAAAGTCACTTTCATTTTATATGCATTTCGGCTCCCTCTGAGTCAGACGCCGTATTCCATTCCCGTAAGATTCCTTTCTTCATCTCCGGAGGTCTTCATGAACACTTCTCTTGAGCTTGTCACCTTACATACCAGAAATGGCGTCCATGGAGTGTATCCTTCAATGGGCCAAAGAGGTGATACTATAAGGGTCATAGTTCCGGTCTAAAAGGAAGTTGAGCAAGAATAGTCTATGCCAATTTGCAATGGTCTCCCTCATGTGCGAACTGTTGTGAGGTCGTGCGTTGTCATGAAAAATAAGAATATAATTAATGTTTTTGACAGCTCTAACTCTAGGAATAAGTATTTTAAACGTGTTTAAACGTTTCTATACATCGATCTGAGTTAAAAGTGGTGCCTCTCTCCAAAAATCCACAAGCAAGACCCCGCCTTTTTTCCCAAAACTCTGTTGCCATGACAGTACCGACCGAAGACTGTATTTTGGACTTCTTCTTACAAAATGAATACAGATGTTGCTTTTCCATTAACATTCTTTTGTTTCAGGATCATAATGGTGAACCCAGGTTTCGTCTTCTGGTACCATGCGTGACAGAAAATCCTTTCCCTCACTATCGTTATACTCAACAAGTTCCTTACAGATGTTTATCTGGACTTCTTTGTGATCTTGTCAGCATTTTTGGGATCAACTGTTTGCAAACTTGTTGATAATCAAGTTTATTTACAATTGTCATGACAGAAAGTTTTCCGATACCTAATGCATAATACAATTCACATATTGTGATGCAGCAGTTATCTTTGATCAGTGTGTTGATCAAGCTCTTGTTGTCTGATGTCACAGCCATCAATGGCCGGCTTGTAAACAATGTCAGTTTACCCACTATTAAATTGTCTGAATAAACGTCTAACTGTGCTCACATCAACAGTATTTTTACCAAGAACCTTTATAAGCACTTATGGGTTCCGATAGTTCTTACATACGCCAAGGTATAGAATTCAATCACAACGCGTTGTTTGGTATTTGTATCTGACATCCGCCATTTTTAACTGCTCAAGTGCTAAATTCACTATATAAATTTCTGCGACACTTAATATGGTGAAAATAGAAATTTTTAATGACTACTCAGGGAGTGCTAATCTTTTATATGGCACCAGACAAGAAATAAAAAAATTAAGATGTAACGTGCCAATGTCGGGGCTAGTTTGCAGCTAGTCGCCATAGCCTACGTTGACTACAACTCCTGAGCCTGCGTACCACTCATTTTCCCACCCGGTTCATACTCCACCCAGCTGTACCCACACGGCCCAGTTCTTGCCTGGTTTGTGCCACGCATGGCTGGTACCACACACGGTCGTAATACGGACCGTATTAGCACTCAATGCTGGAGTCACGTAATTTCCGAGACCATCTCTATGTCACTCGACTGTCTACTTGACCAGCTTGCTACCCTCTTCTCAAGGATCTCCCACCCCGAAACACTTTCCTAAGACAACAGTCGCCACTTTTAATTAATTCTGCCTGGCCGACTCCTTGTTGCTAAGAATGTTTGACCTTTGCACGTCATAAACATTTAATATCTACTACCTATACTATTCAGTAACTTCTTAATGCGATGGATGGTTTGATGAATTGAGGTGACAGCAGTTTCCCAATGTTTCGTTCCCTCCATAACCCGCTGACATTAAATTGCCTCTTAGCATTCCTTAGATAACCATATGGTACCTAGGAGGTTTAGACAGCTCACTTTGGGAACCAGTGTTTTAGAAGCTTTCTGGAGTTAGTTTTCCATCGTACCATATTCGAAAATAATTGGGGTGAGATAGAGCTAGAAGGGGCAAATCTATTTCAGGGTTGTCCCCCCTCCCAAAAATCCCACTACCCCATATCTGCCACCACTGGGTATGCCTTTATTTAAGAGATTCTCAATGTAAATTTTCAGATTTGGAGAGAATAATAAGAATTATAAGATTAATATATATCATTTTGGTAACACAAGAATAACATGAACACTCATTTATTTAGAAGAAAATAACTTTCTACCGTATGTATATTATTAATACTCTTCATTATAAAGGAGAATAGCACTAATAATCCCCAATTTGGTAAAGGTTAATTTTATCTAATGTGAATAATATTGATCATAGAGATTATTGTAAAGGTTCACTTTATCTAATGGCGTTGATTAGATCTTCTAAATATAATTTTAATCGAATAAAGCTAACACAATTTAAATTCTAGTAAACATTTACAATTTTGTGTAAGGGTACGCTTTGTTAACATATTTAAAAACAATCATTATAATATTATATTTTAATAAACATATAGTTTATATTTTATTTTAAACATAGTTTATGTTGAGAGTATAACTTATTTTAATAGGTTTAATATATGGAATCAAAACAGTACACTAAGTTTTTATCAACCAAAAGTTATAATTAGCATGGTTTTAATACATTGTTTTATGTGTTAATACAAACACGCCAATTAACAAAAATTCAATGATGCCTGAAAACTACTGTATCAACAATTTCAACATTAATTAACAGTATAAATTATCTTATTTTCGATACAAAGATAATCAGGAAGTTTTTTTAAATTTAGTAATATAAAATCAATGTATAAATGATTTATAGATTATTTAACATTAAATTCTAGTGAAAACAATTCTTAAGTAGATTTGGTTAATTTTCTAAAGCATAAAAATAAAAGTTACTTACACCGTACATGAGTCCAAATTCATCATATGGCAATTTTTGATCTTTTGGTACAACATCCTTAGCAAGCTTGAGCAGAGGGTCCTCATAACCCCACAGTAACTGATGAACCGACACTTCAACAAATGGCTTAATTTTCAAAATATCCATAATAGAAGCCATAGCCAACCTCAAGAACCTGGCAGCGTGTTTGCTTTGTGAGGTTGCACTCTGTTCACAAAATATCAATACTTTAAATACTACTACAACAAATACTACTAATAGTAATCAAGGAGGAAGTTGAACTGGAACAAGAAACAGAACTGAGAAGTATTTCGGTTTGACACCGTGCTAGTAATAATATTGATTTTTAAATTTTTATATGGTGTTGACAAATTGATAAAACATGTTAAAACGCAGTTATAATATTTTTAATAATAGCTTACTCCAGAATAAATATTAACTTATTCCATATAAACATAAGGCATTTAAAATAAATAAAGCTTTATAAGCCATATAGCACGAGGAAATAATAAAAAAAAAATTAGTTGGTTGGTGATTTTATTTTATATGATTGAAAACTCTTTGCCTTATTTACACACCAAGCTAAATAAGTCTTTTTTAAATATATATTATGACACATTTGAACAAACTTTCTAATATTGTCTATTAGAGTTTGGAATAAAAGTTTCAAAAAATAGACTTTCTGTAAACTACCCTTAACTAAGTTTTCCTCGGATAAACAAACCCATCATCTTGTGAATAACAATAAATAATCTTCACATATAACCTCAAATAAATTCTAATACTTTTAACAAATGTATAAATTTAAAATATCCATTTTAATCTAAATCTTCAAGGTCAGTTTGGAAAAATTTCAAATTTTCAAGAACTTCACAAGCAAACTATTTTTAAATTTATGTGAACATGTAAAAGAGGCCCCAATATAATTTTCTTTAACACATTCCTTATATTCCTTAATTTTTCAAAAATCAATCATCAATCAGTATACTACGTACTATAAAATGAATTTTTTAAAGAAAAAATTGATATATAAACAAATTATGTATGTTGTAAATAACTTTCCAGACATTTTTAACTCAATTGTTAGAGCCATTTTAAAATGCCTTTATAATTAAACTTGTCTTAAATGAGTTTTTACCCAAAAAACAAGAATATAGTATTATTGGGAGGTCAAACACGTCCTAGATATCCATTTTAATAAAAATCGTTAAAGCAAATTCTAAAGGTATTAAATTCAAAACAACCACTCATAAACTACTCTTAATTTAGGGCTAGGGTTAAAATAAAAAACACATATAAATATAGTATAAAGTTTTTACAAAATCCATTGAAATGTTTCAGATCTGTGGCCAGGGACAGAGAGAGACAGACATACAGAACTTTAAAATCTATTTGTGTGTGTAAGGGGCACATAAAACGTAAAGATTCTTTATAGTCCCAAGGTAAAAAAAATTCACAATAACAATATGCCCTATTGTTATTGTGAAATTTTTTTACCTCGGGACTATAAAGAATCTTTACGTTTTATGTGCCCCCTTTCACACACTAGTAGATTTTAAAGTTCTGTATGTCTGTCTCTCTCTGTCCCTGGCCACAGATCTGAAACATTTTAATGGATTTTGTAAAAACTTTATACTATATTTATATGTGTTTTTTATTTTAACCCTAACCCTAAATTAAGAGTAGTTTATGAGTGGTTGTTTTGAATTTAATACCTTTAGAATTTGCTTTAACGATTTTAAGGCCTTGTTTCTTCCTGGGCCAGATTTATATTCATGCAGGACTCGTAACTAATAGTGCGCAAGAAGTTGAATTACATTATTTTCATTGATGGGGTTTATAATCGATGCTTAGTGAATATTGAAAAGTGCTTAATGTATACAGTTGATTTAACTTTAACTTCTTACAGCGTAAGCATGGAGTGTAGTGTAGATAATCAATGAACCTGAGACGTATCAGGCGATGAGAGTGCGAGGAGAGGATATAGCCAACTAAACGCCAGCAGATGAAAATTAGCTTCTTTGTTCATGTTTGAAATGCCTCGTAGTAGCCATACGTGTTTGTTATTAACAAATTTTTTTGTTTTAACGTCGATAACTACGATTGTATATATTATTCAAATAAAGGAGAAATATTACATTTTTTATTCTATTATTAATAAATCAGTCTAGATACAATAATATTGATGGGAGAAATCAAATCATAACTAAATAAAATTCAAATTTGATTTGATTTGATGGTGCAGGCAAAAATTAAATTAGGTTAATTTCATGTTTCAAAAGATGTAGTTAAATTAACATGGTTTTCAAGTAAGCTCTTTATCGATGTAGGTATTTTTAGAGAACTTATCTAGTAGTGTAGTAGTACTATTAGTTATGCATGAATATAAACCCAGCAGGAATGGATAAGTTTCCTTTATTGAATGAGAGTTAATTATTTTTTATTATCTTTTAGTTGTGTTAACTTTATTAATAGATAGAACATAATTTTGGTAAGATTGTTTAATTTCTTCTTTGGTAGTTATATATTGTATATATTATACATGAGGATGGTAATATTAATCGTTTTTTAATAGATCTAATTTAATTACAATTTTTTTAAGGTGATATTGCTTAGGTTAAAATTAATTTAATTATTTGATCAAAATCAATCTCATCAAGATAATGTTTTTAAATTTTATCTACTAGGTTTTATTACATAATTTATATTTTAATTAATTATATTATATTTTAATAGCTTAATTATTTAGAACATGATATTGAAGATATCAATTTGTAGTCAATCCTCTTTAGGGAATACTTATTAAAACATTATTTTTATTTTTTATAATGGGCTACAGCCCAGGAGCTTCTGCCATTTGAAAACCCTCTGGAGATTAGGCCTAAGTATAAAGTTATTTCATTTGTGAATGCTGAATCAAAGTAGGGGGCCTATATATTAATTTTGAATATATTACCGGGGTCTTCATAATACCTATAGTCAAGGGGCATACAAAATATTAATCCAGCCCTAAAGCCCACCCTTACACGACAAAGAAAACTAGTTTTTACTCTTTCTATTAATGGTACATGCACAAACATTTTTTCAGTTACTTAATACAAGAAACAAATAGTATATCAATAATAAATCTTCTAAAGTTAACCAATTGTTTGCATGTTAGCTTCTTTAAGTGACCATCATAGATAACCATAGGGACCATAAAATAATTTTGCCAAAATATATCTCGTAAAGAGTGTCAACGATGTATGTTAATTTTTTCATTCTAAGAGTACAAACTCATTACGTTAAGGATTTTCAAATAAATCAGCCAATGTCTTGTTAAAGTTTTGAACGGATTTGGGTTAGATAAATTACTCTTGCACAATCAATAAACTAAAATTATGCTGTGATTTAAGCACATAAATATTATTAGACAACTAAAGAATCCACATGGTGTTATAAATATAAGAGTTTGACTTCTTAAAATACTTTGCAGTGTGGTATGAAGCTTATTTCTAATTAAATCATATAGATGAATACTTATTGTTTCAAAAGTTTTGGAAAATGTATTAAAAGCGATTTTAGACTGCATTTAATTACAATGGTTTTTTGCTTTTTTGTAAATGCACATTTCTAAACAGATTTCTTCCAAATAAAATAAAAAATATTTGCTAAAAAGATGCTAACCACTGAACAGCTTTTAAAAAGATCAGTAAAGCTTAGATTCTTATAAAAATATTTACACCTTGAATTGTTTCGAATGAATCAATCATATTGGGGATATGAAGACAAATTTAGGATGTTATACAGATGTAAAATAATTTTAAAATATTAATTTCCATCTAGGCTGATATAATAATAATAATAATAATAATAATAATAATAATAATAATAGATGCTATATTTGTATTTATTTGTTTTAATAAGTGTACTTAGGTATGCACGTACCAGCATAGGAATATTGGGTATGACAACCATGTCATCTACGTCACCTTTAGAGTGTTTCGGATCAAACTGAAACACTTTGCGTTGATGAAAGGATACGGTGCCATTTTCATTAAATGATACGTTCACCTTTTCCCAGGTTTCTCTGAAAATAGAAGCAACAATGATATTACTTTCCCACTATGATAAAATTGAAAATGATTTGCTACATTTTAAGATAATTATAAGGTTAACACTCGTTGAATGTTTTATCTAACACAAATACAAAACACACACATCACACACATGGCACACATAGCATACATAACATAGACTACATACATAATATACAATACATACATAACTAATCACGCCGTTCCCTTATGTGATAGGCAAGGAACTGTGCATATATCTCAACAAACAACAAATCCGATTTATTTCTTCTTCGCTGACTTTCTACACACTTCCCTATCCTTGCATACTCCCTTTGCTTCAACAACATCCATACACCGAGTCATACATGTAATTTTATTCTTAAAACTATTAAATCTTCTCTTTTCCACAAATTTGTCTACCACATTTAGCCACGTCTCACATGTCCTAATCCTTACTTTTGATTCACACACTCTACCTTCATATATTTTCTTCATCACTAGATCTGTAACGTGTTTTATTATTTACAAATTATATATATATTTACACTTAAGAGTACAAACATCGGCACAACTATCATACATCAATATAAACACGTACAATACTTGGTAACCGTGCCCACGTCTCTAGTATAACACGACCAGTTCCAAACGCACTCACAGGAAGACTACTCTGCTACCTGGCTATTTGCACCTGTCGCCCCCACCCCCTCTTTCCACATCACAGTTACAGAGGTGGGTACGCTCACTGCACTCGCAAAATAGTCACTACAGCTATCCGTTACACTATTCCCTCCTTTTTAAGAGGCTCTCCTGAGCCACTATAATACATCACACTAAGAGGTTTTTTTTTTACTATTCAGGAAAGTCATTAGGATCACACATACAGATAGTATCCCATGGGCTTCCTCTGCCTTGCAGGATAGCGTCTCTCTGGAATAATCATGGGTAGCACAAATAATTCCGGACTATTAGTTTTTGTTTCATCTTTATAAGAAAAATCTAAACTAGAACTTCTTGGTAAAAGACTAGGCCCTAAGTCTTTCTCAGGTGACAAGTTTTCACTAACATCTGTCCCTTCCCTGTCTGTTGTTGATGGTGGTTCCCTTAGGACCAAACTGCATGACTTCAGCCGGTTGAAATGTACAATAATCCGTTTCTGCTTGGGTGATTGACGTTGGATGCGGTAGACTACATCTGATATTATGGTCTTCACAATATATGGGCCATCCCATGCTCTGTACAGTTTAGGTGAGGTTCCTTTTCTGACTGCTGGCTGGTGCAGCCACACACGATCACCAACCTTATAGGCACTACCCATGCACTTCCGGTAGTGCACATATTTTTGCACCCGATGTGTTTTGCCGAGATGTTCTCGTGTCAAACGATGTGCAGTTTCTAAATTTGTTCTTAATTGTCGAGCATACTCTACAACACTGTCGGCAGGCTCTGATTCTCCATATATCACGTCAATTGGTAACCGTAGCTCCCGATCGAACAATATATAGTAAGGGGTGAACTTCTTCGAATCTTGTGGACTGGACCGGTATGCTAGTAGAACTTGTTGCAGGGCCTTGTCCTAGTTGTCCTGAGAGTTGTTGACGTACTGGGAAAGCATTGCGCATAGAGTTCTATTGAATCTTTCTACCATGCCATCTGACTGTGGGTGGTGTGGAGTTGTGAGAGTTTTGTCTATCTCAAGAAGTTGACAAATTTCTTGGAATAGTTTAGACTCAAACTGGCGTCCATGATCTGTATAAAGTTCCACTAGCACACCAAACCGGTAGATGAACTCTTCCACAATAAACTTAGCTACTGTTGACGCTTCCATATCTGGCATAGCATATGCCTCCGTCCATTTGGTGAAGTGGTCAGTCACTACAAGAATGTATGTTTTCTTTGAACTGTCTTTGGAAGGGTCCCAAAATATCCGCAGCTACACGCTGGAGGGTAAATTCTGTGAGGTAAGTGCCAAGGGGTGCTCTCAGCTTCTCGCGTACTCAGGACATTCTCTACACCACAGCTCTACATCATTGGTCATCCCTGGCCAATAGAACCTATGTAGGATTTTCTTTAACGTCTTTGTAACGCCTAAGTGGCCACCAGTAACCGCATCATGCAACGATCTTAAAATATCGATATATAGGTGACGTGGTACTACAAGCTGAAGTATATCCGGCTTATTTTCTTCCATCCAGCGACGGTACAGAAGGCCCCGATGTACTTCTAGTCGTTTCCACTGTGCCCACAAGCTCATGTAGTTCTCTCCTCTACTGGATGCTTCACAGGCAGTTAGCCTCTCCTTTTCTTCCCGCTTTAGTTTAGCAATGTGTCCGAATGGCTTCATCAGCGTCCTGTAGTAATCTGATGTCCATGTCTGACCAATGAAGTGCCCAGATTGAGTTATCGTGAGATATAGTGGATACCGGCAGCTCCTCCTGCCTACATTGTTTACATGGCAAACGTGATAATCCATCAGCATTTCCGTGACTCTTTCCAGGACGATGTTCTACCATGAACTCAAACTCGGCCAATTGCTCTAGCCACCGGGCAACCTGCCCTTCAGGTTCTTTAAACTGCTACATCCAGCGAAGAGAGTTGTGGTCTGTGCGTACTTTAAACTTTTTGCCGTATAAATAACTCCAGAAGTGTCGAGTTGCATACACCACCGCCAACATCTCTCTTCTAGTTACACAATAGCAACGCACATCCTTTGTTAGACCTCAACTAAAGTAGGATACTACGCGTTCTTCTCCCTCCTGTACTTGACTTAAAACAGCTCCAATGCCTGTCCCACTCGCATCTGTATCCAAGATGAACTCGGTGTCCATCCTTGGATAAGCAAGAATTGGAGCAGCTGTGAGACGTTGTTTCAGCTGTTTAAAGGCACAATCACACTGTTAACTTCACCTAAACCTCTCTCCTTTTGTGTGAGCTGGTATAGGGTGCCGCGATGTTTGAAAATCCCTTTACATAACGTCTGTAATATTAAGGTAGCCCCAGAAATGCCCTGAGTTGAGTGATATCACTAGGTATGCACGAACTTTTTCCAGATCAGTGGCCACACCTTCCTTTGAAATAACGTGTCCCAGAAACTTCACAGTTGTTCGAAATAGATTACATTTCGATGGTTTCACTTTTAGGCCAGCTTCCCGTAACCTCTTGAACACCTCACGTAGTCTACTGATGTGCTCTTCAAAGGTTCTCCCAATCACGATTACATCATCAAGGTACACCAATGCCGTATCCCACTGGAGGCCAGATAGAACTAGATCCATCAATCTTTGGTACGTGCTTGGGCCATTGCAAACTCCAAAGGGAAGCACCTTAAACTCCCACAGCCCATCTCCTGTTGTGAATGCGGTCTTCTCACGATCCTGAGGAGCAACCTCAAGCTGCTAGTAGCCACTCACCATATCAATTGTGGAAAATAGCTTCACACCTCCTAGAGAGTCCAGTAGATCGTCTATACGAAGAAGGGAATACGCATCTTTCTTTGTAACATCGTTCATCCACCGATAATCTATACAAAACCTAGTTCCGCCATCTTTATTCTTCACCATAACAACGGGTGAGCTCCATGGGGAGGTTGAGGGTTGAATGACGTCAATATTACTCATCTCTTTCACAACACTTCTCATTTCCTCCCTACGGTGGAATGGTACTCTTCTCGGTGGTTGGCGGATGGGTGTATTTCCACCCGTATCAATTTAGGGATAAACTAGATTAGTACGACCAAGGTCGTTTGATCCCTAAGAACATCTGGAAAATCGTTCAACGTGGCTTCTGCTATGGAACGTTGAGTAAGTGATACCTTGGCTGAGTCTAAATCAAATAAGCTAGATGCCTTCTCGCCACGGGTAGTTTTATCTCCAGTCCCTACCGTCCCGATGACGCATGGCATCAGTGATCCAATATTTGTCCCACTAAATAAAGTCACTGAATGTGGGTGTGGATTTAGCAATCTCACTGAAATAGCCTTGTCCTTGGAAGATACTACAACGCGGGCCGCGAAACTTCCATGCTTCTCAGAAAGGTGACTATTTGTTTCTAGTACCCCCATCCCCATGTGCGCACTGACTGCTGCTTGAAGCACCACCTCATGTCTACTAGGTATCACGATTGTCTCTTTCAAAGACACCGGGCACACTCCGGACTGTGGTTCCCCTTGTGTTTTATTTAGGGGTACTTCCCCTTCACCCACCCGCATTATTCCTCTCGAAAGCAAAACATCGCATTTGTTTCTGCGTAAGAAGTCAGTGCCTATAAAGCACATTTGTGTAAGTCCCTTTGCAACAATCATTTCCTATGTTACAAAGTAGCTTCCTATTCTAATGGGTACACTCACTGTACCAAGCACAATCATATGATCACCACTTGCATTTATAACTGGCCTGTTCTTTGGCTGAAGTTTGCCATTTGACGCTCGTCGCCAAACTTTCTCATCTATAAGGGAAATGGCCGCTCCAGTGTCTATCAGTAAATCTATAGGCTCGTCCCACAATTGTCGCTCCACGAACACAGCTGAGCTTGGGTCCACACTTCCTACTACAACGCGGTACTGTTTTAAATCGGAATTTACTGCCGGTGTGGTTTCGGGAACACCGGCGCGCACTAGTTTTTTTGTTTCTTGTTCTTATCACACTTTTCCCGAACATGTCCCAGTTCACCGCTTTAGTAGAACTTTATTTCTCGTCCGCGTTGACATTGCTTCATTGTCTGAATGGTACCAGCAACATTTTTCAAAGATTCACAAACATCACGAACGGCGTCCATTGTCTGCATCACCATGTTCATCATTTGTTCCATTTTGTGATTCTCTTGAGTTACAACACAAGCGTCACTCGTCTTTATCGGCTGCACTAACTCATCATCTGCGGATACTCGACACACCTGATCGGCTGCCTCCACTTGACCTATAGCTTCCAGCTCAAGAGCCAAACTCACGGCAGCGTCCAGTGTCTTAGGCCGCTCTTGCCGCACACGAAGTCTTATGTCACTCCCGAGAGCTGCCAAGAACCAGTCCCGCGATAATTCGTCCCTAGCTTCGCTATTTACATTCGGGTATGCGCGAGTCGCGAGGGCTCTTAAGCTCGTAGCAAGCTCCAGTAGCGATTCGCCTACCTGCCTAGTTCGGTTTTGGAACTGTAATTTATCAAGTTCTGTTCTTTCACGTTGATTAAATTTGTACCCTAACCGCTCCACTAATGTTGCCCATACCTTTCTCTCGCTATCTGGCAGGTCTCTGTACACACTTAGAGCTACCCTCGAGAGGAACATACCCATGAACAAACATTTTTTTCATCACTCCAACCATTGATTTCTGCCGCCAGTTGGAACTGAAACAGCCACTCACACCAATCACCAGAACCCGTGTATACGTTGGTTTTGCACACATTTCTGCCATTTTAATTTGAGTTCACAATAACCGCCACTGCCACCAATTGTAGCGTGTTTTCTATTTACAAATGATATATATATTTACACTTAAGGGTACACATCTTATACAACTATCATACATCAATATATACACGTTTAATACTTGGACACCTGTCCATTTTTTTTGTTTTCTTGTTCTTACCCACATTTTTCCCGGAAATTTTCCCATTTTCCACCGCTTTAGTAAACTTTTTTTCCCGTCCCCCCCGTTGACTTCCCTTCATTGTTTAATGGTCCCAAAGAAACTTTTTTAAAAAGGGGTTTTACAAACATCACGAACGGCGTCCATTGTCTGCATCCCCATTTTCATCATTTGTTCCTTTTTGTGATTCTCTTGATTTTACAACACAAGCGTCACTCTTTCTTTATCGGTCCCTTTTAACTCATAAAAAAAAAAAAATTTTTTTTTTTCCCCCTTTTCCCCCCACGGGGTTTTCAAAAAAACCCCCAAAAAAATTTTTTTTACCCGGGAAAAAAA
>JBCFYV010009882.1:27378155-27409506 GCA_039000515.1 Timema cristinae
GACACAAGTTAATATTATAAACCTTATAACTTGTTTGTAGTTTCGTCTTTATTGAAACATTATTTCTCACTTAGTGGATACCAAAACTAATATCATAGAAGAATAATATATTTAAAATTTTTATCCAAAGCTGATTTCAGCAAAATAGTCCATTTCAAATGCTATTTAAAATTAATATATCTAAATATTAGAAGTATAAAGCACAGATATGAGGATTAATTATGTTTTCTCTTTTATATTAAACTAAATATTGATTTAATAATATTAACATGAGTGTGGATATACGGGAATGAGATATTATTGCTTACAATTCCAAACTACAGGACCAATTTACCTGTAGAGACAATAAATGATGTGGGGGAGTTTGTGGTTTTGTTGGAAGAGCTTAATGGTTTCAAACAAGGACATTTGAAATTTTTAGTAAAGGTTCATTTTTGGCTCTATAGATTGCTTGAAATTATCTACAATTTGGTCACACGAGATTCTTAAAATAGTAAATCACTATTAGGCTAGGCTAGATAAGTTAACCTAGAATTCTGCAAAATTTAAGCTATATTAATCTTTCTTTACCTTAAACTATGAATGTGCCTAGACTAGGTAAATTATATTTCCACATGATTTAGACTAAATTAAGCCAACCTTAATCTATGTGTAGGCCTAATCTAGGTTGCACTACCGCAGTTTAAATCGTGCAATACATTTTTTAGCAAACTTCATGCATATTTTTTTGTTTCGTATGCAAAATGAAGTGCTATCTGGATATCGGGGACAACTTAGATGACATTTTGATTTTTTTTATAAAAATGCATAGCTTACGTTGAACAAACATTTGGAGCTTAAACTTCGACTCTTAGGAAGATGGAAAAGAAATACTTGGAGAGCTTTGAAATGTGGTGCTGGGGAAGACTTGAGAAGATCATGTGGAGAGACAGGTGACTAATGAAATTTTAGGAAGAGTGGATGAGAAGAGAACCATTTTGGATGTGATTCTTTGGTACAGAGCCAACTGGATCAGACACATCCTAAGGAGGAGCTGTCTTCTGCTTGACGTCATAGAAGAAAAGGTTGAGGGAAAGAGGAGCTTAGGAAGGAGGAGGATTCAAATATTCTGGGTCTAATTTTATTGACAAACGAATGAACCTGCCGTAAGACGGAACACATAATACATTTTAACAATGTATAGCTTGTAATAATTTTATTATTAAGGAAACACATTAGGCCTACATCTTATATTATCTTGCCTTTTAGCAATGTGCAACTCTTTTTATAATGAAAACACATTAGGCCTACAATGTATCTTTACTAAATAAAAAGGTTTTTAGAATTTGAATTTATTCTTCCTTCTAACATGCTGTTTTATTATTGCTACAATTATATATAATAATCCTTTTATTATTAAAATTACTTTAAACCTTCAAAACAGAGAGAAAGGGCTTAAATCCATGATCTAAAAAAAATCCACGTTTTCGGTTAACAGCAGACACACATTTCAAAGTTAGTTCAAACAAGAATGCTCAGTAGGCCTACTTTAATTCTAGAATTAAAATATGTGTTTGGATCAAACAATATGAATTAAAACTTTTTTTTCCAAAAATTTGTTGGAGTGGACTGAGAACCTTTTTCTTTGCACCGATTCATTACTGTCATTGCACAAGAAGAAAAATTTTGGCAAATAATAATTGTAAATAAAACTTCCACAAAAAAATAAAAGCTCATGACTGATATCCCTTGCGCTAGCGCTGTTCAATATGAAATATTTTCTCCAACTACAAAAAGAATTACCTTCTGTCCTTTAGGACATCTATATAAAAAACAATACTGTCTTGTAAAAATGTGTGTGTGTGTTCACCCTACGTATACCCGACATGCAGCACAAACTTAAACTGGTTTAAATACTACATGTCTTTACAAAAATGTATTATATAAACTTTCAAACAATAAAAATGAAGATAGCCGTTTAACCCTCTCAAGAAATAACATAAGATGGTGATGTTTTGTTCTGCCATAACTAAACAAAAGTGTAATAATCAGTGAAGTAGTTCTGTCGGTAATATTCTTTAGTACGGGTGGAAAAAAATACACGTGCAAAAAAAAGTACAAAAACATTTGTATACCCCTAAATCATTTATTACATAATAAAACTATTTAAATAGTATAATTTATAAGAACGAGCAAAACCTCAAATTTACAAATATACTCACATTAATAAAACGCTTCGGTGGCCGCATATTCTGAAGCATAACTCTTGCAAAAGAGGGAAATTGGGTGGCCGCATATTCTGAGACATTACTCTTGCAAAAGAGGGAAATTGGGTGGCCGCATAGTCTGAAGCATTAATCTTGCAAAAGAGGGAAATTGGGTGTACTGAGCATGGTTTTTCCTAAATGGTTTTCCACTTTGTTAATCAAGTCCATAGCTAAATTCATAATGCCTCTCATACAGAGTAGGTGACGCAGGCTTTCTTCAACTGCTAACTTCAAACTATGAGCAGCACAATGCACATAAATTACCTTCAGCTGCAAATCCGTAACTAGCTTCTTCAGCCCTTTAAATTTTACACTCGTAGAAGAGGCACAATCATAACATTGTTCCTTCAAATTCTCTATGTGTAAGACTAAATGCGCAAAAATGTCCTTAACAATGTCAAAAAGGGTTTTTCCTTCAGTGTTTGAATTTTCATGCAATCGCACAGAATCCTCACAGATTTCCAGATTTTCACTATCAGTTCAAACGCAAAAGCTCACTTGTTCATGAATTGAGATGTCACAAGTTTCGTCAACCATAATGGCGACGTATTTACACCTTTTAATTTTTCATATCACTCGGTGCAAAACTGATTTAACTATATGATCAATAACTTGTCTTCCTTCACCTCTGACAAGACATCTTGTGAATGTTGGGAATGCCAGGCCTACACCGTGGTTCGGATTCCACGTTAAACTGTAGGTCCTTCATTTCATCTCACAATCACCCTACCATTACACATTAGCGTAAGTGCGTACAAACTGAACGGGTAGTAAGACGCGGTGCTAATAGTGTAATAACTTGTCGAGCTGCCAAACAGGCGTCAGTCATAAGGGAAAGCCCAATGCCGGGGAGGGTTGCGACATCATTCAAGGTCGCGATCTATTCCAGTCTCTACTCGTTTAGTCGAGCCGCCAAACTGGTGCCAGTCATCAGGGTTGCGACAGTGTGATGACGTAATCGGGAAAACCCATTGCCGAGGGAAGGTTGACAGGGTCAATGACCTCGTGTACTAGCTCACAATCTATTCCTGTCTCTACTTGTCTTGTCGAGCCGCCAAGCCGGGAAAACCCATTGTCACATAGAAGGGGGGAGACCGGGGGGGGGGGGGTTGCTAGGGTCAATGACTTCGTGTAATAGCTCACTGTTTCAAGGTCACAATCTATTCCTCTCTTGTCAAGCCGGCAAACTGGCACCAGGTATGAGTCATCGGGAAGACCCAGGGAGGAAGTGTTGCGACATAACATGCAATGATTAAGTCACCAGAAAAAAAGTGTTTTGACCCGTTAGTGGAAGTGAGGTTCTCATACGTCCTGCCATCTACTCATCAATTCGTCTATTTAACCAAATCATCACCCTTCTGGTACCAAAGGTGATGAATTAGTGAAGTGCAACTATATTATATCTTTGACTTTTGATAAGAATGTTTATAAATGTTACACATTTTTGCTGCAAATAATAAAATAATATTGAAATGGAAAATGGAAAGATTACTACTTGAAATGCAAGAGAAATTCCTTGAACTCTGGTTTTGGCGCAAGTATAAAATTCAAGTACATAGACGCTGATCAGTTATCTTTTCTATAAAAAATTGATGTAGCTCAAACTACTTCTACAAGTTCTATGGAAAGTGCTGAAGAGCAATCGTCTTAAGAAGATGGTGAATCGCCCCTCGTTGACCGGTCAAGAATAATACCACTGAGTTGGATTTCCAACTTAAATAATTCACGACCCTTCACAATGAAAGTCAGAATAATGATCCTGATAAAGAGGAAAGTGCAATCTTATCGTCATACAAATTACGTGACAATTGGATCACCTGAACAATTCACCACAATCACCTTATCAACCGTTAGTAATATAGATACTAGTAGGCTCTTCAACGCAAAATTGCGAAGGAACTCTTCGCCATCAAATACATGAAAATAGCATTCCATCTTCTGCAATTGAGTCAAAAACTGACTGCGATTAGTCAAAAATCAGAGAGCAGCTATCGTTACACTTTCTAGCCACCACACTTTTCTTACATACTCATTTTTCTTTGTCTTTACCATCAACATTTTCAACTTTCAAAGACTGCTAATAATTATTACACTTTAAACATGCTTATAAATATGAAGTGTGTCTTAGTGTGTAAGTATTGTTGTGTATGTAAGTAGATTTCTTAACAAGTGATTTTGATCGGGTGTAATTTAATTTCAGTAATAATAATTATTATTTCATATAATTGCATGAAAGTTTGTGGCATGTCACTTGATTGTGTCCAGATATCAGGAAAAAAATATGAATTTCCTTAAGGCGTTGTTCTTTGACGAGTTGATGACATCACAGACCATTTCTTATTTTGTCCTGGGCAGTTGTCCGTAAATACAATGTGCTATTCTGCGTCAGGATTTTCTTCTAGAAATTTGATAATTACACTACAGATTTCTTCACTTCCTCTCTTTGCATTGTCTTCAGTCCATATATAAGTTACGTTTATCCTTGTCCAGTTCCACAATCATGGACTCCAAGGTTGTACAGCCACAATTTCTTGCAGTAAAAAGCTAACCCTGCTGTGATATTAGGAAATGGACGACCTTGTTTTAAATCAAAGCTTATTAGTAGTTTCTACGGATGGTCTTTTTGAGAACTTAGAAGCATCCAAAAAGGTAGCCATTTTGTAAATAAAATGACCCCAGATCCCAAAAGTTATTAAAAACAGCTTCTTCCTTACATACAAGTTTTTCCCTGCAGTTTTTATTACAGAGGAATGGAGGTTCTATCTTATGGCCTTCTACAGTTATTTTTACTTGTTTCACTCACGTATGGCTTGCCTTGGTTGCGCCTACGTTTCCTCTTGTTTCTTCAGTGTGACGAAAAACTCCGTGTTCTCCAACGTTATCAAGATTGTTTTTATGGAGTGACTTCAGGGGAGCATGAAACACACTTGCTTGCATTTAAACAAACATCGGATACCATCCCAAAACAAAGAAACAAAGCTAATAAATCAGTTACTGTTGGAATATATTTTAAAGATATTTAGCATTGTTTTACAATGAATGTTAATGAAAAATTAAAAAATTGAAATTAAGGGAACAGTTTGTACTTTTTTTTTGCCACGAATTAAATAATTTAGTGGCTTAGTTCTAGATGTCTCAATAAGCACATAATATTGGGAGCAAGAGATCGACATGCCACAAATGATTAAAAAAACCTACTTACATCAGTTGAAGAAGTTGAAAATTCGTCATTATTTTGTTTGTAGGATACATCCAGATCACTATCATCAACAACTGAGCTGTTGTTTTCATCTCCACTATCCAAACAGGCATCAGAAACATGATTATTTGAGCTACAACTAGGAAAACAGTCAGTGGTATCGGCTATCTGGAACTGTGGCTTATCTTATAGCAGAGAAACAAGCAAAGACGTCAGGTGTGCAACAAGATGATTTTACGATACGAGCACTTTCTATTGAGCTATATACAAACCATTTGCACAGATGTTGAATGCAGCAACACTGGCTCCAGAAATAAGAAAGCCTCACTTTTCATGAAAGTGTAAATTATTGCACTAAGCCCTTCATTTAGATAGAAACCTCCAAGAAAAGGCATGGGGTAATTTAGTGAATGTATTTAAATAAGTAGAGTTTGATGCAACAAAAGAGACTGCGATGAAGAAAATAAACTCCCTGAAAAATACAAGGAGAAAAAACTGAAAAATACACAAATACTTTTTTTCTTATCAGCATGTTACTTTAAAATTGTGTGTAACGATGTTACACAATCAAATCAAATGGGAGTACACTCACCATCTGCCTTGCTAAACATAAACACTGGAGCACACGTGACGCGACATCCTCTCCATACAACTCAATCCCACGGATTAAATGGAGATACCACCCAACGATCTGCTAGTGATAGAAGCCCCACCCATAAACAAAGTGAGACAAAAACTTGACCAATGTATTCTCCGGTTCAGCCGCCAAGATGGTTCTCCGATTTTCTTGCAGCTCCTAGAGTAACCGCTATCCCTCCTAAGCGCTTCTTGTCTTCCCTCTTCCACTCCATTTTCTTCCTCCCTCTTTCCCTCTCTCTGTGGGCATGTCTGGTATTTGTGTCGACTATATATTGCGATGTATCTTTTACATGGTTACTCATTGTATCACTGACTAACTAAGGTGAGAGCGCCAGATTAAGCTAGGACTTATTTGCATTATTCTAAATTCTGTTTCGGCTTAGAATGGGGAAATTCTTTCTAAATTATTTGTTTTGTCAGATTAAATTTGATTGTTAATTTTAGGATGGGTTCCTTTGGACAATGAATTATGGTACCAATGTGTATTGTGCTCTAACTGAGCACATGCTGAATGCACTGGCTGGGACAGTGCAGAAGGTTACAGATGTGACCATTGTGTGAACTAAGTTCAAAGTAATTGTTATAAATTCATTTTTTAGTAGGTAAGTTAAAACTTAGGGAAATATGTTTTTTTTAGTTTTGTAATATGTTTGAATTCAATTTTTTTGTTAAATGCCAACATTAGTTATTAGTTAAGTTTAGGAAATAAAGTTCTTAGTTAACCATGATATAAAATTTACAATATTTAGCTGTTTTATAAATTAAAAAAATCAAACATTTGCTTTTAATTGTTGTATACTAATTTTCTCAGCTGCAAAAATGGTTTAAGATTTTTTTTTATTCATAAAACCCACTGATGCTTTCCTTATGTGTTTGTTTACTGAAACATAATCATTTAGCTTTAATTTCCATTTTTTTTAAAGACCATCATTAAAGTCAAATACATGATGGAATCACTGCTCGGTATTACCCGACCAGTTTGGTAATACCGATCAAAGTACATTTTTTGAAAAATAAAATATTTTCACTAGGCCATTTAATAAAATCTTTAATTGCACTTAGTTCTTGTTTTTTTTTTCTACTTGTAATAATCTTTTTAAAAAAGTGATCGGTATTCACCGACTCTCCCATACAAATTATAAAGGCATATACCACTTTTTACTTCCACCCTTCATTTGATATATATCAAGCTACATGTAGCTTCACCTATATATTTGATAAAATATATTATATTTTCCTAAAACAGAGACAGTACTGGCAGAACGATCAAGTGAATGCACCAAGATTGCTGTTTCATCAGAGTCTAGATCACCTCCAGACCCAGTAGGCCAGTCAAGCATTCCTTGTTCATTGACACTAATATACAGAATGAAGATCTTTTAGAGGGTGAGGAGATTTGATCACCGTTTAGACCAATAGATTAGCACTCGTTATTTATGACAACTGTTTAAAGATATAACTATATGTGTATTCCTCATGTTGTAGGCCCTCAAAGTCTAGGAATCCATCATAACCCTTTATTGTGAAGCACATTGAGGCATTTCACAACTTTAAATTTAGGATTGATAGCCTTGAATAACATTTTGTATTCGTTAAAAAGAGCGAAGCAGCAGGGAAGAAATGACATTTTGTAGAGCGCTCTGATTCAACACACACACACTACACTTGTAACTGACCTAAAATTCTAAAACTATTTATTGAGGAACCAGTAGCGCACTTGTAGACTGAGCCAGAATGACAGACAATTATATAAATTACATTGGGTTTTAAGCTTTCTTAGGAAAGGGCAACCAAAATCTTCCAGCTCGTAAAATATCTACTAGTCATTGTTGTCGATGATACTCTGTAGCCATTTTAACTTCTCTGCTCCTTTAACAAATACTGTAGTCTCCTTTTACATATGTTGACCAATAAGCGTAAAGTAGGTGTCCTAAATATTGCCTACTCTAACAATTTTTATATATCTCATCCTCTATAATTTTCTAATTGGGCTGGAAACAATAAATATCACTAAGAACTATATTCCTTTGGAATCCTGAGATCAACCCACTTCAAAACCCGTGTCAGTTTAAGTTATCTAGCTCAATTGAAGAAAGTGAAATTTCCAGTGAACCCCAGTGTGGTTGCTAATATAGCCTACCCTTGTTCCTACTACCGCCTACCAGGCGAAATTACTAGCAACTCCTTTTAACAGGTGGTCCTAAAGTCCTTCTGAGCAAGAGTGAATGCTGGAGGCTGGGGGGGTCGGGGGGCGGGGGGAGGCCTAGACCATTTACGTGGGGCGATGGATACCCTCTTCCCGCTCAGGCCTCCACTCCAGCATTCACTCTTACTCAGACAGGACAACACACACAAATGTTGTAAACTAATTTTAAGCTTTTCCTACTAAAAAAAACTCAAATAAAAAACAGAATAAAGACACAAATTCTTAAAAATGTATTGTGAAAAAGTTTAAAAACATATTTCAGCAACTTAATCGGTCAAACAGAAGGAATAATATATATATATATATTCCTACGCTCTCCACTGGCTGCATCACAAAATTGATGGTTCCACTTAAAATACAAGATACACATGACCCACTCCTGACCACTAAAATCGTCTGAATACTTCTCATTGCAAAACGCGCAGGTGGCATCCATGGAGTCACGGTTATCAAAGTCCATATCATCGTCAGTGTCCTCTAGAGGAGGATCATCTAAATCCTCACTGCTAGAGGAATTTTGAGACTTTACGCTTTCTTTTTTTAGTTGGCTTTTTCTTTTTGTTGAAGGCCGGTTTCCCTTTTCGTGCTGTCCTACTACTTGTCGAGGCCTGATCAGATATTTTGTATTATTTTTGGCTGTACTATAAAAGTCCTCCAGCTTTTTTTTCTATACGGAGAGACAGTTAAGACCATACTCTCTCCACCCTTTCGTTTTCGAGACGATGGTTGCACTTTTGGGTGAGATTGAAGCAGTTCCGGATGAGCCTGATGGGGAATATGACACTGATGAGGCTTTATCTTCACAAGCCATGTAAAGTTGAGAGAGTGTGGTCTTGACAGGTGGGAGAATCGATGTATCAATTCTGGAATGGCATCTTGGCGGATATTGCTAACTTCCTCAATGAAATTAGCGTCTGTAAATAAATCACTATTAAAAGGGTAATTGCCGGTGGCGCTAAAACCACTCATAGCATTAGTCATTGTAGCAACTTTGATGTAAGCTTTACCCATTAGTTCCACGACTTCATTCTGCGTCACAATTCTGCCCTCATTGCTGGAAAGCCATTTCTCAATTTCTCGATTGTAGAAAGTTTTGAATGGTTTTATGAAGGCAACGTCTAAGGGTTTCATCTTATGTGAGGTGGCAGGCAGACCATTATGATGTTTTTTCCCCTAGCAAAGTTGATCACCTCCAGGTTCCTCGTGTGGGAGTAGTGGCCATCCAGGATCAATACAACTGGGTCTTCTGCTGTAGGTTTAACAAAAGTCGCAAAATGTTTCATCCACTCACAGAATAAGTTGCACTGAATCCAGCCTGATTGATGAAATCCTGGAATAGAATCAGGAGGAGCCCCCCCTCATTATATTTATGACCTTCTTCTTCCTGGGGAAAACCATCATCGGGGGAACAAACTGGCCGGCAGCAGACATACAAGTGAATGTCGTATTCAGCTTCCCCTCACTGCCGATTACATTTTGTATACAGCCGATTTCCCTTTCTTGCAAATCACCTGTAAATTTTTACTTTGGACAGTTGTAATGCCCGTTTCGTCTACAATAAAAGTTCTGGTAGGGTTGAACTTAATTTTCTCAAGTTCTGCTTTATGAATGGTGAAAAAATATTTCACGTTTTCTTCAGTGAACCCTAAGATTCTGCCTCTTGACAAAGACTGTGGAGTTCTGATTGTCAATTGGGAAGCGTTCCTTTTCAAAAACAAATTCAACCACTTTCGACCAGCTGTGTTTGTTTTTTTTAGAGAAGAGGTGGGGGGAAGATTGTTCCTCAAGGCAAGCTGGTAGGCCATCTGCTTAACGTCTAATCGAGTCAAGCCAAAAAAATTGGATTCCATTTCCTTGCAATAGTGTACTAGCTTCTTTTCTAAATCGTCCGTCAGTACAGGTTTTTGTCCAAGTTTCTTTCTAACCACTGTTCTTACCTCTGCAGTTACGTCGTTTTTCTCATTCAGGCCTTTTTTATTTTCTCATTCAGGCCTTTTTTTAATGTACTCTCGAATTGTTGATCTTGGAACGCCAAATTGTTTGGATGCCTTCAAGGTTCCCATTTCTTTGTTCAGAACTGCCTTACATGCGGCCTGCAGACTCGACGTACTCCATGTCTGTCTTCTTTTTTTCATTCCCCATCTTAAGCAAGAGGCCTAAAAAAAACAAAAAACAACGGAAAGTGTAATAAAATAAAAAAATTAATAAGGACATTAGATTGCAATACTTCGTGGTTGAATGGTAGGTATAGCTCGAAGAAATTAAAGTAGCTGTTCCAAATATCACCTAGTAGGCGATATTAGGATCAAGTTTGTAGGTGATATTAGGAACACAAGACAGTCAACACACACATGCTAAGAACGGAGGTTAAAACACAGTTTTTTTTGAAAATAATAACAACCTTGGATTCTCCATTTAATGCACTTTCTAATGGTATAAGCAAAATTAGAATTTGGATGCACCTACCTGGTCATTCACTGAATTGTTTGGAGACAAAAAGTACGATAGAACAGCCAAAACAACTTCAGGCGCCAACTTCTGACGCTGTTGTCAGTGATAGGAGCGTTGCCACTACCGCTGATTGTGGTACGACCCCAGAACTTTAAGGTTACTGCACTTACTCATAGATGGCACGCAATGTACCTCGGAAACACAAGTAGGCGATATTAGGCACAGGGGCGATATTTGGGACACCTACTTTATATGGTTCAAAGTAGAGTTTATCTCCGGGCTGCCAAGAGAAGACATGATGATTCGTATTAACTGAATATACGTTCCTCTTACTCCATGGAGAAATAGAGTATATCTCGAACAGAGAGGGAAGCATATAGGTGTCTTTATCGAATGGATATAAAAGTAAAATGGATACCTCATTTAAATGAAGACTCCTTTCCAGATGATGAACCCTTTCACGTCGATCAACATACTGCGCTAGTATAAGTAAGTCGTAAACTATCAATTTATGATAACATCTTGTTGACATCAATGTTGGAAAGATTGTAGTGGATTACACGATCATGAATGATGAGGCCAAATGTTTTAGTATTGGCGGGGCTATTTTCTTCAATCTCTAACATTATACAATATGGTATTATACCGTCCTTGAGAGTTTCTTAATGTTATCTGGAATTTATAAACCAAAAGTGTAAGCGATTTGTATACTGTAGGTCTTATTGGTGGCAAGAGAGCATTCTTTCCGTAGTTTAAGTATGGGAATTGACTTAGACTTTAACTAAGATTTCTTCTAGAAATTATACGATGACCAAGTCCATATCCTCGTAGGGGTACAATACGACTATGTCCGCTCATAGGCGACAATGATCTTACATACGTGCATCCGAAGCCGTTGTAGTGTTATACCCTAATTGAAGAGCTAAAATGACATAACTAGGTTTTTCCAGCAAATTCGAAATATTCACTGCATAATCGTGATGCATGGAATAATGCACGTCCGGTTACTCGTATAGTTCCCATGTATGGAAAGGTAGATCTAAAGACGGTCTACTATTGAAGAAATTGAGCAGATTAAGATGATTCATATCGTTTGTTTAAATATGAGGCATTAACCAAAATATTTTACTCAGTTTGAACTTAGAAGGTGTCTCAACTTTGGTGGTTTTGATGCAGTGTTGTTTGTTGTAGAACGAACGAGCACATATTCTTGTTTAGCATTTTTCAGAATACAAAAATATTCTTTGAAAAATCCCAGAACATAAATAAAGGGATGTATACGTTATTGACGATTATCAAAGTACTTTCAACTGCCACATTATCTAGAGATAGTCTTCCTCTGATATGCTAATGGTCCCGGAATGTACGAAGCTTAGGATTGATATTGTAAATAAGTCAAGGTTGCATCGAAAATGATAGGCTCTTAATTGTTTAGTTTATCGACGTGATCCACTATTTCGTCACAAATAAGCCAAGCGTCGTAAATAGAGTTTATTAGTAATTGTTAACGGTTTCACTGATCTTCGCTAAATACTTTGAGTAAGATAAAGCTGTCTTGATTTATCTAGTATGAGCCCCATCTCCAACCAGTTTCAATTGGTGATATAGTTTCTTCTCTAATATTGATTATATCTTCTCTTTAATCAACAAGTCGTACCGATATAGACTATGTGACTTGTTTCGTTACCGAAAAGTAAATTATATTATTCGGAGATCCCACTATTGTATAGCCTGGAGGGAAAGTCATGCTGAACTTGTGTAAGGTATGACTGTTCTCCGTTGACGTAAGTTCCACTAACACTCCTGCATTCAACATGGATCACATTCACATGTAGGATAATCACAGTATTTGCAGAGATGTGCCTCCTCCCACCAGGAATAATAACAAGTCCGACACCTATAGGAAATGCGAACGTTCCTGGTCAGTAAATTCAACCACCTTATAAGAATCAATGTAATTATTTAAGGTGTTAAGATCAACAATTGAGAATATCACATCGCTTGAGACTTCACGTCTCAACTATTGATTTAAAGCTGTAAGCTCATATGAACCCGAAGGAACAATACATTATTTTCCACCACAATAAAATGTATTATTACGTTTGTTAATGCCCAGTATGGAATTGAACGTTGAAAGATTTATAAGAACGAACGGTAAATCATTCTTCATAGCGAGTAACTTCTCCAGCAGAAAACGTGGAAAGTAAATTTTGGCAGGTTAGAACGCTAACCTGACAGCGTGTCATACACAAGTTTACCAGGATGAGTCAATAAGAACGGGTGTTTAAGGAAATTTTGACAAAGTTGCCCAAAGAATACGGTAGCGTACTCTTGATACCATTTATTATTATAGATGATCGTTATTCCTCCCGGATAATGCATGAATTTGAGTTTTGTCCTATATCACTGAAACCGTCAAAGTATTCCACACGTCCTCCTTGTTTTTTAAACACTAACCTTACCACTATCTCTATTGAGATTGATATTGTCACACTCATTCTTCCACGGTGGTCCATTAGAAAATTCATATCTCGCGAAAACTCGTTTAAAGTACGGAATTTTTAACTCTTTAGCATAGTTTTAAGGATTGGTTCGGTAAGGGATCGTCTAGATAGCTCTTAAATCAGTTTTTTGAGGACGTAATAAAATATATTCTTTCTCCCATGGTAATATCCTTGATTGTACGATTAAGTTTCTAAGCCTTGGTCAATTGTTGTGTGTTTGACTTGGCATTCTACAGAGCTTTCATTATTCCTGCAACACCTCCTTCAAGAGCTTCTAATGTGGCAATCAGAGGGAGTATAGGTAGGGACCCATCTTTCTTACTCCTCCTCTTCTTCTTCTTCTTTGTATGATGAGCGATAGTAGTACAGAGTTCATTCTCACGTTCACAATGATGGCGTCCCTTAGTTAAACTTACGCATATTGACTTTAGCCTTCATCGTTTCCGCTACAACCCTAGCGGCAGCTTTCTCACCCAACTTTGATTCAGGTGGGAGTTACCTTTTACAAGATTTTTCTCTAAGTTCTTGATCTGTGGTATGTCAAGACGAACCCTAGGACCTTTCTACTAGAAGGTATAAGAGGTAAGCCTATCACCTAAGAATTTTACGTCAAGGCGTTCTGGAAGGCATCACATCCGGACATGTATCTAATAGAGAAGTTCATCAGACGTGCTAAAGATAGGACCTAAGTCAAATGTAGGAGTATAGGTTTCTATTTTTGTACTCTCACACAATTATGGAACCGATGCGATCAACATCGCTTAGAGAGGGAATAACAACTTCCCTTACCATTATCATTGACCATATAAACGTGCACGTGGACGGTGTGTTTCACCGCATTCGAGATGTTCAGACAATTGGGGTACTGCTTGGAGGATTTATCGGGAGTGTAAATTTGGGCCGGTGGAATTACGTATTTCATAGAAAAGGATTAATACGGTTACAGAGAATCTTGTAGTGGTCCGATCCACTAGCTGCGAAGCCATAATTCAGCTATATTGGATTACAACCAGTCCATCAATAGCTGCACCGATAGCTTCTCTATCTTCAAACTAAAGGATGGATGAAGACAGCCTTGCAATCCTGCACATGCAGCACGTCAGGAATTTAGAGAAGGACCTTCTGGATGAAGACAAGTTGTGAGAGGCATTGGACCGTGTTAAGAAGTAGGAATACGACCGGATCAAGTGCTTTAGGGAGCTTGAAAAGTACAAGACAAATAATGTGCTTTGTTTTTAAAGATAGGCGGAAAAAAATGAGAGTGATGTTTGCGATAAACTCTATAGTTTCGAGCTCGTACTTGTATGTAGAGTGTTCCTACCGAATACAAATTTGGTCGTGCGTACTGAGGTCGGTTTGACGCCTCGCAACTAGGACTTACTTATATGGGATTAGCTTACAGGGTTTATGGCTCCACTACGTCACATACCGCGATTGATTGGTTGAAATTGATCACGTGACCCCTACTCCTGTTCTCTGATTGGCTGTTGTTTTTTCCCCCTCCTGTTCTCTGATTGGCTGTTGGTTTTACACCTCCTCCTGCCCATCTTCCCCTCTGCCCCTTCCCCTACAGCCCCCTCGCCTACCAACCTCGGACATGTTGGTTCTTGATTATTAATGATGGTTAATTAATTGGTAGGATTGAGGTGTTGGAGTTTTTATTCATCGATTAGGGCGCTGTAGTTTATTTGTTGAAGCATACAGCCACCCGCAGCTTCCGCTCCGTGATTTGAGAACCTTTCTCTCCAGCCATCTCCTGCTGACTGACTGACAGCGAGGTGTGACACAAGCCCTCTCCCTCCCTCACTCCCGCTTTGGAATGTTGTTCACCCTGACAAGGGAGTTGTGTCCACAACGCAACGCTGGCTCGCCCCTAGCTTCCACCCCTCCCAGACGGTGCCAAGTACAAGGCTTGAAACCGTTACAATGACTTCACTACTCTACGATTGTTGACCCCCAAGTGCAATTAACTTTGTCTTTTGGGTGAGTCTCAGAAAGTACCGTTATAGCAGCAGTTGTGTTTAAAAGCTCAATGAAGCAGAAACTCGTTTGCTTAGCTAGCCATCAGCCCCCCACACCGTAGCACATGTTCATCGCCACCAACAAATAACGAAACGAAACGAAAAAAACTTGAAATATTTCTATATTAAAAATTATAGTTTTAGAATATATATATATATATATAAATATTTACGAGTATACCTTACGCCTTAAGGGGGAACAAACCAGAACACGTGTAACAACTGGTCCCTTTTAAAATAAAAATATCTAGCACCGTGTCTTACTACGCTTATTTTATTTCAGATAAATAAATAAAATGCATTATTGATAATGTAAAAGAACAGTGAGTTTTTAATATATATTTATAATAAAACTGCATGTAAAAGCGAAAGACCATGGAATATTTACACACACATCCACACACCCTGTTCGTCGCCACCAACAAATATAACTCACGCAAAAAAAAAAAGTATGTTTGAAATATTTATATATTAAAAATTATAGTTTTAGAATATATATAAATATTTACGAGTATACCTTGCGCCTTATTGGGGGAACAAAACAGAACACGTGTAACAACTGGCCCCTTTTAAAATCAAAATATCTAGCTCTCTCTCTCTCTCTCACACACACACACACACACAAACACAAGGTGTTCAGGCATCCAGGAACAGAGCGGTGTGAGCTGATACACACGTTTATCACCGCGTCTTACTACCCGTTCGGGTGAATGTGAGATGAAAATGTAGGACCTACAGTTTAACACGGAAAGAACAACCCCCCTTAGTACACGGTAATGTGTTTATTTTTATGGCTTATAATCAGCTTTGACTATTTTCAGGGATGCATTGATTAACGATTTGAGCAAAAAATAAAGACAATACGCTATAATTTTTATCGTTACTAATGCGCACGCAAAATGATGCCGTATTATTTTGACTTAAATATATAATGAGTAAACGGTGCACTATGATTTTTTTTATATTTTTCAAAAACTGTTTTAAATTCTTTATTTTAATAGACATATAAATATAAAGTGAAATTTTAAATATGGCGCTACTCTAGAAATAGACTAGACTGCTAAAGATGGGAGGAAGTCGGGTTTTGATCCCTGTCAGATGTATTGAGGCTGAGTTTTTTTACGGATACCTTTCTGCTAAACTCAATCTTCCTGCCACCAATCACATTAGCGTAATAATCGAGCAATTATTCAATAGATCTGAATCGTGGAGTGCGTGACGTAAGTTTCAGGATCATGTTTGGTTTGCCCATAGATGGAAGTTCTTGGTTGAAATCTCACACTCTAGAAATAGTCTAGACCGTTATTCAAGCACTGTTGCACACATTTATCATTGCGCCTTTCTACCAGCTCTGATTATGATGATTGAAACGCATTTGCCTAGATGTAGAACAAAAAAACTATTCCCAGGTCTATGACAGCACACACACGATGTCCCACCAGAGCGGAGACAAGACACATCCATACCCAGCGATGGGTAGAAGGTGTATGATAGATAACGGTATTTACAAAGACCTGATACGGTTTGTGCATGCGCAGACACACATTACAGTATTTAGTTCATTACAGTCGGCAACCCCATTGAGATGGGTATAAATAGAACTCTAATCATCACATTCGGTCATTTCAATTTGTAATTGGATCACATAAACATCAAGATGAGTTTCAACGAGTGGGAAAATTGTTTAAATTCGGGTATGTTTAATTATTTTTGTATATTTTAATGGTTTCTAATTTGATTATCATGTCAGAGTGTACAAAGGTATTCTCTTCTTTGTTAGGTGAGGAGCCCATGACGCTTGGCGTGGCGGCGCAACCTGTGGATCCCCCTAGCCTGGACCAGTTGATGCAATTTACAGAGCGGATGGCGGATGGTGGATGGTGGATGGCGGTTTTGCAGAGCGGATGGCGACTGGTTCATGGGTAATTAATGGTCTAAGATAGACTTGCCAATGTTTTTTTTATTCTCTGTAAATGGTAATTAATATGTATTTATTTAATTTCAGACTACTGGGATCCATATGGGCTGGATGAGGGCCTTCTGGGCAGCGTAGCAACGGGCGTGCCGACATCTACCCAGCCGGAGGCGCCCCCACCGGTCTGTACCAGGCACGACGTTGCTGACGTCCTCAGGCCCGTCCCAGGCATCCTCTCTCCTGCGCCCCTATCGCCCGCGTCCCTTGCTGTTTGGACAGATTTGGACACCATCGACAGGCTGATATGTAAGTACAGTCTACAAGTAGCCACTAGTTTGAAAATATACTATATGTGTAGCTCATGCTCTCTTTCTCTCGCTCACGCAGACACCGTTATATCGGCACTAGTTCGAAACCTCTTGTCAGTTGCGCCTTTCATGTCAATTGTACTAGTTCGTTTAGTGGACATGAGAAAGCGTTTGTTTACAGTTTAGAGAAGAGAAAACTATATATTGTTGCTTTAAACAGTTATTAAAAATCTTAGGTAATTTAACCCGTCTTAAAAATCTATGCTGTGCCTGTGGGGGGAGTCCTTGGTTCAATTCCCTGACATAAGCGAAAATACCGGTTTATGTCTTTAAAATAAATGCCCTGACTGGTATTTTGTACATGTTCATTTCCCATTCAAAATCAGAAAATTTTAATTGAAACTTTAGACATTTATTAAATTCGCGTTTCACCAAGAGTAAACATAAATCTGTACACTTTCATTTATGACGTGTGAGTGTGTGTGTATTGTAAACAAATGCATTGGAATAGTACACAATTTAAAAATAAATATTATAGTTTCCTTCATCAGCGTCGAGTGTATTTAGGGAGGTTTTCCATTTTCCTTCCATGTAAAATGATAGTGCACTTCCTCTAATTCAGGGTTACAGTATTTAATTTGTCAACAAAATATAATCTCTAACATTAAACGATATTTAAAGTTGTATTTAATATTTCTTAGAAATTTATGTGGGAAGTTATTTTTCTAATAGATTTTCCATTCTCCCTTCTTGCAAAATGCAGGTGCACTTCATATAATTTCAACTTACAGTTTAAGTGAGTAATTTGCTTTGTGTAAATGTTATTTATTATGTCAACAAAATATAGTTTCGCACCCTAAAATTTTATTTAGTAATTTACCCCTGCACTGTGTTGGCTACAGCGTTTGTTTCGTGTAGAGCCAGACAATCGTGGGCGGAAGAGTTCGAGGGTCAAATCTTGCCGCAGTAAACTACCGGTAAGTTTTTTCACTCACTTCGCGGAATGTTGGTTTTCAGATAAAGCAATTATGAAACATATTATATGAATACCGAAAGTATTATACATTAAAAAAACGCGCATGTTTGTAACAGTGCTTACTTTGGCACGTGTTATAGTTGAATTGGAGACCGTAAATTGAGGAACGGTCCTCCAACCGCCGCTGGCTACTAGTACCCCTCAGCACACTGCAGGAGCGCTGCCTGCGAGCCTGGGAGACGGTGCTCGAGCCCCAGCTGCAGTGCGGGAGACGGGGATCGTGGAGCCGGCTACATCGGGACCGTCAACGGCCCCTCGACAGGGATTTAGTGGCCCGGTAATTCAGATAGGCAGGGCATTGCCAAATGGCGTCCCTCATCGTATCGTTAAGAAAGGATTAAATAATTGAGGCGTTTCTTTTATCTGGTAGAGAAATTACCGTACATCTTGGTGCTCCAGCAAGCGATCGTGACGCATTAAGCTGGCTTGAAGAACAAATTACTAGATTGATCCATCGGCTGCAGGACCATGGCGTTAGCGACGATGACCACGTCGGCTTACTTTTGAGTAGCACTGACTCTACGTTGAGCCCTGTGTACGTCTCATTTAGGCGAGCAGACCAGTTAGACGCACGAGCAGTGCTTGATAACGTAAGTCGCGTGTTGCAAAGTAATACTTTGTTTTTGAGTACAGTACCACTGTACGTTAAACACTGCCACTTTAAGGAGTCTCGCGGGAGGGGTAATCATAAATGTGATAAACTCGCTCCCGCTAGCACATATAGCCGTAATAACAAGGGGATCATTACGATTCAAAATGGCGACAGAATGTGTCTTGCACGTGCATTGGTTGTCGCCAAGGCTGTGTGTGACGTTAAAAGAGAACCAGGATGCATGGATGTGAACACCTTTAAACAAATCAAAAAGGGTCGTCTTATTCAAAAACTCAAAGCAGAGGAACTATGCCGTTTGGCTTGGACGAGGCTTAGGCCAAGGAACATTTCCCCCATTTTTTCAACCAAAAAGAAAACGCGGGGTATAGGGGTCCCTTGCCGCCAAAGGAGGACTACGGCATCGGCGAGATGTCAGTTGAGGGAAAGGAGCACTTTGAGAAGTGGTATGATGCGTTGGTCAAAGAAAATTATGTCTTTGATTTTAAACGCGAGTTGGAACTGTATTGTGTGAAAGATGTAGAGATCCTACGGAATGCCTGCCTGAAGTTTAGAGACATACTCATTGAGAAAGCAAAGGTGGATCCTTTCAGAGAGGCGTGTACGATAGCTGGAGTAACATGTTGGTTTACTGCCGAAGTCATCTTAAGGATAATACTATCGGTATTATCCCTAACGGTGGCTATCGGTGTGCAGACCAACAGTCGCACATCGCTGTACAATGGCTCTGCTGAGAGGCCCATCAACGTGGTGTCTCTATTCTTCATGTGGGTAACGGCCATGAGGAATATGTGTTAGGGCGACGTGTAAACGGCATTGTTAAAGCTGGAGATACCTCCATCGTCTTCCAGTTCTGGGGCTGTTATTGGCACGGGTGCCCTCTCTGTTACCCTGACAGGACCACCCTATCAAAAATAGTCCCCACGAGACCATGAAGACGCGTTATAAAGTTACCATGGCTTGTGTTGAAAATTCAAAGAATGCCGGCTACACGGTCGTAGAGATGTGGGAGTGCATGTTTAATGCGATGAAATGCACAGACAAGGACTTGCAACAATTTGTACTCCGGCACGAGGTGTATACCAAGTAACCTCTCAGTCCTAGGGATGCATTCCTTGGCGGGCATACAAAATGTATCAAGCTCTTCCACGAAGCAGACCTTTCTTGTGGGGAGAAGATCAAGTACATGGATGTGTGTTCATTGTATCCATACGTTTTCAAGTACAAAAAATACCCCGTCGGTCACCCCAAAATTTACTTGGAACCAAATTGTCCGTCTTTAGATCAAGTATAAGGCATAGCCAAAGTTACAGTGACGCCTCCGCGGGATTTATTCCTGCCCGTATTGCCTACACAGATGCACGAAAAGCTAATGTTCATCTTGTGCAGGAAATGTGGGGAGGAGAAAAACAAAGGTGCGTGTCAGCACAACGACAAAAAAGACCGCTGGTTGACAGGCGTCTGGGTGATTGACGAAATCCGGAAAGCCGTTGAGAAAGGCTACACCGTTGAAGCAGTACACGAAGTGTGGGAGTACAATGTATCTGTTTATGACCGTCAGACGCGTTCTGGCGGATGTTTCACGGGTACATTGATACTTTTTTGAAAATTAAACAAGAAGCCAGCGGATGGCCAGAGTGGTGTACCTCACATGAAGAAAAGTTAGCTTGTATTCAAAATTATGAGGAAAAGGAAGGGGTAAAACTCGATTTCGACTCTGTTTGTAAAAACCCTGGTCTCTGCACTCTGGCTAAACTTTTTTTAAATTCACTATGGGGAAAGTTTGGGCAAAGACCCGATTTACCACAAATAGCATTTGTCAACGACTATCAGGGCATCCACAAGTACCTGACGGATCCGTGCATCACCGTGGACAGGGTCATTGATGTAAATGATGAGGTTATGTTCCTCAATTACAAGGATGCGCGTGACGCGTTGCGCCCTAACCCTAACACGAGTGTGATGGTGGCGTGCTACACGACTGCTATGGCTAGGTTGCACTTATACAGCATCCTTGAACAATTGGGAGACCACGTTTTGTATCATGATAGAGATAGCGTTCTGTTTACCGAACGCCCCGGTGTTTGGAGTCCACCAACCGGAGACTTTTTAGGTGACCTCACTGATGAACTTCAGGATTACGGACCGGAAGCTACATTAGCGCCTTTGTATCTCGCGGTCCCAAGAATTACGCGTACCGAGTTTGTGTTGGTGGCAATACTGCCAAAACAAAAACTGTGTGCAAGGTTCGCGAGATCACCATAAACTATGGAAACCGGAACGATGTTAATTTAGACGTTTTGAAAGCGATGGTCACCGAACAGGCTGCGGATAGATACATACAGATACCGCACAAAATTGTAAGAAAAGGTCTTGCGACTGTATGTACCTTTTCGCAGACTAAAGTCTACCGGCCCGTGTACACCAAACGTCGTATAACCGATGATTTTAATACGTTTCCGTTTGGGTATCCGTGAACTTGTAAACGCACTCGCCACGACTAAAAGGTGATTATTTAGACGAGCCGAATAACCATCTTTTTGTTCTTTCACTCTAGACAGTTCCACTGACATACCATTTTTCAAAGATTTGAGATTTTTTTTCATATTTTTTCTGCATGAAAATAAGCATATTTTTTATTTATTTTATGCACCCGGGTTACTTTTTTATATTTTTTTATTTGCCAGTACAATCCTCCGCCTACCTGATTTTTTTCTAGTCAATTATTTGTTTGTATGTATATTTTAATTCTAGTCAACTGTTTGTATATATATATATATTTTTTTTTAAATATAGTCAAATATAATATATTGTTTGTATATATTTTTAAATTCTACTCAAGTATAATAAACTAATTATATATGTTTATATATATATATATATTTTTTCTTTTAAAGTGAAAACCGTCACTATGTATATATAATATTTAGTACCGAGGCCACTATTCCCCCCTATATTGTAAATATTCACCGTAGACTTTTCACTGTGTGTAAATAAAAATAGTAAATATTCACAGTATACTTTTCACTGTGTTTAAATAAATATTGTAAATATTCACAGTATACTTTTCACTGTGTGTATACTTTTAATGATTTAAATAAATATTGTAAAACTGTTATATTTGTGTTTTAACATCTCCACCCACACTTCCCTTCTATCCTATAAATACAAGCTCATATAGCTTATAAGTGCAGTCTGCACACCCTGATCACTCATTAACTACAATAAATGACGAAGCATACGCCATCAGGATTTGCATATGTAGTAGTCGATTCCTAAGGTAAATGTGTGAAACCTCCTGTTGTCTATAGTGGTGAAAATGTTGTCGTTACTTTTCTTCATAAACTTGTTGAAGAAGAAACCATGATCATCGAGTGGAAAACCATTTAGGAAAAACCACGCTCAGTTCACCCGACCGAGATTAAAACCTCAATCTCCCCGTCCTCAGCACCAGAGCTCAATACGCCAAGCGCGTTAACCAACTACGCCACTGAGGCGGGTTTTTTATATGTTAAATATATTATATTAAAATATTTTTCGCGAAGCGGATAATTTGTTTAGTATAATGTTATATATATTATGTCAGCGTATATAGTTTCATATTTAAAACGTAACAACATATTAATTTAAAATAATTTCAATATCCTCATCAACCAAGTGGGCACCCCTCTTTATAGCCACCCCCCTCCCTCGTTTGACGTCACACGGAACGAAAAGAACAGGGTCACGATCTATTCTTGTCTCGAATTGTCTCCTCTGCCCGCCAATCTGTAGCCAGGGAAAAACCCGTTGCCCAGGTCAATGACCTCAATATCTATTCTTGTCTCAACTCGTCTTGTGGGCCGACATACTGGAGCCAGGGTTGCGACATAACACGCGATGATTACGTCATTGGGAAAACCCAAGTTTGTCGAGGTCACGTTCTATTCTTGTCCTGACTTGTCTTGTCCGCCCGCCAACCTGACGCCAGGGAAAAACCCGTTGCCCAGGTCAATGACCCCATATTTATTCTTGTCTCAACTCGTCTTGTTGGGCTGACATACTGGCGCCAGGGTTGCGACATAACACCCGATGATTACGTCATTGAGAAAACCCAAGGTTGTCGAGGTCACGATCTATTCTTGTCCCGACTTGTCGACCCGCCATACTGGCGCCAGGGTTGGGGGGAAGTGAAAGGCAGGGGAAACATTTATCACACTCTACCACGAACGGTCGTCAGGAGAGTTTCGTGCTTGACAGAGCCTTGTGCCGAAGGAAACCAATGTTAATTTTACCCCCGACAGCCATGGCGCGAGGTTCGTGCTGCTTGTTCTGGGACAGAGCCTTGTGACGGAGTAACCAGTGTTCATTTTACCCCCGACAACCATAGCGGAAGCGGCGGGTGGCTGTATGCTTCAACAAATAAACTACATCGCCCTAATGGATGAATAAAAATTCCAACATCTCAATCCTACCCATTAATTAACAATAATTAATTAGCAATAATTAATTAACAATCATTAATAATCAAGAACCAACATGTCCGGGGTTGGTAGGCGAGGGGGCTGTAGGGGAAGGGGAAGAGGGGCAGGAGGAGGGGAAAACCAACAGCCAATCAGAGAACAGGAGGGGAAAATAACAGCCAATCAGAGAACAGGAGGAGGGGTCACGTGACCAAATTCAACCAATCAATTGCGGTGTGTGACGTAGTGGAGCCATCAACCCCGTAAGCTACTTATGGGAGGAGACGAGTACGAGTTAATTTAATGGTGAAGTGGGAACGAACTAAACCATTGACAAATTTAAAAACTATGTGTGTGCAAGAAAGAGCAAGATAGATAACCCATATTTTCTTTTTTTATATTAATCACAAGTTAAATATATTTAAATAAGGTATACCATTTAGTTAACCTCAATCCCTATACTAAGATTTAAAGATTATATTTGTGCAAGAGGTGAACTCATACTTTTCTGTTTGTTAATAAGGTATTGTCACTACCCCTCCACCCCGTTCCTGTGGGCCTAATCTGTCATGCTAGCTTGTGGGGAAGGATAGGGACGGTGGCAAAATAAATGTGTGGATTCGTAATTTATAGAAGGCTTTGGTTTTTAGGGTTATTAAGATCACTATGAGCTATTCAAAAATGTTCTGTTAAAAATAGGTTATAAAAATATATAAGCAATTTCATGTAGAAGCGCGTGAGAGAACATGCTTTGTAAGGGAATATCTTACCAATGGCTCAACTGGCACCTAAGATTCAAACCCGGCACCTTGAGCAAGAAAGTTGCCTTCAGCACACGTACCCGATGACCCGATGTTCTTATACGCGTTGCCCCTAAAACGGGCTGAGTGACCCCTCTGAATAGATATTATTTTGTCAGCCTCGATAGCTCTAAAATCATATCAGCCCACTTGCTGAGAACAATGAGGAAAAGTTGTTTTGAAGTTGTCAGCGGTTTAGTCCTCATGTTTACTAACCCATCATAACAATTAAATTAGACCAGTTCGTTCGCTCGCTTCTTTCAACACTATTAGGTTAATTTTAAACAAACATCTCCAATCTAGGGCAGGGTGATACAGTATACTATTTATTCAATCTCAATCCTAATATACACTTCACGAATTAGAGCATGAGCTAGATGGGGAATGGAAATAGGGCTAAAGTGAGGGCATAGAGAAAAAGAAAGAGGGATTATAGAATGGAACTATGCATAGTGTAAGAGAGTGTGAAGGCTTAATTTGGGGGCATGGTCTGGATAGAGAATGTAAGAGTAACAGAGACTGGAACTATGCTTAATCGAATAAACTATTACCTGGGTAGAGAATGGAACAGCATGTGCGTAGCCTTTGGTGACGATCTCAAGGACAAAAGAACGAGTTTGAAGTCAAGGTTAAAGCTAGTTGGAGCTACGTATAGCCGGTCTTGTGGGTGAGAAAACTAATATGGGGGTTTGGGGGGGTTGAAGTGTGGGGGGCTGAACTATCATTTGTGAGACGCCGCTATAAGCAGGCCATATACGGATGACGTAATTACATATAAATCCCCCCTCCCCAACTTGTGTTGTGATAGGCCTGATTAGTGATAAGGTCATACACACATGAGTAACTCACACGCCCTGGGGGGAGAGGTGTGGAGGGCTTAAGTATTTGTTGTGAAACGCTGGCTAACTATAAGTGGTCCATATACTGATATGCAGCCTCACTATCCTGTGTTGTAAGAGACATAGAACAATTAAAATAAATGGTATGGTGCACCAGACAGGCTTTCTCTCGCTTGTATCTTAAAATGTGCATTTACTAAAAACTCGTAATATTTGTATAAAACAGGCACGTAGCAAGGATTTTATTTTGGGAGGTGTTATCCAATGCTATGCTACCCCCACCCTGAATTTTTGTCCCCATTATTTCTGATTTTGGTTAAGGATTTAGAAATTTTAAATGAAACTTTTTGTGGTGTCAATAAATTCATATTGTTTTTGGGTCTGTTGGAAAAGCAGAAAGCAACAAATTGGCTAACTGGATTTACTATATTAAATCAACATAATTAAAGATAACTAACCAAGTTCAAATAATCAAATTACTATGTGTATGTGTGTGTGTTCATTCACTTCAATGTATCACTTTTACAATAGTAGTCTTCTGTTAGCTTTCTTGGCCATGACATCCAAAATGTCCGCAGGTGTTAAAGGCACTGGGTAGTGAATTGACATCAGTGCCATCAATAGTTCTCCTTCTTTCATTTATTAAATATACCGATTTAATTAGTGCTCGACCACGGAGCAATTAACAGCTGGTTAAACGGTATCTATTCCGTACAGTGGTGATAGGCGCTCGACCACGGAGCTATAGACAACCGAAATATTATGACAGCAATATTATATCTGGAATTAATCCGTACTGTTTGAACTTCAGTTTTACTTGTAGGGCCATGTAATTTGTTGTTTTACCTCTGTTTATTACAATGAATAAATAAGTCCAATATTTCTTTAACTTACCTTTTGTTGTAATAATTTCCTTAGTTTCCGTCCACCCTCTTTTAGGCTAGTAGTGGACTCTAGCTTTTAGGCGTAGGGTGAGATCGGTACAACAGTACTTTGCAATTTTAATTAATTTTAAATCTTTAACAACACTCAACTATTTATGCCATGTTACTCTTCTTTCTTTGTTAATTAGCACCAATAATCATGAGTACAAATATTGTGTACAGAAAAGTTATAACTTAATCTTCAAAAGAAAATTCTGCTAGCAACATATACTTATATTCTAATCTGTATTTTGATATTGTGTATAAGTCAGCCTACCTTTCACTTTTATAACACAATTTAATATATAAAAAAAGATTAATATTTAAAGATAATTAAGATTTTGGCTACTTTCCCCCCTGATTAATTGTATATATTATAAATGAACAAAGCCAATTTATATATTCCCCGTGTGAAGAACGTTTACACTAGCCAGGGTTTTCTGCGCATTCCAATTTTTGAGGTGTTTTCCTATTCTTATTGGTAGTATAACGATAAGAATACCAAATAATTCAGTTTTATAATATTGGTCTTTCTTGGATCGAGATGGGACTACTCTTATTGTATTCCTTGTTTTTCAAAGAACTAGGGTAAGCTATATATATATGATGTAGATGAATACATGTTACGAACTTCTAGGATATGTAGCGGGTACAAATTAAATTGAAAGTCTTAGTTTTTGTCGGATTATTCAGAGGACCTAGCGGATGTGCACCTAGATTTTCCTTTACTTTAATCCTATTAACTAGATAAAAATGAAATGTTCGTTTGTTGATCAATCACGCCCAAACCACTTCATAAATTTAGTAGGCATAGATAATTTTAAAATGCCATAAATTTAGTGGGATTATCCCAAATATCCAAATAAATCTTAAATATTTGAAATTTTTAAGTGGAAGTTGGTGAAATGGGTAATTTTGAAATTTCAAAAACTACTTCTCACTGTGGCCTAAGAACTAAATTTTTCAGGCAGGTATGAGAGCTACCCCAAAGAGTTTGTATGTCATGAGCAATGTATATCTTTCACAGGCAGAAATCTGAAACTTAAAAAAAAAAATTAATTAGCATGTGCACTGCAAATCCGTAATTTTAAAATATTTTTTTTATGTTTTAATTTATTGCAATCATTAAAGTAAATACTTTTCTCCGGAGCAGCGCCAGGTACTTCTGCTGATTTGTAAACAATATGAATTTTTTGCTATGAGCAACTACCGTTTTGAACTATTCACATATTTACGCTAATAGGGGTTGGATAAGAATATTGAAAGTATAATTTAGAGGACGTACACCCACATTTACGTAGTGGGAGGATGGGAAACCATTAAGTAAAAACCGTCTTAAGAGTGTCCTAGAATTTAACAACTTTTTCTCTTAATTTAAAAAGTTTGTCGTCTAATGCCGCTATGCTCATGACAGATATTCAACAACTGTTGATATCACCGTGAGAAGAGAATTATACTGGAGCCATATTGGCTAAACCAAATGTTTTGCTATTAAAACAGCAAAAACACTGCCCTTTTCACACGTACCCTCCCACCCCACCTTAATACGTCCAATTGGCGTTCAACCCCCGAACTCCCCGCCATCGACAATCTTGTCTATTGCGAGCGTAACATATTAGATTTTTTAATCGCTGAAACGGGTTTATCTAAATATTAAAATATTTGTAATCAAACCAAAAGTTGAAATAGCACTTCTTGTAAACTGTATCGTCCAAAACAGAACCAAGCAAATTTCATCAGCTTAGTTTCAAAAGACGTGGAGTCCTAATAAAGTTACACGAAAGCGGTAGGAAGTAGTTTCGTCCCCACGCGTGTGACTGGACATAAATAACCTCCTTCCTACATGTCTACCCATCACTTTCACTGCCTTAAGGAATGTTGGTTTCTGGTAGGACTTTCCAAGCGACAGTGAAAGTGGGCAGGCTCCCTCTCAAAGCCGGAACACGCTTTACGCGTGATTCATTAGTAAATGGTCGACTAGTAATAACAAATTGAACAGACTTGAGTATTCATTTAAATATAGTTAAAGAACGACAACTCACCACACCAATTGGAGCCGCAACCTTGGGGTGCCATTGAGCTATTCACAATTCTACCGGTATTGTGCGATTCACAAATCACTCTAAAGATCATATAGTCTGTTAAATACGTGTGAGAGAATCGGCAAATTAAAGGCTTATAGAAATCCAGCCGCCGTTGACTAAAGGTCTCTTCATCGTTAATGGAGAGCCCACATGTCCATCAGATATGCTGCCTTTTAAACCTAAAGCTATAAATGATGAATGACCCTAAGATTGGAGATAATATTGTATAGCTTATTAGTAAAGCGTTAGCACGATAGCTCGGGTTCAAATCCGGTGTCTAGGTGCAATTTTTAAACTACATTTAAATTAATAATAAGTGAATGGCCATAATCGCTCATAAATGATTATTTCAATCAATTTTAAAACTTATTTATGCTTAAATAGCTATTTATAAATTTATTTATTGAGATCGGTTAAGCACTTCACTATGAACTGGAAGACCTGATTATTTCATCCTCTTTTTAGTTGAATGCTCATGCAGTTCCTCTTAATTTCATATTTCTCATTATGTTTCCTTGGTTTAAAAAAGTCTTACCCCTAATAGTTATATAAACATACATAAATTAATTTAAAAATAATATATGTTAAACAGAGTTTTTTTTAAATGAAAAACAATGCATACCTAGCAACGTGTTATTTAGTAAATATAAGAATGAAAGAATCCTTGAAGGGTGTAATTTATTCTGGGATTGAACTAATGGCATGAAATGTTTTCTAAGGCTACTATGCTGCAGGCATCAATCATTTCAATAAGACCGAAGAAATGTGATTAAGACATATATATATATATATATATATATATATATATATATATATATATATATATATATATATATATATATATATATATATATATATATATATATATATATATATATATATATATATATATATATATATATAATATATGCTAATTAACTTTTAAATATAAATATCATGTAAAGTAAAAACAATTTTACAATGCAAATATTTGGGAAAGCTTAAATATAAAATAATTAAAGTTGATAAAGCCTAACTAGTTCTAAGATGACAATAATTATGTGGAAGACCGCCATATAAATTAAGGTCATTATTATTATTAACACAGTTCAAACAATTTATTCTAGTTTTGATTCTGTAAGGGAATATTATTAGGTGAAGGGATTGTACCAATGGTTCCAAATAAACTATAATCAGTGTTTAAAGAACTGGCTTAAGTGAATTAGTAAAACTCGAATAGCGTTCACGTGTACTAAACGTCAATTCAACATCTAATTAGGTTTGTCTGTGATGGTAAATCGTAGTTACAACCATAGTTGAATGTGCTGAGGGTGGTTTTTACTAAATTGTTTCCCTCTCTCAGTGCACGAAAATGTGGCTGTATTTACTCTAAACTCTACCTTTATCATCCCCACCCGAATAGCGTAATTAAATACAAATAGCCGTGACGGTTATTAAAACGGAGGAAAATAATTAAACTTAGTAAGCAAGATTGTAATGTGTATTATTATTGTTTCAAAGATAATCTAATAGTAGTTAAGTTATTATTACATATAAGTAAGGTCTGCTATGTAAAACGCATCAACACGTAAGCAAACAAGTGTATATATCAGGTTTTCATTGGTCAAGAGATTTTCAGGGGAGCTATTGTCTTGTAGGACTATAAGATTAGCTAATTTGAACAAGATAAAACCTATTGTGAAACAACAGCCTTATTTTAATTGTTTCAAGTAATTGTTAGGGCTATAGTAATTTTGTAGTCGTACACTCAGATGAGAGTGCCAATTATTACTAATCAACAAAAAAAATTATCTAACCTTATGTAAAGTAAGCTTAGATTTGTCAATGTTGCAATTTTGTAATGTTTAATCATGCTCAATGGGGAAAGGGTGGAGGTAAGGGGATTGGATGTTGTAGCCCTTCCATACATATGTTCAAATGTTAATATGATATTTATAGATATATCCAAATTAATCCGACGATGTACTTGATTTAGTGAAGGGTCCACGTCATATGGAATGACGGTTTTAGTAAAAACATATTAAAATAGTTAAGAGACATTGTTTATTATATTATACATAAACTGTCATGACTGGTATCCTGAGTTTACCCTGAAAGGTTCCATTAAAGTATAGTTTATAAGATAGTCATTCTATAGCCCTAAAAGGCAAGAATGCTACCTTGTAGGGTAAACTGAGTGTACATATGACAATTAGAAACTTTATAATAAATCCCTCCTCTCACAAACCACCTGAAAGAATTTTATCATAGTGTGTATTTAAACAAATCGATACATTATTGTTGATTAGGATTCATAGAATCGTCACAGAGTGAAGATTAAGAGACTGATAATTAAATCAGAATGTACCTTGAGAATTACACGACTGCACCGCGATCGTACGGAGACTGCACCGCGATTGTACAGAGACTGCACCGCGATTGTACAGAGACTGCACCGCGATTGTACAGAGACTGCACCGCGATCGTACGGAGACTGCACCGCGATCGTACGGAGACTGCACCGCGATCGTACGGAGACTGCACCGCGATCGTACGGAGACTGCACCGCGATCGTACAGAGACTGCACCGCGATTGTACAGAGACTGCACCGCGATTGTACAGAGACTGCACCGCGATTGTACAGAGACTGCACCGCGATTGTACACAGACTGCACCGCGATTGTACAGAGACTGCACCGCGATTGTACAGAGACTGCACCGCGATTGTACAGAGACTGCACCGCGATTGTACAGAGACTGCACCGCGATTGTACAGAGACTGCACGGCGATTGTACAGAGACTGCACCGCGATTGTACAGAGACTGCACCGCGATTGTACAGAGACTGCACCGCGATTGTACAGAGACTGCACCGCGATTGTACAGAGACTGCATGGCGATTGTACAGAGACTGCACCACGATCGTACAGAGACTGCACCGCGATCGTACAGAGACTGCACCGCGATTGTACAGAGACTGCACCGCGATTGTACAGAGACTGCACCGCGATTGTACAGAGACTGCACCGCGATTGTACAGAGACTGCATGGCGATTGTACAGAGACTGCACCGCGATTGTACAGAGACTGCACCGCGATTGTACAGAGACTGCATGGCGATTGTACAGAGACTGCACCGCGATTGTAC